>JAVMKO010000005.1:104535658-105017899 GCA_032164245.1 Sternotherus odoratus
TGGGTCACAAACCCTGGAGGTCAATGTTTTATTTAACAAACTAGGCATCAATTCATTACTGTGTTTAAATTCCATCCTCTAAGTATTTCTACTGGTCTCAAGTTTTGTAAACAAATGTTTATTTCCTCAAAGACAATTTTGTGCTTTGTGACCATTCAAAAGTTATTTAAAAAGGTAGGGCTTTAGCATGCCGGCTCAAATAATTCTTGGCAAATCTGTGTACAATAAAACCAGTCTACCACTGTCCTCAAAGTCATTACACATAGCAGATATTCTAGAGCTAAGCCACAGAAATGATTACAATAGGTCACGCCAATTGCAACACTTAATGGCTCTCTCTGGTCTGCACAGAGCCTAGTTTCTCTAATACTGTAACTGTAATTTTTTTTTTAAACCAAGTGTGTGAGGGGAAGTGTTTACAGAGTGTCTTGGGATTTTCCTTGTTTTAAGGTGGCTGTCCCCATGCTAGACTTTCAAGGCATCACAGGTCTGCCGCAAGGAAGTATTCCTAGCTATCTCTCTTTTTTGGGGGATAGGGGGAAGAGAAACCTCGACATGCTTATTTTAAAATGCAATTTACATCCAGATCGCTGCTTCCAGCCAACACAAATTGCATGGCTTTGGTTTTTGTATAATCCCTGTTCAAATCTTCGCCAGCCTGAACAAATTTAAAAGCAGCATGAGTGGAACTGCCATTCTCAGCAAGACTTGCTTGGACAACCTCCTTGGAATTAACACTTATATATTTCCCTTTTCAAGCCATTTACTCATTTAAAAAAATATATTCATAAGTTCTCTTTTTCCTATGTCACCCCTCCTCCCCCTGCCCAAGACAAAACAACAAGAAAAATATCAGAACTTAAGATCTAGTTTAGCTGCCAAATGAATAGTCTTTGGTACGACTGCAAACTTCAGCTGCACACGGGGAAATATGTTATGGGTGATGAGTTCTCTAAATATTGATTAAATGTGCAACTTTCTTGTTCTAAAAGAATGGAGACAGGCGTGCGACATTACAGTCAAAAGGTTTCCTTTCACCAGTGAATCCCTTTCAGAGAGGCTGGCAACAGGCCGTAGATTGATATTTTAGCAGTGTTTTGTTTTGTTTTTTTAATTTGCTAAACTAATTAGGAAGAGCGGTCTTCCTTCCCTTGAAACAAAATGTAACCTGGCAGCCAAGGAGGTTTTAAGAATAGGGTTTGTGAAAAAGTGTCTTACAAATACCTATCTTACCAACTGGTCATAACTTGAATACTGACGACTATATATAAATACATGACAAATAAACAAAAACACATGGATATAGCTGGGATTTCCAAAGCACTCAGGTCATGTCTACACTACAAAATTATGTCAACCTATTTTATTTTGGCATACAGCCACCGGAGTTATTAAATCGCTCATGTGCGCGCACTAGGCTCCTTGTGTTGACGGCATGCATCCTCCCCCGGAGCGTTTGTACAGGTTGTATTGTCAGTGTGAGGCATTGTGGGATGGCCCCTGAAAGCCAACAGCAGTCGACATAAGCGACAGTGTCTATGCTGACATTGCGTCAACTTAATTACATTGACTGTGACTCTATCCAGCTTGGGAAGGTGGTGTTACTAACTTGGCGTAGACAGGCACTTACATCGTCAGAAGCCAAACTGAAGTGAAGACACTTCTACAACTAAGTCGGCACAAGGCAGCTTACGTTGACCTAACGGCGTAGCGTAGGCCAAGCCTCAGTGTGATCCCTTCACATCTCCCTCTGAAGCCAACGAACGTCCAACCCACAGTGTCAAACGAGCGAATGCAGAATGGAAGAACAAATGTGGGAGAGGCAGATTTGGAGAAAAATCCTGTAGAGAGAAGGTATTTTACCTACAGTCCAGCACTTGCTCATCTGTCTCCTGGAAAGGTTTTAGAGTCTCAATTCGAGTCAGGGCAGAGACACAGAACTCAGAGATGGCCTCCTGGTCTCTGCCCCTCTGGGACTTCTGGGGAACAGCAGCAATTGCTGACACCCTAGGAAAGTCCTGTCCTTTCAGCGTCTCTTAACGAGCCTTTGCAGCTGGAATCAAGGCAGAGGCGCCAGCACCGTGGCAATCAGCCAGGTCACCAAACGCCACTGGCAAGTGTTTGCCATTCTACAATGGTTCATGGGCTGCTGTGGAATTAGGGCAAAGTTTTCATAGCCCACTTCCCCCCTTTTCTGATAGGCACGATGCCACTATTTCTTCACAGTGGGGGGGGGGGGGGGAAGTCGATGTGCCTCGGTTGGTCGCTTTGCATGCCAATTTTCAGTCTCTCTCTAGTCCACTGGTCCTTGGAAATTCATCTACAACTCCCCCCAATGTTAGGGAACAGAACAGACTGGCACTGCATACACATTTCAGACTAAATGGGATGCTGAAAGCCACCCACAGATTCTCCTTGATAAATGCAGTCAGCCACTACACAAAAACCTCTCCGGCTGGCCCTGAGATCGGAAACTCTGCTTTTTAAAAGTATGATTTCAAGATGATCCTTTGAGTTCAGACAAAATTACAGACTCATTTACATCTAAATTGCTTTCAGAGCTTTGTAAAAAGGAAGGTGTTAAGGAACGCAGGACCCGGATTTGGCTTGCCTTAAATACTAATAAAAATAATGGTACTTGTACCTCCCTCTGAGAATCTTGCTCCACTTCATGGATGCTAATCGACTAGGCATCCCAACCCCTTGGGTATATTATCCCCATTTGCACAGGAGGAAGTGAAGTGATTTGCCTACACTCACACAGGAAATCCAGAGCACAGCCAGCTCTCTCAGCTCCTAGATACATGCCTCAACCACAGGACTATACCGTGTCTCCCTGAAAATAAGACAGTGTCTTATATTAATTTTTGCTCCCAAAATTACATTACATTATATTACAGCAAGAGGCAAAACTGGAAGTACGTCTTATTTTCGGGGGATGTCTTACTTTCGGGGAAACAGGGTACATCCAACATCAACCAGTTCCAAAATAGATTTTAAAAATCTTGACAAAATCCCACTTTGCTGGGAAGAAGTTAAGACAACAACAAACAGCTCCTGTGAGGTTAGGGCCAGTTTTGGCCATTTGCTGTTGATCAAACTGACTAATTGTTAAAAGTTGCTGCCGCAGCCACGTTAAGGCCACTGTGCTGTGTACAACCGGAGATGAAGAAACGGCCACATTAGCTTGTGAGTGGAAAAGGGTGAGAGGAGAAATCTGCACCCACGTAATTAGAAGTGACAGATTCACACTGGAATACAGTCTTAGAAAGCACTGGAGAATCTGCTTGAGAGAACAATCCAGGAGTGGCAGGGGAAGGACTCAAGCATGGGGTAGACTGCAGCTCCATCTCTAATGCACCCACCAATGGCCTGCTCATCAGCATGGGACAAAAGCTCTCAGCACACATGCTTCACCTTGGTCTAGGGGAGGCTGCCAGGACCAAGAGGGAGTTTCATGTTGGAAGCAGAGCCTGAAGCTTGTACTACAATACAACTTGGGGGACCTGGTTACAGCCTGCTCCTCCCCCAAGCGTTAAAGCAAGGTTCAAGGCCTTAGCACATGGCTAGGGTCCCATGTGCACCGAGGAAATGCAGCAGGCTGTCGAACACAGAGTCTGGGAAGATGGAACTGTGCTAAGGACCACTGTGTTGTAAGCGAGTAGGGCTTTCTTCCAGGACTCTGCTGCTGGCTAGTCTCTGTTGCTGGGGAGGGTGGGAGCAATCTCCATACTAAACAATTTAGAGCAGCCCTCTGGAGCGGGGCCCCTCTGGACACACAGGTCCTTGCCCACTTCTAGGATTCGAAGGGATTCTGTACAATAGCAAGGAAAAAAGTACTTGACAGCATCCCTTGAAAGATAAACATTCTGTAAACAGGAGATCTCCTCCTCCTCTTCCCCCTGTAGTCTCTCTTCTTCCTGCTTGTGCAAAAGCAGAGGTCACAACCTTCTCCGGGGCTCATGCATACATTCATACGCTAGGACAGGATGTGCAAGAAGAAAGTTGCCTCTGTTTGCAGCGATACCAGAGCTAATCAGACCGAGCTCAACACTCAGACCTTTCCTATTCTAGTGGCAGGGAGGGGTCGGGTTTGTTTTTTGACTAAACTTGAGAGTTCATCTTTAAAGGAAGCATGCAAGCTTCTGGCCTCGAAGACCACTCCATTTCTGAAAAGACAAAACAGCCCCTGGAGGAACAGTTCTGCTGGCTAGCAAAAAGGATTCCAGAGTCACGCAGAGAACATTTAATCCATGTGCTTGCACCTGGCAGAGTGCGTATGTAAATATAGGCGTACAAAGTATCGACACCCTGGGCGAAGACTGCAGAGATATTTGTAGCCAGCAAGAACAGAGAAAGAATTCTTACCACTACTTTCCAGGGTTAAATATTTCTCACTTGCACTCAAACATACACCGGCTGTTCCCGGAGAGTTCAGCCCAGGAAAGGATGGGGAGGAAAGGGTTCAGCGCTGTCTTGTTCTGTCTGGGTTGGGGTTCTGTAACTTCTCTTCTGTTTGCAGTGGTTGTGCAGCAATCTCCTTTATTTGAAGGCATAGTTCTTGCTGCCTTAATTATCCTGTGAGTCACCGAGCAACGTACAGTCACTTGGCTCTCCCAGATGTCAGGCGGGTGTAATTCAGCTCTAATGCAGAGGGTTGTCGAACACAGCGTCTGGTAAGATGGAGACTTTCAGTTTCTTTTCAGGCCAGCTGTACTCTTTTGGAAGTTTAAACTACGAGGCAATAAAGGGAGTCAGTTAATGCATTTCCCTGCAGCCTAACCCACATTAACCCAAAGCTCTTCTGAAAGCAGGCAGCCCATCTAAGAGCTTAGGTTTCAGGGTTTTTTTATTTTAAAGCAAAGGGCCACTAAGAAAACGTTCCTCCCTCCCCCATCAGTATGTTTTGGACAGCAGTGGACATTAGATAATGTGGTTTGTGTCTTCCCTGCCAAAGTAAAGTTACGAGATTCCAGCCCAAGCGTTGTTCATTTCATTCGGTGAATTCTGCCAGGGTTCCAGTTCCCACCACCATTTCCCCTCCCCTCCCGCATCTCAGTAAAAGCTGCGACTTACAGTGAAGTGGAAAGGGAGATACTCTTGCGTTTGCTCCAACTACCCCCAGGTCTCACGAGCCCCCTTTGTTTGCTTTAAAGCAAGAATCAGACAGCGGCTTTAAGATTCTCTGCGTCATGTGATACAGGCGAGGCTGTAAGGTTCTGTATGTAGCAGGCAGAACGTGGCACAGTGATTCACATGGGCCGCTGCTAAGCAGGCTGTTCTGGTGGAGGAGAGCCAGTGTTTCTGAATACCATCCTTGGGCCACTTTATGGGGAAAAACCCACCCCTGGAACAAACCCCTTGACTTTGCAGTGCTGTACCATGGCGCATGTCCGCACACACAGCTACCCTGACTCTTAAGGAGGTGTTGGTTGCAATACCCAGCACAGGACCTTGAGCTCCAGTCTGATTTTACACACCAATGGCTACTTCTTCATGTGAAGGGGAAGCCATGAATATTACAGCTGCTCTGGTTCATCCAGGCCTAGCTCCATCCCACAACACTGACCCTCTTGTTGGCAAGTAACCCCAAAACTCCTGCTCCCAGAACCAGCGTTGGGCCCTCTCGGGCAGCTGTCTGAGGAGTCCTTACAATGCATTGGTCTGACCGTGGCTTTAACATGCATGTGCTGGAATAGCTGTGTCAAAAACCGTTTTGCTGTGGGGTGCCCTGAACTGCTGCAAGGAGAAACAAGATGACTGGCTGTCTCAGAGAGTCAGTGTCCCTGCCTCAGTGAGCTTGAGCAGGCAGCAAATGGAAGAGTGTCTGCACTAAGGGTAAGCCCAGGCAGAGCAGTTAGAAAGCCATGCTCATAGACTCATAGACTTTAGGGTCAGAAGGGACCATTATGATCATCTCGTCCAGGGGTCTCAAACTCAAATGACCATGAGGACCGCAGGAGGACTAGTGCACTGGACCGAGGGCCGCATCACTGACACACACACCCTCGCTGCCCCCGGCCCCGCCTCCACTCCACCCCTTCCATGAGGTCCCGCCCCCGCCCCGCCTCCTCTGAGCTCCTGGCCGCCGCTGCAGAGGGCTCCTGCGAAGTGCCGCCCCAGCTTGTTCACTGAGGTCGCAGCAGCAGCGCCGGGAAGCCAGGGCGCTTTGCAGGAGCCCTCTGCAGCTGAGGCCAGGAGCGGTGAGTCTCCCGCAGAGGGAGGTGGGAGGGCGGCAGGAAGCCTGGCTTACCGCTCCTGCCCACCACCGCAGAGGGCTCCTGGGAAGCGCCTCCCCAGGGCTCCTGGGAAGCGCCACCCCAGCTCATTCATTAAAGCCACAGCAGCAGTAGCTGGGGATCGGTAGCGGCCCAGCCAGGCAGCAGAGAAGCTTCCGCTTCTGGCCCCTCCCTCCCAGAAACTGCTGGGGGCGGGAGGGGGGGAGGAAAGGGCAGGGAGCTTCCCGGGCCACAGGGAAGGGCTTTGCGGCCCGCATATTTGAGATCCCCTGATCTAGTCTGATCTCCTGCACAATGCAGGCCACGGAATTTTACCCACCCATTCCTGCAATATACCTCTCACCTATATGTGAGCTATTGAAGTCCTCAAATCTTGGTTTATGGACTTCAAGGTACAGAGACTCCTCCAGCAAGTGGGGCAGCGGGGTTTGGGGCTATTATGGAGTTACAGGATAAGCCTCTCAGGGGAGGAAAGAGACCCCAACTCCGTTTCATTTTTGCTTCTCGCTGCAGATTTTGCAGAGGAAAGTCAGAGTGGAAAAAGGATGTCAAGAACAGAAAGTGTGTGAGGGGTGGAGGGGGAGATTGGGATGCAGGGCTGATTAACACTGCAAATTCCTAGATGTGTGCAATGGTAGCCTATTTACTTAAAGCTGCCTCTCGTGTTTCAGGGCTTGTCCAGACTCTGCATTTCCCCATTCAAAAGCTGTTTCAGGGAATAGGATTGTCCTGGTCACTCCCAGCCTGTGCACACAAAGCCTGGGAAAGGAATTGCTTTGTTTTTAAAATTTTGCTGCACCCACAGCCTAGCATCAGCTGATAGAAGGACTTTCCCTGATATTTGAACAGGGGCCTTTACTCGGGGTCCTGCCTTGCCTAGGGAGGATCGTCTAAACCAGAGATGTTCAATTCACAACTAGTGCAATAGGTTCCTTTCCCATGAAAGTTCCTGGGCCAAGTTCAGCGGTGACACATGGGCCCATACTACGCCTATGTCTACACTACAGTCAGGGGTGTGAACGGCAGCTCCCACAGACTTACCCACAGTAGCTGTACTCCAGCTAGCTTCCTAAAACTAGAAGCAAGGACGCCACGGAGTGGGCTGCAGCATCAGCTTCCCAAGCAATTGCTTGTCTATGACAACATGAGCTGCCATTCACACCCCTCCCCAAACAATGGAGACTTGCCTACGTTTGGTACCAGGGTGTTGGAGAGTGGGCATAAGTAGTAAAGGACTCCTAAATTAACCTTTCGCCATTCCAGTAATTGCATTTCTGGGGCTACATCTGCCCCGTCCATTTCTAAGCTGACACTCAATTTTACTTCTCTAGTGAATAAAAACTGGTGCAAGGTACACTACTGTACCAACCGTTTTATAAACCTCTGTATAACCTGCACCCTGATTTTCAGTCATGATCTGATTTAGCTCTTCCATCTCTAGTGTCTCATGCACATACCAGACAACCATTCCAACGTTAATGAAGAGACACAAAGACATGGCATGAGTTTTTGAGGTGCTCAGCCAGACGCGGGTGAAGTTGCAGCTCGTAGTCATTTCTCACCTTCCGTTGCTGGCTCATTATACCATTTGGATTTTCATTCTACCTAGCTGGATACCAGCAACAACCACAGGGAGACTGTGGGGAATGTATAAAGTTGACCCAAAACTCTTTACAAACTAGGATCCTGTAACTTACGAAGTCCTGCAGGATTTTGGGTGATGAAAGATCATCACCCTCTAAAGCAGGGGTGAGCAAGCTATGGCCCTGGGGCCGCATCTAGCCTGCAAGACATTTTAAGCCAGCCCGCAAGCTCCCACTAGGAGCAGACTCAGCCCTGCTCTGGCAGGGGGGCTGGGTCGGGGGCTGCACCATGAAGCTCCTGGAAGCCGCAGCATGGCCCCAATCCGGCTCTTACACACTCCAATGGCCACCTCTGGCACTCCAATGAGAGCTCCAGGGGCAGTGCCTGCGGATGGGGCAGTGTGCAGCCTCGCCTGGCAGTGTCTCTGTGTAGGAGCCGGAGAAGGGACATGCCACTTGAGGTAAGCGCCGCTCGGAGCCTGAACCCCTGAGCCTCCCCACGTCCCAATCCACTGCCCCAGCCACGACACCTTCCCACTTTCCAAACCCAGCCCAGAGCACCCTCCTACACCTCAAACTCCTCATCCCCGGCCCCACCCCAGAGCCCGCACCCCCAACCAGAGCCCTCACCACCTCCCGCACACCAACCCTAATTTTGTGACTATTCATGGCCCGCCACACAATTTCTATTTCCTGATGTGGCCCTTGGGCCAAAAAGTTTGCCCACCCCAACCTAAAGTATCCCCCGCCCCTTTTCTTTTAAACTGGGAAGGGTCCAAAATGGTCACGTCGGAGAAGAAGACGTCAGAAAACATTTTAAAATGAGTAATGTCAGCCCAATATGGAAACCAGTGTCTCATCCTTTGTGTGGCACCACGGAATCACCCTACGTACAGCACTGCTTCCCAATAAAGCTACGGAACACTAGACTCGGCCCCAGGAACTCCAAAATGATCATTTCGGTGCTAGCCAGTCACTGGCACACATGATGTCTGGCTTAGGTTTAAACGGATTAGAGCTGGCCTGATATTCACTGCATTGCTAGCAAGGTGCTCGATGCACTGCTGCGCTTGTCCACAGGTATATATAACCCCGGCATTACGTCAGTTCAGGGTTAAACAAGAGCACTGAGGTTTTTCTGGGAGGGAAGCAGGGAGGGACAGGAGGGCTACTTCAGAAGCCTAGGAAAGTTTCTTTAGAGTCCGCAGGGAGCTGTAAAAAATGGGATTAAAAATATTACAGGTCGGTGCTGCCACTGCTCTTTGAAGTGAGGCGGGATATTTACGCGGAGGGCAGGGGAGAGCTGGTGTTAAATGCTCCTGGTGACTGGGTCATGCGAAGGGGAAGTCCGTCACCGGGGTGCATTCCCAGACTGGCTGGGTGTGCCTGTGTGCCACACAGGAGCTTAACAGAGGCTGGGAGGGAAGGGAACTAACTCGGGTATTAAATAGTCCTTCCTTCCCATCCAAACGAGGTTCTGAAGTGGCAGCAAATATGCTGGGTGTTCCGCATTGCTCTGCAGGTCCCAGCACGAAGTATGGCTAGCACCAGGGCTACACAGAGAACATACAAAGGGGTAATTCAGCCATGCTGCGGCGGGGGGATACAAGCTGTGCCCCAATGCACTGGCCGGGCTGCCGCACCAGCTCCGCTTCGCTAGGGCTTTGGCTGGGGGATGGCAGCACCCAATCGCTGTCGGGATCCCCGCCTGAGGAGGCTGCCTGGGGAAGCGTGCTGAATCAGTGCATTTTGAAGCAGCACTGGCTATGGCCCCCTCGCTAGCGAACCCCTGCCTCCCCCCCCCCCCCCCCCGTTTTAGGGCTGCGTTGGATGAGCTGTGGGTCCCCAGTTTCCTCTGTGGTCCCATCTCTTCCAAGTGGCCTGGTTTCAGCCAGCAGGCTCAAAGAGGGGCTGAACCCTGAAGCTGTGGGAAGGGCTGGAAGCTGCCAAACTCAAAAACTAACAAAACAGGCAAACGGTGCCGCTTTTCTCTCAGCCTGCAGATGCCAGATATGGGAGCAACGCAGCCTTACTTCCTCCGGAGAAGTCAGATCTTCTAAGTCTTCCAGCATTCTTTCTACGAACTCTTCAGTCAACAGGATCTGCAAGGGGGAGACACTCGTTTACTCTTTTACACTCAGAGCTTTATGTAATTGCCAAGCAACAGACTCCTTTCTTCTGCACAGAGGGGAGACTGTACATACTTTTCTTTGGCGACACAAAGGTTTGAGGCCTCCAGCTCCTGGCTTTACTTCCCCCCACAACCCCAACCACTGCAAAAAAATGCTAAGATTACAAGGCAATCTTTTGCTCCCATCAATTATCTTCCTACGTCTAAAATTAGAGGCTCAGCTTCAGAGCGGAAGGGGGGAGGGAGGCAGGGGAGGGCAAAAAGGGGTCAAGAGAACAATTGCAAAGGAAGGCAGTGGGAAACAGAGACACTTTCATCTGGCACACTGAAGTTAAGTCTCTAGTATAATTGGGCTACAGCTGGTGCAGGGGGATGGGGGGGGGGGGGGGAGAAGAATAGCCTGGAACCTGCACAGAGGCTGCATTTTGGGCACCTCGAGGACTCTGATCTGGAGACCTGGCTTGTTAAGAGGTGCATCATTTAGAAAAACCACAGATCCCTCAGGGGAGGCATTCGGAGAGGTGCCCACACCCGGAGTGGGAGAGGTTCTGGGATATGCAGCATGGATCTTGGACTCGACTCCGAAAACCAGTCACGGGTCCTTTTCAAATGTCCAAAGTCCCCCAACTCCTGGTCAGAATAGCCCCCTTCCCCCCCAGCCTTGCTAGTCGGTGTGAGAGAGTTTAGGGGTGGGGCATAAGGGGGGGAAGGCTCAGGCTTTTTCCAGGATAGGACTAGCAAACCTGAAGTTCCTTGGACAATAACATCTGACTACACCCCCACTCGCCCAAAACAGCGGGTCAGACCCCCAGCGGGTGCAAGTCAACATAGTTCCACTGAAATCAGATATACTCATTGGCGTCAGCTGGTCCCGAGTATTAAGTGCAGAACCAAATCCTCCCTCACCCTTCTCTTAAAAAGAACCATGCCATAGCAGACGGTACCCGCGCACAGAGCTTCTCTTCAGCCTGGTTTTTAGAGGGCCAGAGAGAAACGCAAGCCCTGCTGAGGAGGGGGAGCATGCTGGAGACAGAGGAAGCAGTCAAGGGCAAGGAAACCACTGCACATGGGTCCGGTGGGGGGCGCTGGGTGTGGTGTTGCAGGGTTTGGGTAGACAGCAGGCTAGTCACTTGGCAAATTGCAGCTCACAGCTGTGTTCTTGCTCTGCTTCTTGTGTTCCTTTTCCCTCCCTTCACACCACCCTGTCTCCAGCACCTCTCCATCCTCTGGTGACTGGCATTCCCACTCCTCTGCTCTGCCTGCATTGCATTCTGCCTCCCCCTCTGCTCACTCATTCCTCATCCTCTCCAAATCCACACATGGGTCCACTTTCTCCCCTCTGGCCCCTCAGCTCTGCATTCCCTCTCGGACAGCTCGGGCAACTCTCCCCAGCTCCCAATGCTGAAAGGGACCTAGGCCAACCCAGTCCCACCCCTTTTCTGTTCCCCTCCAGCTCCAAACTGGAGCTCATCGGAGTGCTGCTTATTGACGGTTTCCCTCGCAGCACAGATCTCGCAGGGGGAAGTACAGAACAGCACTGATGCTGCAGATTCCCTTGTAAGTTCTGATCTATACACTAGGAACCCCTGGCCCCCAATTTGGGATAGAAAAGGCACTGGCCACTCAAGCTACTATCATACATGGTAGTGGCACTGTACAAAAAGGAAGACCCTGCCGCTGCCCCAAAGCGCTTTCAGTCTAACTTAGATTCAGAACCCAGTTTGTGGTGCAGCATGGAGCCACTCCTGAAGCCCAGCGGAAACTGTGGCAGTGGAGTCTGCCTGTAGGAGTCAGCAGCATCACATCACAGACCCACTCACCCCAGGAGGCTTTTTGGCTCCAATCAGATGATTCCGTGTTTATTATTGTGTATGCTGGGTTTTAGACGATCATCTCTTTGGCTGGCAGACGACATCCAAACATCTAAGAGCACTATAGGTGGGCAAGTTCTTTGGCAGAGATGGTAGCCCTGGTGCACACTGAACTGGAAATACCGGTTTGTCAGTGAAAGATCTGACACAACCAAAGCCATCCATGCTCAGAAACAGAACAGTCACCTGCATGGTTAACCCAGAAGATGGTGCCGCTGACAAGGGTTGTCTAGAGAGGGCTCTGGGACTCTGTATGTAGCAGATCAGCTTCTGTTGAGGTGTAGCCTGGCAGTAAGTAACAGGGCAGTGGGTGGAGAGTGGAGGACGGAGGATACGGCAGATGTCGCAAACTACACAGCATCAAATAAGAGGAAGGAACCAGCACCCAAAGCAATCAGATGAGTGGACAAGGAGGAAATACATATTCAGCAGTGATGCAGATGACAAACACAAGCCAAAAAAAGGGGGGGGGGGGACGACTATAGGGTGGTGGGGATGGCAAGAACGATAAAAATCAGACGTGGCAATAGGAATAAAATCCATGGTTAATAGGGAAGGAGCCCAAGGGACATTGCTAGGGCATCAGAGAGAGAGGAAGGAGAAATACATGCACCAATGACCCAATCTCACTGCAGGCCAGAGAAGAACAAGGCAGGGAATGAAAATGTGGAATGGGGGTGAGCAGGGAATGCTGTGTACAGAATAAAAGGGCAGAAGGTGCAGCCCCTCGGGTAAACCACCGCGGCTTGGATCCTGGAACAAACATATCTGGAGTATCTAGACTAGCATTTGCAATTGTGTTCGTTAACTTCAGTTAGCCAATCAACTAACTCCAGTTGAAACAAGAGCACAGAGCCTCTTAGCCAGCACAGTTCTGGTCCTGGGTGAACAGGGTCTCCCTTCCTCTGAAAGAAGCTTTGGAAGGGAGCAGCCAAATGTATAGTGTGTTCTTGTGTCTCAGGAATGCCTGTAAGCCAGCTTTTACAAAATGGTTTCCTAGACCAGCTGGGGAAAATCTTCACCATCCTAGTCTCTGGAAGGTGTTGGGGATAGGTACCCATTACCACAGCATTTGGGCACGTTGAATTCCTGAAAAGATTTAGAGGCTAAAAACACATAGCTATACCAGACACACGCTGAAACCAGGTTCCTCCCAGTAGAATTAGCCCAACCAAAATGTAATAAAGGCATCAAAGCAGGAATGCACAGACCACGCAGATCCGATCCTTGTGATCAGCAAGTAGATCTTCATATAGGAGAGAGCTCCTTTTATTCTGATACTTACAAAGAGCCTGAAAATAAATTAAAATCAATACCAAGTGTCCTCTCACACACACAATACGTCCTAGGTTTTTGGTCCTCTTGGCATGCCTGCGCCTGCAGAGTCTCTCTCTCTCTCTCACACACACACACACACACACACACACACACACACACACACACACACACACACACACACGATGGGCATGGTATTAAAGGTGACATTCCAGCAAATAAACAGGACAGACCGTCATAGCTCTAGGCATCTAATTTAATTTCCTTTGGGATGTAAACCTTAGAAGCTCACACTGAACAAACAGGCCCTGTTCTTTGTGTATTTCAGACCTGAATCCAGAGAGTCTTCCTTTGAGAACGTTAGCAGATCTTATCAACAGGATACTGCAGGGAGATCATAAATGATGGAGCAGCTTATTCGCTCTCCGGAGAATAACACAGACTCTCTGTTGTGATGCAGCTATGGGAAAGTCTGTGCAACCTGGAGGCCAAATTAAATGGCTTTCTGCATATTCAAAGCTGGATGTGACTCTCTTCAGAGCATATCTTTCCTACGGTGAAATCTTTTGGCCGTGACTGTGGAAGAAAACAAGTCCGGGGTACCTGTTAGAGTTCCCTCTGATGTCAGAGAAGCCCCATAGATTTGTAACATAGTATTTTCATAGTTCAGCAACTGGGTGCAAACATTCCACACTATGTACCTGCTACAACCAGTTTCACACACTGGCGTGTAGTTCTGCCTTTGCAATGGCTATTTGCAATATTCACAAGCAACAGCTAGAGTCCAGCTGGGGTTTCCAAAACATTTCCTTCAACACCACACAGCCATGGACATGCCAGGAGCTTTCTGGGTCAGATCCTGAGTTCCCGCCCACAACTTGCAGCAAGGAGGATCAGGCTCCATTTTATACATGTGCTGCAAATCCCTTGGGACATTGTTACACATATTGCTCTTAAAAACATAGAAGAGAAAGTCCACAATGTTACCACTAAACTAGGGGTGTCAAAAGTGTAACGGAAGGTCCAAAGTTTGGCAACCCCTACTGAAATGTGTGTGCACCCAGCCATGTTAAAAATGCTATATTACGTAAACCACTATGGTTATGTAATACGCTGGCTGTGTGCAATGTCTCCCTCTAGAGGGTAGCCTCAGCAAGGATAACAGTCTGCTACTTGCTAAACTAAAGGAATTACTCCCATTGCTCAGGTGGGAGGGGGTTTGTACTTTTTATACTGAATGTCCAAAGTTTGATCCCCGCTGATGACACAGGCACCTATACTGTTAGCATGATTTTTGGTACTTAACCAGCGTGGGAGTTCCAGGGGGCCTGTCAGGGAGTAGGGGTGTGGACAGGGGTCAGGGCAGTCAGGGGACAGAGAGCAGAGGGACTGGATAGAGGGTGGGACAAGGAGTGGAGGGGGGTTGATGGGTTGAGGATTCTGAGGGGGGCATTCAGGGGGAAGGAAATGGGAGGGGTTGGAGGCCAGGCTGTTTGGGGAGGCACAGCCTTCCCCACCCGGCCCTCCATACAGTTTCGCAACCCCGATGTGGCCCTGGGGCCAAAAAGTTTGCCCACCCCTGCACTAGATCAACCTACATACTACAATGACTGGTACCCAAAAAACACACAAGACTAATCTAAGGTTATAATTTTAAATCTACAGGTGCAACTGTATGACTAATGCATCATCTCTCACTTCCGGGGTTCAAATCTATTGCAAGGGCTTGAAATTCCTAACTTGAAACAGGCTGGCTCTGGCCCCAGGCTCCAACAGTACATTTCACACAGCTGTTTATAGTCTGCCACAGTTGGTAAATCTCTGATCAGGAAAGAACCCCCCAAAATCAGCTGGCAGCCAGACCACAGCCCCTTTCATCTTCAGAATGCCTGGCTTGTAAAATATTGTAATATACCCCAAAGTAACTTATATAACAAGCCCCTAAGAATCCTCCATCCATAAAGCTACTGTTTCTAGCCTGGATGGGCCAGCAGATCCAAAGTTTGTGGCTTACTTCCTTTCATCAACAACATGGCTAATTTCCTGCAACTCTTGGGAGCACGCAGCACTGAAAGGGTGCCTGCTGAATTCCTGCCATTAATGCTGCACAGCAGAAGGAGGAATTCCTTTAATTCAAAATGCAACTAGTCAAACGCCTGGTAAGGAGTGCTCTGTGCCATGTGCAGACACCCCCTTGTCCTCTCCCCTACCCTCCCCCTTTCATTGTTCTGTCTCTCATTCAGATTGCAAGCAGTTCAGGACAGAAGCGGTGTTTCCTTATTTTCTGTCATGCGACAGCTCTATATGAAAAAGGGACGGAGTTCTAAACATGAGTTCCTGCGGTAGGATTTCAGGATAGTTTTCACCAGAGTGTCACACAAGTACTGTGAACAAACAAGGGACTTCTCTGGGGAAGTGGAATCCCATTGCTATACTGCCAGGAAACAAATGGACCTTCCCTGTAAAGGAAAAGATATGCCCCGGGCACCATATTGCTGCATTCAGGGATTTTACAATTCTGCTGGAAGTAGTACATGAGGCCTCTAAATGCTATCAGGAGGGTCTCTATGTGCACTAAGGAGCCACCAGGACTCCCCAACTCCGTTTAAAACTCCCCCTGGACTTGCCCTGGGGAAGGAAACTCTTTGGAGCCAGTAGACATTGTTCTATCGATCTTCTGGGTAGGATCACTGCTGTGTGACTAGGTACAGCTTGGCTCAGCGGTGACAAGGGTCTGCAGGGAGACAGGATGCATTTTAAGGGGGCAAGTGTTAAGGATGGAGAGAACTTCTCTAGGGTGCTACCAGTGGCTGGGGAAAAAGCTAGGGGTGTAGAGCTGAAATGAATGGATGATTTAGACTGATTCGCAGGAAAAGCTTCCTGACAGTAAGCAGCATTAGGCTGAGGGATAGTCCGCTTCTCTAGGAAGTGGTAGGAGCATTTGAGTCATCCAAAATGAGACTGGATGAAGCACTAGAAAATGTACTACAGGAACAGCCCTCCATTGGCCTCTGGGGGAGGATCTAGATGACCTAATAGGTTGTCCCATCTTTAATGTATGATCTTAATAAGGTCTCATTAAACAATGGGAGATGATAATACAAATGTGCTTCATCGTTTGCTTGTACAATATTTTCACTTCTCTAGTATTAGTGTGATGGATGCTCTAGACACAGTACTGTACACATTATATTACAGATACAGCCAGCTGGTAGTCGTGCCTAGAGTTAAGGTTTTCTAATACTTAAAGGCCCTGTTTTCACCTGTTTATAACTTTGCCACTCAAACCATTCAGACTGAAATTTCCCATGTCAGTATCTGTGCCTCACGGAAAGGTTCTAGCAAGAATGGTGCAGTCATTTCAGAGAACAAAGTTCAGGAAAAATACTTTTTGATAATGTTAAAAAATTCTGACCCTCATTACCCACATAAGCCCGAGTGACTCCATGCTTTGGAGGAGGTCTAGAAATTTAGCAGGAGGTCCCGCTGGGGTCAAGGGTGTCCTTTGCTGACCTCGTGAAGATCTACCCAAATTTGGTAATGTTATAAATCTCGGAAAATTGCCACTTGTAGGTTTCAACGAAGTTTATTAGATGCTAGTAACAAAATTCTCTGAAGATTCCATCTTCACTGAGCATCCTCCAGCCCACCGAGCATGCTTCATTTAGCCCAAGGATACAGGGGCTGCGCAGTACTTTTCTTGCAATTATACCTCCCTGCTATGGGGGCCACAGTGGTACCAGTGTTGCCCACATGGTATTAATTCGGACCTCTCTTGTGTACACATTATGGTACAGTTTTCAATTACAGTAGAACCTCAGAGTTATGAACTCAGCGGTGAACCATAAACTTCATTTGGAATCAGAAGTATGCAATCAGGCATTTTATTTCTGCACAGTAAAGTTTCAAAGCTGTATTAAATCAATGCTCAGTTGAAAACTTTTAAAAGGAAGAATCACCACAGTTTTGGTTTGGTGTGTTGCCTGGCCCTTTATTTTTTACTGCACACCATCTAAATCGTGCACTGATTCGCTCTCTTAGATATGCAGATAACCCCCAGCATCAAAGTATTGGAGCACCTCACCATCTGATGTATTTATCCTATGAAGTAGAGCAGTATTGTTATCCCTTTTAGAGATGGGAAATTGAAGCACACCGGTACTAAAGTCAAAATTGTCAGAAATGTCCATTAATTTTGGGTGCCCAACTTGAGACTCTTAGGACCTGACTTTCCAAAGAACTTAGCATTATACATATTCGGAGCACAGCTCCCATGGACCTCAGAGGCAGGTTGGGATGCTGAGTGCTTTTGCAAATCAGATCCCAACATGGGTAACCAGAAAATGAGGACCATACAGTGACCACATGTGAAGGTTTTAGTTAAGTGACTCACCCAGCACAACACAGGAAGTCTTTGGCAGAGGCAGGGATAGAATCCAGTTCTCCAGGGCAGTGTTCAACTGCCTTCACCAGGAGACCATCCTCTCTCTCCACCTACAATCCCCTGCTTCATTCACTACACACCTTCCAGCTTGCATAAACAAATGCTGCACAGGCCCTACAGAAAACAGCTGCATTTACTACATAGCCCTATCTCATTCCCAGAGCTTGGTCCACACGGTACAGTAAGTGAGACGGCGTCCAGTGAAGAAAACCTGATCATGTAATTAGAGACTGTATCACAATGCACAGGCATAAGGGAGCCAAATTAAGGTTGTACAATCAGTCTTACTTCAGGCATTTCCTAACTTTACTGTGCTTGACTGTGCAACCTAATGGACTTACCATAGTGTTTTTTTTAAATGTACTACATAGATGGGCTTATATGTTTAACAGGTACTGTAGCAAACGCTTATGGATAACCTTTACATTGGGCATGATCAAAGTCTCCCACCTCTGGCTTCCTAGAACAGTGACCACCCAGGGAAGCAGGAGCTGAAATTCTCACCATCACGTACCATCTGTCTGGAGAGAGTAAGTGCTCCAAGTAAGCAAGATAGGGGTCAGGAAGACTGGGCCGTGTGTTGGGCAGGTAGGGAGTGACACATTAAAACTGAAATGTTTTGCATAAGCAAGTCCTGACTCCCAGCGTTTGAGAGCGAAGAATGGTAATTCCCAATGGCTGATGCATGCATGTTAATGAGCTTTGACTCAAGCTACCCTGGGATAACATTAATATGTAAAAAAGGTTCGGGCAAACTTTATTGGGACCGATTAATTTCAACAGCCAATCTAAACATACACAATATAAGGGGAACGGGGAAGAGTATATGTCACTCTCACTCACCTTGAGCAGGTTTAAAGATAGACAAGTGAGATTTCCAACGAGTAGTTCAACACATCCAGACAATTTGTCCCAAGAACCTTTAATACATATTAACACCATCCCATATTAATTGTGTTGCAGCCGTTGGGAATTACCAGCCTTAACTCTCTAACCCTGGGGGTCAGGATGGGCACCTCTTCCTTATCTTTTCCTTGCTCTCCTGGAACATTTACTCTCTCCAGAGGGGAAGCTGTTGCTGCTATTGCCTTGGGACAGCCAGTGTTCTGGGGAAAAGGGAACGGCCAAAAAGCCTTGTGGAAGTCTTTGATCCTGTGCAACGTTCGAGACTGGCACAATAGCTGAAATCTATAGAGTTAACAAGCAGGACTTCAGGAATATGCCTGTACCTTTATGAATCAAAGTAGTTTTTGAATTCAATAATAGAAGAGAGTGGAAAAAGCCAAGAAATAACCCAGCCTGACATGATAGACCTTTACTAGAATTTAGCTTTTATAAATAATTAAAAAGTTACTTGCAGGAAAAATATGCCAAGTATTTGGGAGAGGTCCCATTTTGAGAACTCCGGGAGAATGAAATCATCTAATCATCCCCAGAGCGTGGATGGCAGCAGGGCAAACTTCCCCATGTACTCCTCCACAAATATGCCTTAAACCTGAGCTGGAAGGAGTACTTATAGGAATGGGGTGTTCTGTCTCCATGGTCTACAGTCAGTCCTTGAGCCGTCTGCCGAGACTGCCAAAAATGATACCAAATAGTGCCAGCTGTGGTGGTGTTTTGGTGGTATGCACACCGGTCTATTAGGAATGGCACTGGGACTGGATCTACCAAACTCAAGCCATGTAAGCTAAACAGCCAGCAGATGTTAGTGACTTTCAGTCTGCTGTGGAGGTAGGCACATCAGAGCTGAAAGTCCGCACAGCATACTCCTTTGCCAATCCCACCTTGACACCTGGAGCCAGAGCACTCCACTCCGGCCCATATCTGTAAACAACAGATGTTGTGTTTAGTCTGCAGGTTTGGGTTTTCACTGCAGCAAGAGAAGCTAGCTACTGCACAGACTTTCAACCAGGGCTTCTCAGACCCTCGAACGGTCCCTTCCGCAAGGTATGGAAGAAAGTCTACAGCAGGAGAGGCTTCCTGCTTCCCTTCCTCTACGCAGCGCCCCCGGTTTATACTCCTTCACAACAGGCCATCACACCACAGTGACCTGCTTTCAGCCATGGACCGACTCCCTCTGGAGCCCACCAATGCCTCTGGGGGGCCAAGGTCTTGGTGATGAGAGGATTCCTCTCCAGGCTTTACTTGGATGGCAGCAGTGCTCTCAGGCCCTGCTTCTCCAAAAGCTAAGAGGAGAAACTACACCTGGGAATCACCACTATGTCTCTTGCGTACCACAACTTCTCTTGCCCTTAGGCTAAAGCCGATGGACTTGTCTTTAGGCCCTTCCATCTTCATTCCCAACCCCTCAGCTGCTGCTCATTCATAAAGTGATCCCTCCTTCCTTACATTAAGTCAAGAGCCTAAGGCACCCCACCAGTTCTACACAATGTTGGCGCACCTGCCAATGTTCCCTGCAGTCTGATCTCCTTACCTGTGCTGACACTAATCTAAGAGACAGGGCAGTGACCAGCAGCAAGGGAGCAGATCCCAGCAGAAGCAAAGACCAAAGAAGTTCCCATCTTGCTTTCCACACTGGGGAACTTGCTCCTGCAAGGAGTCCCACTGTACCTCCCAGCAACCAGAAACCTTCCTTCCTTCCCAGCAACCCCATGTGACCCCAGTCAATCTCCAGGTCCCAGTAACAGACGTTTGGGAATTAGCTCATTCCATAAGGGTTAATATTAGTTATATGCCTGAATGATGGCATGATTATTGCCGTTCTCCACCCTTTAGAGGCTACCTGGCAGCTCTCCATATTAATACATTTCAGGACATGGTGTAAACTCAAACCAATCCTGTTCTGTTTGGAGTTAACACAGTCACAAGACCTCGCATGTCATGTGCTGGTGGGCACAAGCACCAAACAGTGAATAACCCACCCCTTAAACGGACCATTCCCTGTTAATCATTGTAAGAGTGCTGCACCACCCAATCAGCTCCTTTAGGAGTTACAGATTTGCATGTATGGTTTCCTTTGAACATATACACTGTGATGCCTTGTGTATATAATTGTGATACTGGAACAGTAGGATCCTAAATAGTGTTCAAACAGAAGCGCACCTTGGAGGGACAGTGTACAGTAAACAGAGACACAGCCAGCACGTGTACCAGGAGTCTAATTCTTTAGAAATGGAGCTTTCCTCCCAAAGCTGTTTTATTTTTGGTTGGTCATAAACAAGACTAGGAAATGGCTACGACATCCCACCACCAGTGGTCTTAAGCTAACCAGGGTGTATAGCCTTGTTAATATGTGGATGGGGAAACTCCAAGGGAAATGCAGAGTGCTGATGCAGGAATTTGTGTGGTGATTTGTGGTGGTGAGGGTGCTATAGGATGATGTGCAGTCGTTAGTGCCCTATTCTGGGGACAATGTAAGACTGGGTTCCTGGCACTTCTGAGCATTAAAGAGCCTATAACTTTTCCCAAAGATTAAGAAGTTAACCCTGATGGTCCTGGCTAATTACTAGTTTAGGTAACTCCATTCTGCCTCCTTAATTCCCCTATTATGTTTTGCCCCTACGGTATTTGCACTGTAGTGGAGGAGGAAGGAACCGAAATACGTAGAATTTTTGAAGTATCTGGAACTTAGAGATGAAAATTGCTGTATTCATTTAAGATATTAGAAATTGCCAGCCATGATTTTATATTTCAGATTCCAGTCACTTAACTAGGAATAGTTCTACATGTGTAATCATTTCTGGAACTACTGAGAGTACCCTATAATGATCAGGTGTTTAACGTCAGAGAAGCTGCAGCAGGATGTATACCTTTGTTCTAAGATTTGTAGGCCAGAGAAACCTGTACACAGAGATTGTTTTTTGAAGGAACTGAAAAGGAAGGAGGTAAATGAGGAAGAAGAAGAAGAAGAAAAAAGAGGCTCTTACTTGTAACCAAGGCCCATGCGCTGCATAAGGATGCTCCTCTGTAGCAAAGGCTCCTTCTACTCCTGTCGATACAAATGTGATTGCTGTATCCCCTGTAATACTTTTATATGTAAAGTGCCGTCCATGTAACAGCCTGCCCCTGGAGAACAGAACACACATACATAAACAGAGAGGTCATAAGCAGGTCAGTACCGACCCACCACAAGATAGACACGGGAGCATCTGTGATCACGCTTAGGAATACATCACACCCCAGTAACTAAGTATTCTCAGTGCATGTACGAATGACTTTCAAAGCCTTGACCTCTAAGTGTGGGTCGCAAGTCTCTTCTGGAACTCTGGAAGTGCACGCGTGCTCTCACACGCTCAATCCCAAGGCTCCACTTCCGCATTACACTGCTTCTAGATTGAATGGGACTTTATTAGCATCCCATTTGCACCAGTTCCCGGTCACCACCACTGCTGCATAAGGCACAGTACTCCCAACTCCATCAACTCAGAGATCACCAGCAGGACTGAGTCCAGAATTCACATCTCTTCTGTGGTGCCGTAAAGCAGTTCCACTAGGATCATGAGCTGGTCCTAACGCCTACAGATCAATAGCTCATGCCATATATTAATCCATTAACTTGTAACTTATTAAATTTAGTCTGTGACAGTGGACTCATGTTAAATAAAATATTTAGGAGAAGAGATGCAAGTTTGTTCATCTATAATAAATAATACTTCATTGTGACGGTGCTTTCTGTGTGGGAATCTCAAGTCACAAAGGCATTGAAGTTCACAGCTTTAGTGAGATATAAATAGGTTATCCCCATTTTACAGCTGGAGCTAATTAAGGCACAGACAAGTTAAGTGACTTCCCATGTGACCTGGTGTAAACAAGGGACAGAATCCAGATCCTATTCCCAGCCCTGTCCATTAGCCACACCTCTATCTTTCCTGGACATCCAGGAAAAATAATCTGAATTAACTAAAGGTGTGAATTTGAGGTGGATTACTTAAATCATATTACATCCTTCTGTGGATGCTATTAATTAGAATTGAAGTGGCCTTAATTCTGAATGAGGGTGTTCACACAGGCATTTAATGCGGTTTAACTAATCCTCTGCAAATTCACACTTTTTGTCATCTGGATTAACCTTTCTGGATGTACCCATGTAGACAAGCCTTTGATTTATGATGTTGCACAATTCAAAACATTAATATCTAGTGATATCAGCCTGATCAGGACATCGGAGAGAAAAAAGTTTAGAGGCATGTTGCTGAATCCTTTGTTGCATTTTTAATTTTAAAGTAGTCAACAAAAATTATTATTGTTAACTCAGTAAGAATTAGTGGCCTTCAGTTTACTCTGAAACTCAAAGACCAGAACTCTTACAATTTCTGTCAAAAGCATTTAAACAAACAAACAAAAACAACCACTAGCTGAATTTTCTTGAGATTTAGACAGATCACTAACTGATTAAAGCTCTAATCCCCTCCTTAAGTGCAACTTCTCACGATAAAACATTTACAGTGTATGTGCAGTGCAACATGTGCACTTAGGTGTACGAGTGACGGAATTTGCAGATGCAAAACGGTGTGCATAACTGATAGAAAATGTTTACATAGAACTGCTCAAGTTAAGGTCTTAAGGGATTTCTGTGACAGGACCATAGGAGCCATCCCTTAGTTTGATAAGAGACTTAGCAGCATTAGTCTAATCAAACACACACTGCTGTTTCAACCCCAAACATAAAACATGGAAAACAAAAAGAGTAAGAAACAATTTTGGCATGATGAACTTATGTGCACAGTAGAAAGACAAGGTGGATGAAGTAAAATCTTTCACTGGACTAACTTCTGTTGGTGAAAGAGAAGCGTTTGAGTTTCACAGAGCTCTTCCTCAGGTCTGTGGATGGTGTCACCTGTTTCTAATGTTTCTGGCAAAGTGTCTCAGCTCTGGTCTTTTTAAATCTATACAGGACCATCTGTATGAAGAAACAAGGCCATAAGGCAGAAGTGCAGCCATTAAAGCAGAGCTCAGAAAGAAACCAGCTCCTCTCACCTTAGACAAAGTGGAATCAGTGCTCCAGACTCCTGGTTGAATTTCAGGTGCACGCTCTCAAGCTGTCTTGTGCGGATTAGCTCATGAGGAATGATAGCTGCTGAGCTCTCACTCTCTAAACTATCCTTACGGCTTCTAAGAGAAAAAACAGAATGTACCTAGTTAGAACCAGAGACCCACATTCCAGCCATTGTCAGCCTTGTGAAAAGACAGCAGAAAATTCAATGATTCTTTAGAGCAGTTATATGAAAGGGTCCAAGGGAAGGACACAGCAGCTTTCCAGAAGGACATAGCTAATTTGCAAGCCCCCCCCCCCCATGTCTCCATTTTACAAGTGTGGCCCACAGACTACAGATCCTAGAATGCAATGCTTCATCTTGATCCACTGACCTTAAAAGTCCTGGAAATAAAGTTTAATAAAGAAAGGGAGTAAAATTATACAGTGACACTGTTGGAATAACACAATTTAGAAACAACTGTATTATGAATGTTGTGTAGTATGATTTTAAAAACTGTCTTAAACTGTACTTTCACTCCCTGTATATGAACTCTCAGCCTCTAGCCTGGCATGTATTTTAAACTCATGTTTACCCTGCCACAGCTGGGCAAGGCGTCATAGTGTCTGAGTACCCGTAAGGATTCTGGCCTCCTGTTTACCAGACATGTAAATGGCATAGATTAATACTGAACAATGGATGTGATAGCCATTAAGTGTTATCACCTGTGTAAGTGTATTGAAAGCCCCCCTCCCTTATTCACACCTGAGTATAAGAAAGGTCTCAGCCTGTCATGGAGTTGAGCCAGTTGTTTGGGTAATAACCCCTCTGACTCCTATTGCTTGCAATACATCTTGTTTTCCAGAAACCTACTGAGTGATGCCTGTTCTTTGTGAGTATATTGGGATTAAAGCTCCAAAGGTAAAAGCAGTTTTTGCAACAATTCTGGCACCCCAGATGGGACACCTTTGGACGACTCCGTGATCACAACAGACCGACCAGAGGAGGGAAAGTGTACACCAGGCCATTTTTGCCTGTCCTAACTCTCGACCCGGTCTGCAGTGATACCCGGAACGTTAAAGCGTGAGTCCCTACAAATCAGGCAAGACCAGAGGTTTCTGGAGTTTGGTAGGCGCCTGGGAAACAGAGCAGTGTAAGTATCTCCATTACTCCCATTGTTAATTTGGTTGGTAATTTTAGTACTTTTGTATTAATTCGCCGTTTGTAGATTCACTTTGGTTGGTGATTTTAGTACTTTTGTATTAATTTGCCGTTTGTAGATTCCTTGTGAATCATTTGGTATAACAATGAGATCGGGTCGCTCCCGAGTGGAAGATTCCGCCTTTCCCTTTGGTTGTATGTTACGTAACTTTGGTAAATTTGAAAGTGATTATGGTATTAAGATAACTGAGAATGATTTAATTAAGTTTTGTCAGTCAAAATGGACCACATTTGATCTTGGTTGGCCTGATTCCAGGTCCTTTAATGTCACCCTTACAATCAGGGTTCATAAGAAGGTAATTAGAAATCAACACTAAAAACCAGTTCCCCTATATTAAATAGTTTTAGCTGGTACAGCTTGTAAAAATAAACCTAAGATGTGCCTGGTAAGGATAGTGAGAAAAAGGTGTCCCTATGCCTTACCTGTGTCCTGTGTGGAGGAGTGTAACAGTGAGAAAGTGTGCCTGTGTCTGTCAGAAGTATTAACCTGCCTATGGAGAAAGCCACCTCAGTCTCCAAGCAGTTGTCTGTGTGCTGGGACAAGGAAAGTAAAATCCCAAGCTGTGTGTCTAGTGAAAAAAGAATGTGTTTTTAAATCTTCTAGAAGGTGTCTGTCAGCCTGTGATGGGTGAGAATAGTGCAGTGTGTCAGAGTTGGTTTTGAATTCGGCTAATGCTCAGAAAAGTGATTTGGTTGTGTTACCTACTAACAGATTAACAACTTGTACCAGGAAGGAAGCAATTCCTAAACTGGTATCTGGCAAAGGAAAGCAGAATAACTTTAACCTCTTGTTCAGTAAGTCTGTGAATTTGCCTGAAAGGGGATTTTTAAAAAAAATCCGCCTGATAGGAAAAGGATGATCATAAAATGTGAGTAAAGAATTTGGTTGCTCAGGAAAGTATTCCTTGGGAGCAAGCCCTAGGTGAAGGGGGTAAAAACGGGATTTGTAAGTGGAAGGGGGTAAAAACGGGATTTGTAGAAGTTCCTGAGGGAAAAATATGTAAGCAGTCTGCTGCAGTTAAAAAGTGTGAAAGTGATTTGAGTAGAGATAGCTTTGAGAAGGAATTGGAACATCCCTATATCCAAGTGGCTGTGTTTCACCAGTGATAGGGAAACAAGATTGTTCAGGAAGGAATGTCCCCATGCTGATTCTGCAGGTAGACAGTCTGTGTCTCAGGCTCAAAAGATAACTGGGTAGATGTATCTTCAGAGCAGAACAGCTGTGCAGTTAGTATCGTAAGTGGTATACCCTCATCTCTAGACACTTTGAATGCAACTTGTGGTCTCTGGGTAAAGAAAGACAACAAAACTTTAAAACTAGCTTGTTAGTAAAAATAAATAGTATCTCTTGTAAACCTAGCCCCAAAAGCTTTATTCTGTGAAAATGCAAATTACTTGCTAATGTCTGTCTCAGGGCCCCATTGACCTCCAAGTACCGAGGAAAACTTATGCTTCAAAACTTTATAGTTAGTCTTTAAGGTGCCACAGGACTTTGTTACCTACAGTAGTGGTGTTTCAAATCACTGTGTTTCAAAGGCAAAAGTTAAAAGTAAAAATTCTAGTAGAAATAATTGTATTCTTTTAGGTTGTAACTAGCTTTGAATCCAAAAGCAAGCCAGAAAACATCTGTTTTCATGTAAATTACCTAATTGATAAAAAGAAACTGAAACCTGGTTTGCCTAGAAAACAAATAAAAGAAATAATTTTAGTAAAAAACAAGAAAATGTTTTAGTGTCTTTAAAATGTCTGTAAATAAATCCTTATGATAAGTAATCCAAGCACAGAGATTATTAGCTTGCAAGTATGTGGCAATAGATGGTTTGGTTGAATTTGTTAAGTGTAAATATATATATATATATATTTTAAATAATAACTAATTCCCTTAGAAAGGGTGGAGATATGTTTGTCTGTTTAGTTGGTTGGTTTTTAGTCTTTCAGAAAAATCAAAGAAAGGTGATGACAGCTGACAAACTTGCACTTACTGGCACAATAAGAATTGTATTTTATGTTCTATGTCTTGTTTGTCTAAGTGGCCAAAACTGTGTTTGTGATAAATTGTACATAAAGCAATAGACTTCAGAATTGAAATATAGATATTTGTTTATTCAATTTGTAATATAAAATTGTTTTTACAATGTTTAGGTTTAAATATACTTGTTATAATTTCACTAGCTAAGAACAATGTGAACAATAATTTTCAATTGAAATTAAGTACCAATAGACTTTGGAAGCATTAACATAACAAGTTAACTCACTCCTCAAATTACACATGGAATTCTTCTGGCTACCCCCAGATTTCTAGCCAGAGGGCGAGGGAGGGAAGAAAGCTATTAGACACCAGAGGTACCAAGTGGCCTCAACAGTTGGTATGCTTGTCCTGTTCTGTTACTCCAAAGCTCTGTAATTCAGTTATTTTTATTATAAAATTGTATGTAAAACTGAAGTACTGTATAAAAACAATGTAAGATAAAGAAAGGTGTGTATGTGTGTGTGTGAGAGAGAGAGGGAGGTCTAAAATGCTCACTCAGTTGTAAAGTTTGTAACACTGCCAAGTATTAATGGAAATGTGTTAGACTTTTTTCTCACTCACAGGTAAAGAATACATTACCTAAAGATCCTGAACAGCAACACCTTGGGACTGTCCATTACCATTGTTTTTGTGAAATACTAAAGACTGATTAACTGTCTGGACCCATGTTTTACATTGTAAAAGGATTTGCTTGTCATATCAGCAATTCAATCAGGAGGAGTCAAAGTCCATCCAGAACCTGGCCCTGAGCTGTCTTTCTTTTTAAGAAGCCTCAAATTAACTTTTCTGAACTGCCATCCTGTGTAAAGCATTTCCTACCAAAAGAGCAAATGCTTAGACTGTGGACAAATGTCTCTTAAATGATTTTATCCCTAGGTATTGGTACCCAAGATGACAGACTTAAACCGTGGGTCTCATTTTACAGAAACAGCTTTTCAGCAAGTTATGAGTGCCTTGAGAGTTCAGTAGAAGTGCCACACACCTTGGCACCTGCAATCTAATGGCCAGGTTAAAAAGACAAATATGCAAAGACACTGGTCTTAACTGGATAAATGCATTACTCCTTGTGCTGCACAATCTCCATGACACTCCTAGAAGTCAAGTTGTCACCTTTTGAACTACTTTTTGGCAGGACTTCCTCAGTTTACCTAGTCAAATATTCCATGACTGCTGATTTGGTGCTTGAAAAAGCAGGACTAACTTCTTTTGTTTTACAGCTCCAGAGACAGGCTAACTCTCTCCACAGATATGAGACTGCTTTTAAATGTAAAAGCACACCCGATAGAACCTGGTTCTTGAGTCTTTGTTAAAGCCAACAAGGAAGTTCTGCTCCAGCCCCTGTGAAAAGGACCATACCAGGTGCCTTGGCCACCCCAACTATCATCAAGGTGGCAGAAAAGGAAGCCTGAATTCACCACGCCTGATGTAAGCATGCCCTTTTCCCAGATGACGGCGAGGCAGCTGAGGCCTCCACCCTCGACGGACCAGGATGAGAATTAGACGACAGCGGGGCAAACCCAAGCCCTAGCAACTGGAGAGGGGACGATGAAGAACCCTGAAGAAAAGTGGCTAGCGAAGGCCGTGCCGGGTCTCAGCCTGAAGATAAAATTCAAAAGGACTTAATAATGTTTATCAAGTTGAAGTATTGATCAATTTTAAGTTATTAATCTTGTTTTAGATTAAGCAAGATTTATTTCATGAGTATAATGTTTTTATTAGATATTTCCAGAAAGTCAAAACCTGTATTTTGAAAAATAGAAGTGATTGTTAAGTGTGTGCTTAGTTCTTAGTGGATGCAGGATGGAGGCTCCTCTGTGTACCTATCCCTCTGATTACTGATAACATGTCTTGATTGCTACCAAGGTAGAGATCTGGTCCAGCATAATCTAACATGGGACCAAACTTAGTATTTTGTGACAAGTAACTCCTGGTTGGATAAAAATAGAGCTTCCACCAGTAAATTAGCACTTTTTGGAACATGATATTATAAGTATGTGAAGCTACAGTCTATTATGTATTGCCCTCCAACTAGACGGGTTCATATTTAGCTTAACTGAAATCACCTACTCAAATTTGCTCCCAATGTTCAGAATGTTTGTTTAAAAGACAAACCAAGCAATTAATCTCAGTGAGAGTCTATCCTGAAACAAGTGGGCAAGTCAAAATGGCCTGAAACATAATGTTAGCTGCCCCCCCAAAAAAATAATATATGCTCTCATGAATGAGAAATGCTATGTCTTTAAAATAATATTTACCTCAACACCCCAATACTGGGTGTGCCTAAACTGAATAGGTGCATAATTTAAAAACTAAAAGTAATTTGCTTTTAAAACATAAAAGAAATTATCTTTTAAAGAGGAGGGATTGTTGGAATAACACAATTTAGAAACAACTGTATTATGAATGTTGTGTAGTATGATTTTAAAAACTGTCTTAAACTGTACTTTCACTCCCTGTATATGAACTCTCAGCCTCTAGCCTGGCATGTATTTTAAACTCATGTTTACCCTGCCACAGCTGGGCAAGGCGTCATAGTGTCTGAGTACCCGTAAGGATTCTGGCCTCCTGTTTACCAGACATGTAAATGGCATAGATTAATACTGAACAATGGATGTGATAGCCATTAAGTGTTATCACCTGTGTAAGTGTATTGAAAGCCCCCCTCCCTTATTCACACCTGAGTATAAGAAAGGTCTCAGCCTGTCATGGAGTTGAGCCAGTTGTTTGGGTAATAACCCCTCTGACTCCTATTGCTTGCAATACATCTTGTTTTCCAGAAACCTACTGAGTGATGCCTGTTCTTTGTGAGTATATTGGGATTAAAGCTCCAAAGGTAAAAGCAGTTTTTGCAACAACACCAGAAGCACAACAAAACGTTCTGTAGGGTACAAAGCTGCACGGGCAGAGGTGAGGTCTGTGGGACATAGTAGGTCACCCCACGCCCCAATTCTAGTATTCTTTAAGAAATGGGGCTGTCCAGAAAGCTCTGTGCTGTCCTGACTCACTCCTATAGAAGCTTAGCGTTGGAGACCTACAGTAAAGAGACAATCTGAATCAACTCAACCCTTTTCCTGCATCAGACCAACCAAAGGCTTTAGATGTTGCATAACCAGTTCTTAAACACTAACTTCTGCTAGCATTAAGTACAATATTCAGAGTACAAAAGCCACACACAATTCACAGAATATTTGTACACCGTTTTCCCTTTGAAGTAGAGCTGCTTTAAAACAATGCAATCTTTATACTGTATTTTACAAGGGCAGTACATAGTAATGTTGTTTAACTTAGAGGTTACATTCTGCAATTACGAACTTCACAGAACAGAATCTTCAATATAATCAGGTAGATATCTCAAAATATCGGATCATAAACTAAAACACTTTATATGTTCAAAGAGGAGCATTATAATTCCTTGTGTGTTTGTAGAGAACACAGGAAAAGATACGGCCTGACCCAACTATCTTACATGCAATAAGAAAACCCTCCCCCCAAAACACATCAAACAAAAAGCACTGATTGATCAGGACTGGGATCAAGGACAGAAAAGGGTGGAGACAGCAAAGAGGCCAAATGGCTGGAAAGGGAGGGACAAAGAGTGCCATAAACTTACTTACATGATGTCAGAAGAGACAGGGTTTACATTTCTCTTATCCCTGGTTTAATAGAGGCAACACATTGCTAGGTCTCATCTCCACTACAGAATCATTGTATTTGGTTGGGAGAGGAGAGGAGAGAGGAAGGAGACTGGCTGACAACACTCCAAGCACTTGTCCTGACATTTAAAACATGCTTCCAGTTCCATCCGGCAGGGCAAACCAAACAAACAATGTTACCATGTCCCAGCGCGGTTCAGGGACATAATTCAAATATGACTTGAGCCTTTCTATGCTGCAAGATGGAGCCGTGTCTCAGATGCAGAATGTGAGAAATATGATGGATTAGCTTGTCCACCAGTGATGCTGATTTGGGGTCCGTCTTCACTGTAGAGTTAACTAGGGCTCTCACCCCCTCACCATCCATATCCACAACTCTCTCATCGGAGTTTGATGACACTTTAAACCTGGGCTAGCTGGCTCATCTAGAGCCGCAGGCTAACACCTAAGCCATAACCACCTCCCACTCTGCAGTGAGGAAACAGGCTAGACAACTTGAGTGCTGACAGTCTTCCAATGCCTTTCCAAAAGTCCCGCCCACCACCCGCTTGGGCCCAGAAGGGCAGATGTGTTCTCCCAGTTTATTGGGAAAGAAGCAGAGCAGCACAAAAGACCAGGGTATGTCACACACATGGGTGAGGACACTGTTAAGTGGGCTTTGCAGTGTGACCACTCCTCTCAGAGCTAGGCTAACCCAGGGGCCGATCACCTAAATGCCAGTCACCAGATTAACTGTGCAGTGAAGACCCATCCCTTTGTAGTCTAGCTGGCATCTAAACTGGTTCAGCAAACACATTTTACAGCTCCATGTATGTGGTGCCTTAAAACAGTGGAATGGGCCAGACACTGAAGAAAACATTTTACAGTTTGATTACCCAAGAAGTACATAGTTGATTAATGATCAATTGACCTTAACCTAAGGTTTACCTGAACTTCCTTATCAGATCTTATATACACATTACACTGTGGGAAAGTTCAGCTTTGTCTACATTGCCAATTGAACGACAAAACTTCTGTCGTTCACAGGTGCTTAAAAAGTCCCTCCCCCTCCCCCCCCCAGACAAAAGTTTTGCAGAGGCAAGTGGCAGTGTAAAGGGCTTGTAATTGGCAGGAGCGCTCTCCTGTTCACAACACAAACACACACTCCTCTTTGCTCGGAGGGGGACGAAGTATTTTGTGAGCAAAATTGCTAACAAACTGTTTACGTTGCTCTACTTCTAGCAACACGGCTGCTTAATATAGACAAAGCCATAGGCTGTCATCTGGAGTAGAGGTGGGCAAACTATGGCCCGCGGGCCAGTCCTGCCCAGCCCTTGAGCTCCTGTCCGGGAAGGCTAGCCCCTGGTCCCTCCCCTGCTGTCCCCTCCTCCCCCGCAGTTATACCACTGTGCAGGCAGCACGACTTATGCCCCCCTCCCCCCCCAGGCTTTCCAATAAGCCAGTCCTGCTGCTCTGAGTGGCATGGTAAGGGGGAAGGGAATGGGGCTAGTGGATAAGGGGCAGCGGGTTCTGGGAGGCAGTCTGGGGACAGGGAGGAATTGGATGGGACGGAGGTGTGGTAAGGGGACAGGGAACAGGTGGTCTGATAGGTATGGGAGTCCTGGGAGGCAGTCAGGGGGCAGGAGCGTGGATAGGAGTCGGGGCATTCTGGGGACAGGGAGCGGGGGATTGGTCAAGGGGTCCCCAGAGGGGGTGGTCAGGGGACCACCTATCCAGGTGAATAGAGGATGAGGTCCAAGGGGAGCAATTAGGGGTGGGGGCAGGGCCTGCTCCAGGCACCCGCATAGGAAGCACGTGCCTTGGGCAGCACTCTGTAAGGGGCGGGATTCTGGCCAATTAGGGTGCCCCTCCCCCTCATTCCCCCCCAATCCGGTGGCACTCCTCTGGCCCCCCTTCTTTTTTTTGCTTGGGGTGGCAAAAAAGTTAGAGCCGGCCCTGGGTGGGGAGCAGACTGTTTGGGGAGGTACAGCCTTCCCTACCCAGCCCTCCATAGTTTCGCAACCCCGGTGTGGCCCTCAGCCCAAAAGGTCTGCCCACCCCTGATCTAGAGTTTCCAATTATTCAGTACCAAGCCCCGCAACAGGATGTTGGCCACCAGAAACATGAGAGATTTTAGACCTTAAGTTTATCAACTCATATGTGCAATTACAGAATTTGTGCACGTAGGGGCATCTCCAGAGTTATTCAGCAATTTTGTTAGTGAAGATGGGAGACTAGGTACTAGCCTGTTTCTACCCAGACTGGTTTAATGCTTGGAGCGGCTTCTGTCAGGGAATTTAAGTTTAGAATGGGTAAGCATTTACACAATAGAATTCCATGGAGTTTGCCACAAATGTAAAGCATGCAAGCTCTCTGGGGTTGGGGCCGGGTTTTTTGTTTTGTTTTGAATTCACTAGTCTATGCAATGCCTAGCACAATGGGGCTCTGGTTCCTGATTAGGCCCCCCCAGACACCAATATAAATAATGATAACACAGTGAAAGCAAGGGCTGAGCTTTGTAGGTTATTAAAAACTCTTGGTTTTAAATGGCAAGTGCTGCTTGTGCATTATGTGCTCGCAAGCCAGCACTGACTAATGTATAACTTAGCTGCATTTCAAACAGGTTTTTTCAGACCCTAAATAATTAAGAGTTTACATTAATCAGTAACCAGCCATTCTGTTAAAAAGGTGAATGTGTAAAGCAACATGGCAGTTCACATTTAAGTAACATCAAATAATTAGCAATCCTTTGGCTAAAAGCCTTTCCAAAATAGTTACAACCGCCGTGTTTGTTGTTTTTTTGAAACGTGGGTTGTTCCTCTGATTGTGGTCTGGGGTGGGATCTGCTTATGTTAAAAACAGCAAAGCTGGGGTAGCTGAATCGAGGTTTAGGCCCTGTCTACACGGACACTTTCTCAACACGTTGTGACATGGGTCGTTCTAGATGTGTGTCCACACATGATGTAGTTAATACAAGTCAGTAGCTACGTGGTCTACATCACTGTATTCCTATAATCCAGTTGTAACATGCCTTTTGTTGTACAGACGTAAACCCGCAACGATGAATATGTAGCAGAGCTGGCCTATCCCCCTTCTGGCACAATAAGGCACCCCGCGAGCATTTCCCCGCCCTGTGGCTGCTGCTACAGCGCTGTGCACACATCCGCAGGGTACATGCTCCTCTGCTGAGCTAGCGGGGACAATTGCCCAGATTTTCCCAAAAAGCACCAATACGAACACGGGGAGGCAGCATGATGGGTGCAGACACCGTGGGGACTGGGTGAAAAGACAGCTATACCGAGGACACCACTCACCCACTGTTCGTTGTAGCTGGGGCGGATGAAAGTCACAGCTTGTTCACAACACACTGGGCCTCTAAACCAGGAAGTCCATAGTTACGTTTCCAACGTAGACCTACCCACAGTTATCTCAGTGTTAAAACCTCGTGGCTGCACAAGTAATTTTTACCTCGATGTAGCTAGTAGAGGGAAAAAAACTACCCAGGTCTCATCTCTGCTTGGATTTTATCTTGACATAGCTAACTCAAGATACAGAAACAACAACAAAACCCCTCACCTTTTCTGCAGTGAAAAACAAAGCCTTGGATTTCTTTTTAAATTGTGGCTCAGTTTTCCCATCTGTGAAGTGCAGAGACTTGATAATGAACCGAGTGGTGTTTGTAAAGTGCTTTGAGATGCTCAGATGGAAGACGCTACAAAAAGGCCAAGAATTAGATCTGACTTTCAGATTATCGAATGTGCCCTGGACACAAAGTTCTGCAAGAGACATTAACATTCTTTCAGCAGGAATGGAAATCTTTGTTCTGGCCCATGGAAAGGGTGACAGTCCAGACGATGGGTTGATGAAATTGCTGGGGCGTTATTAATAAGAATCTCATGGCGTCGCTTTCCCTGCTATGCACAACTTGTAGTTTCAAATTTTAAAGGAGAGTTTGAAACATTTTGGTTTCTAGCACCAATATCTCTAATTTTATGATTGTTATTTACCCAGAACCTTTCACTTCCCCACCCCGTCACCAAATAAATCAGGCTCAAAGGCTGGTATAATTTTTAGCGTTGTGACAGGGCAAGCGGACTTCGTACATTGTTGCAAACTTTGTCTATTCCAGATTTAATACTTCATCCAACCCACATAAATAATTCTTGTTTCTCGGTGTCCAGAAAAAACAAGTCGGCAAAAGCCAGGCTGCAGTGTTTGGAAAGGCAGTACGTTTAAATGTAAGCAGTACACCGGAAATGCCCCAGTTTGAGGACTGCACATCTAGCATTTTATGAAACTGGAGGGGAGTTGGAGGAGATTAAAGCACATTTCCAAGTGATTGAAGACTTGTGGGAGGTGTAAGTGTGGGCAGTTGTCAGATTCATTCTTTAGATGATTAAATTCTTTTTGTTTCTTTAAAGCTGTTTGTAGCTGGGTTTGAGGTCTCCTTGTTCTGGGTGAGTGTACTGCAGCAGTTACCAAGGTGACTTTAGCTGACTTAACTATTCCTCCCCCCCCCCCCCAGCTTCAGTTTCTACCAACAGCTCAAATCTTTTTTTTTCTTTCCTTTTTAAATCTTGCGAATGAAGATTAACAAAAGCAGTCAGCCAAAGCCACACTGGATTTCTAAAGCTAGGCTTCTGTAGCAAAGGGTGGCCAAACAGGATGGCAGTCTCCTCCCACTTCAAGCAGGAAGAGGCCTGGGGGAGACAACAGGTTCCAGCATGTGATGCTCCATCTTGATCTCAGTGGCCAGGTGCTGGGACCTGTAGTTGCCCCAGGCCTTCAGTTCATGTTAAAAGGTGAGGGTGACTGCAATCTGCTTCAATTTATGCCAATTAGCAGCCGCCCTTCGGGCTTCCAGAAAATTGCCAGTGCAATCATCGGGTGCACAAGTTTGGATGTCCCTTCTTTGTGCAGCAAGTCATGTTTATAGCAATCTCCTCTCAAGCTGTCCCAATAGCTATTTTATACGTTTGTTTGTGGAACAGCAATACCTAGTGGATAGGGTGCTGACCTGGGACTCAGGATTCATTTGTGGCTCTGACACTGCCCTACACTGTGAGCTTGGGCATGTCCCCTCAGCTCTGACCTTCGTATGTCTTGTCTATTTAGACTAAGCTCTTCAGGGCAGGGAATGCCTTAGGATGGCTTTGCACAGTTCCTAGCAGTGTGTCCCTGAGGACATCAGCAGCAACAAGCCACGCCCAACTCCCAAATCCATTTTGAAAGTTGTATGAGAACATTGTTAACATACTGAAGGTTACTGATTCTCCCTGTAGCTAAAACTGGACTGGAGTCAGGAGATCTGAGCTGCATTCTTAGCTCTGCCATTGACTCCCTGAGGGATCCTGAGCAAGTCACACAACTTCTTCATGCCTCAGTTTCCCCATCTGTAAAATTGAGACAGAGATTCCCACATAAGGATTAACCCCCTAATGATTGTCAAGCACTTTTTGATTCTTAGGTGGATCTAGCTCTAGAAGAAAAAGCTATTATATCAGTGACAGCAATACAGTACAACAGGCAGGGCATTTCCAGGTGTTCGCTACACTCTGTTGCTGACTAGTCACTCAATCTTCGAGCCTATGCCTGGTGATACCCCTGAAATGTATTAACACCCCAAAATGCATCTGCTTCTGGTCTGTGCTGCATTTGTTACTCAGGCAAGACTCCCACTGAAATTGATGGGAGCTGGCTTAAGTAAGGGTAGTAGATTGAGAAAATAAGCTGTGTGACCATGGAGGACTTCAGTGTGAGTGACATGCTAGAGGACTCACGCTGCCAGTACTAAAAGATCCTTGGAGTGCCTAAATATCAGAGATGACAATTTCCGAACTCAAAAAAAGCATTCCAGCCAACATGGGGGAATCCTGTAATAAATCTCCTCTCGATAGCCAAAGAGGAACTGATCACAGCACTAAAACATTAATGGTAGCTTAGGTATAAGTGATTATGACTTGATCACATTTATAATATGCAAACAGAACAGAGTCCAGATCAGTAATATAAATAAATATAAACACACACACGCACACTTGGTGCTGTCAAAATTCCACAAAGCTGAAAACAATCAGCTAGAGGGGTAATTTAATCAGAAAAAATGTGACTGGTAATTGGGAATTGTTTAAGAACACTTCACTAGAAGCCCAAAAAGCCTCAATCAAGGAAAAAGGTCACACTGGTTAAGAGAAAGTGCAGGTTACTTGCTGTAACTGGAGGTTCTTCGAGCTGTTTGGTCCCTATCTGTATTCCACACCTGGTACGCATGCATGCCAGGTGCCCATGTCCAGAGATTCTTCAAAGCAAAGCAGTGTCCGTGAACCCACACAGGCTCAATAGCTCCCCTCGGGCTCCCAACCAAGGCTATAAGAGGCAGTGTGGGTCAACACCTCTCCAGTTCCTTCAATCACCGCAAATCCAACAGGATCTGAAGTATAGGGGATGGAGGGCAGGTAGTGGAATACAGATAGGGATGACATCTCAAAGAACCTCCAGTTATAGGAAGGAACCTCCACTTCTTCGAGTGCTGACCTCTAGGTGTACCCATAGCAAACGAAGAGCATGACCTGAAGTCTTCAGGGACAGGAAATAGTCTAGGACAACCAGAATGCCCTCAGAATCTGGAGAATGTTGGTGGAGTCGTGCCCAGGTCAAAAAGCATCTTGATTTGGCTGGGTAGCAGATTCTAGTAGAATCCTTTATAATTTAGGTTACGGTTTCCTGAAGGGGGGCAGAACATGAGAGTTCTAGTTCTGATGCCCATCCAAACACCAGGCCCCGAGGTGGAGTGAGCCCAGACTGGGATGTTTGATTTTACACCCATCCTGGGTTATGAGATCCAGAAATGGACAGATCCTGATGGACAATGGGCAGACATTGTTAGTCATTCCATAAACCAGATCTGTCTGGGCCAGTAGAATGTAAGGATACCTATACCTCTATATCTGAGACAGAGCTTGTTCATTCACTTTAACTCCCAAGAATGACAATTTAATGAGTAAGTGAATACACAGTTTTTCAAAGTCAAAGATACATGAGCAGAGTACTTTTCCTGCTGCAGTGAGTACTGCTGCTCTAATTCTTTATGCTATTTAAGATCTCTGGATGAAGAGAGCTAAACCCAATACTAAAGAGTAGTATGGTCAGTCTATACTGTATTTTGCCAAAGTAATTCAGTGTCAGTAACAGGAGACCTCACTCAGTTGCTTAAACCTTTGTTGAGAAATGGGTCAGATCACAGGGGAATTGGGTGAAAGGTATCAGAGCACTAGCACAGTGAGTTGCAGCCATTAGTCATTTTGACCTCAGCTTGTACACTTCACTAGCTGTAGATGTATATTCTATCCCTTAGTTGACTACTTGAACCATTTTATTGATATAGTGTTTACAAATATCATTGCCCTCTATGATGGGATGTTCACCCCACACTAGCCATGGAGGGATAATATAGGCAAGAGAGGCCAATTAGCTATAGGCTGCGCCTGGAGGGGAGTCAGGATGCAACAAGGCTTAACTGAGGCTGAAGCTCATCTGGGCAGAAACAGGTGGGGGCTTCGATCAAGCCAGGGAGCTGGTAACTGAGAGGGTTGCAGTAAGAAACCCTGTAGACACACTCCCTGATATACAAGGGGAAGAACAGAAAGCAGTCCAGGGAAGGAGCAGACCTGAACTGCTGGTTCAAGGATCCCTGGACTGGAACCTGGAGTAGAGGCGCAGTCAGCTCAAGGAACAGGGAGACTGCCTGAGACTGTGTGGAGTGGGACTCTGGTGAGACCCCGGAAGGGGAAGATGTTTGTGGCTTAGGAAAGGAGCGAGAGACGGGCGGCAGAACGAGTGATTGAGGCAAGGGGCTGAGGGACCACTGGACAGGGCCTGGACAGAGAGCTAATTCTCCAGATGAGCCATGAGCAGGTGCTGCTGAGCAGCAAGTAGCTGACCCTGTTATACCCTCACAGAGGGAGAATGATCTAAAGGATTCAGGACGGGAGCTAAGAATTAACAACTCCTAGGTTCCAATTCTGGCTCTGCTTAGAGCTTCTGGCCTTGGGCAAGTTAGTTAGCCCCTATTTCCTCAGCTGTAAAGTGGAGAGAACACTTACCTACCTCACAGCGGTGTCGTGAGGATTAACTGCGGGGCTGTTAAGGTCTCTGCCCAGGATCTATGATGTTAAGAAATTAAACAGAGAACAAAGCTTGACTCCAATGAGTGCTACTGATCTTTTACATCAGGAGTTGGAGCAGTATCTGGCTCCTGCACAGATTCCTTGCAACTTAGATTGCGAGCTTCATGGAGCAGGAACCATCTCTTCTTGTCTGTCTAGAAAGCACCTACCATACTGTGGGTCCTAACCAGCAAATAATGCACAGTAATGAGTATATTTATAAGCCCCATTTTTCCCCAAACAGGGAAGCAGACTATTATGTTATCCTGTTCCAAATGACAAATCATTTCCAAAGATTACTAGACATGTTTTTATCTAAATTTCTATGAACTGACTAATAGGTGTTTATGAATGGAATGAACAGTCATTTTGAGAAACAACTGTTGGGTGCACTTTTAAACGTCAGGAGTGCTTTCAGTCATATCTTTAGGAAAAGAGGAACTGAACTGTCTCTACAGTAATAACTACAAAAGAAAGTCCAGTCTTGTGACTCGTGCTACAGCTGCCCTGAAGATTTTAGACCGAAACCAATTTTTCCCTTAAGAAACTTTTCTTAGGACTTTGGGACAAACTGAACTGGTATTAAAATCTGTGGAGTTACTCACATACTTACAATTCAGCACATGGTGTGCTGGATTGGGGCTGGAGCGCTGAGCACACTGCAGGATCGAGCCCTCTCAGCAACCGGAAAAAAAAGTTACCTTTTCCGTAACCGGTGTTCTTCAAGACGTACTGCTCATATCCGTTCCATATTAGGTGTATGCGTGCTCGCCACTTGCATCGGTGCCGGAAGTTTTTCCCTCCACAGTATCCGGGGGGTACCGTCTCTGACGCCCCTGGAGTGGTGCCTGCATTTCGTGATATAAAGGGGCGCTGCCGGCTCCCCCCACCCTCAGTTCCTTCTTGCCAGAAACTCCGACAGAGGGGAAGCAGTGCAGGTCTGTTGTGGCTCTACAGATTTCCTGAATAGGGATGTGTGCTAGGAAGGCCGCCGAGGACACCTGCGCTCTTGTCAAGTGGGCTCTGACAATCGGCAGCAGCGGAACCCCCGCCAGGTCGTAACAGGCCCTTATGCATTAGGTGATCCGATTGGAAATCCTCTGCGAGGACACCGCGAGGCCCTTCATCCTAGCTGTTGTAGTGATGAAGAGCTGATTTTTGGAAAGGCGTGGTACGTTCTAAGTAAAAAGCCACGGTCCTCTGGATGTCCAGGGCACAAAGATGCCTCTCTTTACTGGTCTCGTGCAGTTTGGGACATAACACCAGGAGGAAGATGTCTTGGTTCATATGGAAGGTGGAGATCACCTTTGGCTGGAAGGCTGGGTGGGGCTGCAACTGAACCATATCTTTGTAGAAAACCGTGTACGGTGATTCTGAGGTCAAGGCTTTAATTTCCAAAACCTGTTGCACCGACATCACCGTCACAAGGAACGCGGCCTTCCATGACAGATGGGAAAGGAAGCAGGAATCCAGCGATTCAAGGGGCAGGCCTGTGAGCCTAGAGAGGACAAACCTGCACCTGGGGGAAGAGTCTTTCCAGCCTTCTCAAGGTAACCCCTTTACCTCTTGCACCAGGAGACTCTTATGAGAGGGGTGTGTGGAGGAGGATAGGGAAGGAGGGGGGGGGGGTAGAAAGAAGCTAGAGGGTATAACCCCGTTCCACTTTGCTGAGGACTCAGTGGTTCCAAGTTATAGCAGTCCAAGCCGGGAGGAAAGGGGAAAGGTGGCTGGAGAACATTAGGAAAGATGGATCCTGGGAATAATCTGGTAGGAGGTCGCCCTCGGGCACACCCTCATGACGACTGTTTGACCCCCTGCTTATTACGGGTCAAGCCCAACTGGGCAGAGGGTGGAGGTGGGTTGTGCTTGCAACCCTTGACACACTTATGGGTCTGGTCCTGCCGAGGCTGGCTCCCCTGGCCCCGCGGCTGCTGCAGAACGAACCACTTATGTGCGGGGTCTGGGACATAGCGACCCAGGGTTTTCAGGGTGGTGCAGGAGTCCTTGAAGCCATGCAACTTGCTGTCTGTTTGTTTCGCAAATAGGGCCCAGCCGTTGAAGGGCAGGTCCTGCAATGACTGCTGGGCCTCAGTGGACAACCCAGAGAGGAGCAGCCAAGGGACTCACCACATGGAGATAGTGGAAGCCATGGCGCAGGCAGCCACATCAGACAATGCCTAGAGGGCCGCCCTGGCCGAAGTCGTGCCCTCATCGAGCATCGCTTGGTAGTCCTTCTTGGAAGCCTTGGGGAGTAACCCTTTGAACCTGCCCATGGCTTGCCACATATTCAAGTCATCTCGGCAAAGGGGGGCTTGGTGGTTGGCTACTCTCAGCTGAAGGCTGAATGATGAATAAACTTGATGTACAAAAAGATCCAGCCTCCACAAGTCATTATTTTTGGGGGTGGTCCCGGGTTGCCTCGGACTCTCCTTGTGGTTAATTGCCTCTACCACAAGGGAATTGGGGGATGGGTGGGAGTATCAGTACTCATGCCCTTTGGTTGGCAAGGAGTACACCGGACCCTGGCTAGAACCCGTGCAGCTATAGCGCGGATTCGCGTACAGCATGGTCGCAGCCATGGATCCCAAATTTAATTACCTTAATTGGGATCCGTGGTAATACGGTCCCTGCATTAACGCGGTACCACGTGTGGATCCCGAACCCCCATGTTCTAGAGAGGGTCTGGTGTACTTACGTTTGGCCCTTTTAGAGATAGGGGCCAAGGAAGAGGAGATCTGCCATAAGGCATCAAAGATCCCGGAAACCCCTTCATGAAGGAATAGAGACACCCTGGCGAAAGCCAAGGAACAAAGAACATCAGAGTCTGAGGGCTCTTCCAATTCCTCTGCCTGAAGCCCAGGTTAGAAGAGACCCTCTTAAAAAGTTCCTGATGCGCCGTGACATCATCCTGAGGAACTGAGTGAGGGGGCCCCGTGATAGTCTCATCGTGATAGTCTCACGCTACTTGACCAGTACTGGGACATCGAATGGGACAAAGGAGCTACAAGAGCTGGTTGTAGGGCAATCTCCTCCTTGTCCTGAGTAGGGCAATATCCTTCTTGGAGATGGGCGATAACTGCCCGGCAATCGGCAGCCTCTGGTGTCCAATCGGTCCCGGGATTGGTACTGGGCTGTTGGAGACGGTCCCAGAGTTCTTGGTAGATGGCGCGTACCTCAGAGGGTCTGCGCCATTCCACCAGTGAGCTATGCCTCAAGTCCCTTGAACGGTGCCCCCAGCGCAGGGACCAAAGAGGGCTCCCCTGGGCCTGCCTCTCCTGTCCTGCAGCAGGACAGCTTTGGGCGGGTGAGCACTGGTGGGATGTCCCTCTCGATGGGGAACGGTGCCACTGAGGCAGGGACACATATATAGGTCTCAATGAGTGTTTTCCCCAAGACTGAGGTACCGCTGGGGCTGGTGTGGGTGGCAACGGGAGGGTCAAGATCTCCTGAGCCGCTTGAAGGCACCTGAAGTTGGTCTGGGCCAGCACGCTAAGTATGGGATGGGCTGCACCACTCAACTTGAGCTGGGGGCCGAGATCCCAATGGGGGCATTGAGCTGCCCGGCACAGGTCACGGCTCGCTCCCAGCCCTCTCTTTTCCCTTACAGGAGGCCGGAGATCTTCCCTTAACAGTCTTTTTGGCTTCTTCACCGGAGCGGGGGAGGAGGACTGGTGCCGGCTTGTGGTGCTCGGTGCAGAGTCAGACTGCTGCTCCGGTGCCGGAGTGAGCACCAACTCCATCAGGAATGCTTTCAGATGAATATCGCGCTCCTTTTCATCCTAGGTTTAAGGACTTGCAGATACAGCACTTGTCACTCATGTGCCCTTAGGCTAAGCACCTTAGACAGCTGGTATGTGGATCATTGACAGGCATAGGCCATTTGCAACAATCGCAGGGCTTAAAGCCTGGGGCATGCCCCTTCCCCCAGCTGAGACCTGTTCCGGACTAATAACGAGTTGAGAACTACTATGAAGGGTAACTAAGAACTACTAACTGTATACAACTATATTACAGGTTTTCAAAGTTCGCATGACATACCCTACCTAAGTGACCTTCCCAAGGTCACACAGGAAGTCTGCAGAGAACCATGCACTCTGTTTTTCAAACTTGCTGTTTGTCATTTAAGATACTTGCATAAAGATTGGATATTTGATTTCGTCTAAGCATGTTAAAAAAAAAAAACTGACACCAATTGTAGAAGTTTTCATATCAATGGTGCTGAAACTCTTCCCACCATCTGGTCTAACACTGCTCAGAGTCCAAGGATACTTTGTGATAGTCTCTTAGAGCAGGAAGTTGCCTAATCAGATTGATTTCTTTAGCCTTGTCTATACTGAGAAAATGTGTTAACTAATATTTTTTAACTAGCACAACAGTAAACACAATTGCTTCAGGTCTTAAATGAGATTTACCATTATGCTAGTTAAAATATATTCTTTAACACATATTCCAACACGAGTCATTTTCCTAGGATAGATATGGCCTAGTCGAGATTTCACTGTACTTTCTTCCACGAACATAGCGATTTGAGGGGCAAAGCAGCAGCAACATGAAGTGAAAAGCTCCTCTTTATAACCCAACGTCTAAGGTGGCAGCAAGAACAGAAGACACAGGGGAGCATATGGCTGTTTGATGGGGGGGGGGGAGGGGGGCGGAGCTCTTTTAGTACTGAGGGTGCTAGCTATCATCGAAGTGACTCCAGGAAAAAAAGATAGCATTCTGGAAGCTGTCTTCCCTAATGAGATTCACTATTATGGAGAAACAGGATAGCTATCTGTTTCCAAAGTGGTAACTATAGACTGAGCAAAGCAACTTATTGATCTTTCAGCAAGAAAATACTGGGAAGCAGGCATTCCCTATCTTTTTAGCTTCGGGGAATTACTGATAAGATAAGGAAATGGGATATATTCATTATTAGGGGCACTGTCAAGGTCAGGAGGTTCCATATTTGATTCACCTTCCTCCTTGCCTTGAGTTGTTAAAAAAAGAGTCAATATTTATGCAGGTGTTCCACCTCTCACCCTTGCTAAAGTCCCCCTCCAATGCTTCAGTCTGCTGACTTCAGTAAAGCCCTGTTTATCTGATCCCTGAATGCCTGTCTTGTCTGAATTATAGCTGCCATCCAGTATTAGTGCTTGTCAGACACTTTCTCAAACTGACAATGACCCCAAATGTCTTGCTGTCCTGAGAAGTTGTGAACATAGGAGTTGTGCTGCCTATTTAATTCCACACCAGTAGCACAGTATTCAGGAGTAGTCCTATAACAGATCAGCATACATGCATCACAGGGGGAGATTTTTGGTAAGTTTCAACCTTCCGAGGAACAGATGTGACAGCCATAGAGTATCTTATCCCACGAGTAGTAACAAAACAAAAAAATAAAAAATAAAAAAGTTACCATTTCTGTGGGACCACTCTTCATGGAGCAAGATGTTACAGTAAACCCTCAATTTAACGGACCTCGATTTAACGGACTTCGGATGCAACGGACAAAATTTCTGAGCAAGTCTGATGCATTCCTGATCCATTTCTGGCGGGCTGGCTGCCGGCTCCCAGCTCCCGGCTGCCGCCCGGGTCACAGCAGCGGGCGGGCTGGCTGCCGGCTGCCGCCCGGGTTACAGCAGCGGGCGGGCTGGCTGCCGGCTCCCGCCCGGGTCCACGCAACGGGCAGGCTGCGGAGCTGTCACCCCGACCCTGTGGCGGGTGGGCTGCTGCTCCGACAGCTCATTTTTTTATTATTATTAAATAACGGACTTTTTGATTTAACGGACGCCCCCTTGCCCGAATTAGTCCGTTAAATGGAGGTTTTACTGTACTCAATTATAAATAACGATGTCAGAATCTGGCCCCATAGTATTGTTATACTGAATCTAAGAATGATTTTTAAAATGATGAAAAATCTCAAGTGCCTTTTTAACAAAACAGCCATGCCACATGCATTTCATGTTACTTAATATTTATAGAACATCATGCATTAGCACAGTGCTTCGCACAGACCCTGTGACCCAAAAAGATTCAATTGAACAGGGAACAGAGAGGAAGAAACAGGAACAAGGATGAGAGGACTATAAAAAGTATTAAGAGTGATATTACATGGGCTATGACGCTTCCGTCAAGAATGAGCTAGCTCAGGAATGGCAACGAACAGTGGGAGGTGAAGGGAAAGGAGCAGTCTGAAGGACAGTGAGCATTTCTTATACTATGGAAAAAGGAAGATTTCACGCTGACTTCCACTCTTTGGACAAAAGCACCAAGGTTGAAGTGGGAGAAGGAAAAAAAAGGTAGCAAAAAGAGAACTATGCACAAAAACCACACATTTAGATGACAATCCCCTCCCCCTATTTATTGCTTTTAATAGCTGCTTTAGAAATCCACCCCCACCAGCCACTTCCTGCTCCCTCCCCTTAAGAGAAAACATGCACTGATTCCAGAAAGTGAGACCCTCCAGATACAATCATTCAAGGTAGGTAAACTGTGGTGCTACCAGGCTTGACAGCATTGCTAAACTGTCTTCCTCCACTGCTCTCTCAGGGCAAACAGTACCAACTGTAACTGAAAATCATGTCTCAGGTTCAGTGGGTGGGAAAGCCCCCAAAAGGCAAAACTGCATGTGCTGCAGATGTCTGAGTCGGTAGGCCATTTGCCATGCACTCACTAACTCAGAAGTTACATAGGAAAAAGATCTCCAGTGTTATCTAGTCCAGCTAACTCTCTGGATGACACTGCAGCTTTGTTCCCTACAATACATTCTCCGGTGCTTTTTCCAGTCCCACTTCAAACAACTTAAGAGAAGGGGATTCTTTTGGAACACCATCCCACAGTATAGGATCTCTATTTCCTATGCCATTAAAACACCCTGAAAAATTCATCTCCTGCTGTGTTTCTAGGTTGTAAGCATCCATTGTTCCCCTCCTGCCCAAGTAATGGTCCCACCAAGCCATAATCTTGTTTTCCCTCTCAACTCTTCTACTCTCCCCTTTCCCCACATCTGAAGAGCATAGCATCCTACTTACGGTGCTCGATCGTAGTTCAACCCATTCTGTCTTTGTACATTTATTGGCGGTAGAACAGGTTTGCTGTTAATCTCAAGCCCTCTTCGCAAAGTCTCCCTGATTTGCTCTGTATCTGCAAAGAGAGTTTGTTTGAACGTCATTTAGTAAACACACATCAAAACACCTGTTAATGAGAACCTGATGGAGTCAGCTTCTTTTGGTGTCTGTTTCTATAACCAGTAATCGACTGCGCTTCTCCCCCTTTGCCCGGGTGCAGAAAGAGGTGCTCTCCATGACACCTCAGACTTACGAAGTGATTTCACTGTAGTCAGTTTCAGTTCTTCCAATTTGGTGCCCTCAATGTATACCCAACCTTTCAGCAAGGAAGGATGGAGCCTTTGGTAAGAAGTCATCCAGAGGGGGCAATGTTAAGCAATTAGGTATCTCATTCACCCCTTTTCATAGGTAAAAGGTTCTCCCAGAACCACCTGAATTCAAAACATCTACCTCTTTGACACAGAGAATTTTCCAAACCAGATGATACAATGGAGTTTATCATTTTATCAGATTAATTAAAGACGACTCCCTAAACTTCTTCATTTGGCTCTGCAAGCCTGTCAGTTAATTTAAAACACACATGTGGGTGGGCTCCAAGAAAGAAAGGAACTGAACTGAATTTTACACAGGGCAAAAGTTCATCCTGAAACTTAATTTTCACGTTTTGTTTCAGATACACATTCAATACAGTCCTTAACCTTTTCTTTCCCAATAATGTCTGATAGACAAATACATTACAGGGAAATTTGTATGCAAGCTTTCCTAAGAAGCTTCTCCTACTTTTGCGAAAGGTTGGAGTACATAAAGCATTTCAGAATCATCTGAAGGGCATAACATAAATATGACTTTGTATAGAAGTCTCAGATTTTTCATTTGGGGGACCAGGGGGGTGGGGAGAATTGGTGTCTTATGTACTATGACTTACATACCCCTAAGGCTGCATTTTTCAGTTAAAAAATGGAAGACAAGAAAATTATTAAATTGATTATGTCTACAGAAACCTTCATTTCTTGCTTTTAATTTCAACTCCTCCTATAAATCTATATGGATTTGAAAGATCTCATTTAAACAGGATTTAAATTACACACACTCATGTGTGCACCACATCTACCCCATGTGTAACCCCAAATGCCACCTCACTATAAGGAGGAACCTCCAATGTTCTCAGCCTGTTCTCCAGAGCCCTTTATTTACAGGTACCATTTGAGTTATTGTTGTGACAAGCAATGTCAGTCCAAGTTGATAGCCAATACTTGGAAACATTATATTAGAATCAGAGCCAGGCGGGAGACAACTATTTTGCACAGGTGTCTGATGAACCTTTCTGGTTTCACGTCACATGGGCTTGCTTCCTGAGTTTTACTGTGGAGTTTCAGATTGGAATTAACCCCAAAATAAAGCTAAACTCAGACAGTCACCTGAAACAAATTCCCTCCTTCTCTGAAGAGGGTGATGTTGAACAGGGTTGGGGTTTGCAATGAACCCCAAGATTGGGCAACAACTTTACTGTGAACTTTTAAGCTCTATAGGAGAATAGTCCTAAGGCTGTGCAAACCAAATGCTTCAAATACATGGAGGATGTCGGGGGGGGAGGGGGATAGGGTGGATGGACTGACTCTTACCTTTCCCAGACAGTCGTCGTGGCTGTGTTCCAATGCAAATGCTTCTACTATCTTCGTCATCCTCTGGGGGCCGACTCAGATCATCCCAGGCACATTTGGCGCTCACTCCACTCAGGTTCGAGCCATCTGTCTCAATCCCTTTATCCACTCTCTCCTGCTTGAAAAGATCCAAAGAGCCATGACTTTTTTGGGTGTGGTTTGAATCTAAGCAGCTGTTAGAAGCAGAGTCTTGCAGTCCACCTGTTACCAGCTGAGTGCAAGACAGCTCCTTTCCAAATCAGCTCCTGGATGACTAAAGCAATGACCTCTGACAGGCTTCTAAAAGACCCAAAGCACAAGAAGAGTGGCTATATTATCTCTCTGCAAAATGACCAGATTACTTCCGCTCTTCATTCAATTCTTAACCTTGTATCAACATTACAAACCACAGATAAACTCAATGAATGTAGCAATGAGCAATTACTTTTTGTGAAATGTTCTCTGAAGTTTTGCATAACACTCCCTTTAATTACAAACACACAAATGCCCTGCACCTCTGGAGTTAGAATTTCCCAGCACACAAGAGACTACTCTGGAGAGGTTTACAAATGGATATGTCCACACCTGACTTTTTGGATGTCAGATAAGAAGTGCTGACTAACTCTACTGTACATTCTTAGACACCACAATTTTTTCAGGACATACACTTGTTGATAGCAACGTTCAGACTTTGGGCCACAGCCAAAAATTTAAGTGTAGGCCTACCTAGTGAAGGAACTATTTTTAGTCTGGACTTCCAGCTTTCACCACTAGGGGATGCTGTTAAGATAAACCACTTTAAGGCTGAAATACACATGTGAACTCAGCTTCTATATTCATTGTACGCATTTGAATGCAACTGTGGAGCTTTCTTCCTGGTTTCAATTTGTACACAGTAAAAGTGACAGTTTTGTCTGCTCCAGACACGTTTTAAATAGAGTTCTTGCTTCACTGTATTGACTCAAGCATGCTTGGATGCTCTGAGCTTTGTTTTTAGCCACCAGATTTTAATGTAAACTTACATGCAGTATTTGTATCCTCGGAGTTTGCAGATTGTCAGTGCAAGCCTCTTTGCCACTGCAGTGGTTTAAAAGGCTGACTCCAAGCTACAGTAAACATCAACCACCAGCGTTTCTGACCAGTTTCACATTGCATTACCTACGTACCCCATCCTCACCTTCAGAGTTACCTCAAGTTTAATGTCTGCAATTACCAGATTCCTGCTTATGTTGCGAGGTCCCTGCATGCTCTGGACTGGTTACACAACGATCAGGGCTAGGAGTCAGCTCAAGGTGAAGATCATTCTATTTATAGGCAGAACTGATGCCATCTCTAAGGACTTCACTAAACCTGTGCAAATTTCTCAGCACTGAATATAGTCAGGATCACCCTTCCCTTGCTAGCGTCCTTCAGTGATGCTACCAACGTCTCTGCTTCAATGCATACCTCAAAGACATCTCAATAGGAGCAAGAAGACTAGCGAACTGTGAAGCAGCAACTTCAGGTATTCAGTGAACAAACTGTTCTTCAAGTGGTGCATATGCACTCCAGTATCAGCAATGACAACTCCTTAGCTCTACCTTCGAGCTGGATCCTGCTAGGCAATTCGTGTACTCCACTCCTGTTGACTTCCGTGGGAGACTTGGGAGCACTTCGCATTTTACAAGTCCCATAACAAGAAACATCTCTGCTAATCCCTGATGTACCTCTGCCACCTACACTCAGCTGTATACGCTGTAACCTACAAAGCAGCATGGACTGTTCTTGTGATTATGAGATGGATTCAGAGCAGTCCAAGATCCACACAACTCAGTTGGAGGCAACCAACATTGCTTAGTAGATAGCGGTCATCTTGGGACCAAGTTTAGCCCTGCCTTAACTGGGCACAATTCTCGTGGACTTCAGACAGGAAGCATGTCTGCTTATGCCCGGGCTGCATTTGGTCCCAAGCGTGGCTAACAGATAGTTGTCTGGAAGAGGCTGGGAACCACTGTGCTAAAGACAAACGTCCCCCTCCCACACAAGACAATGCAATCTAAACACTTGCTAGACCCTTCACTATCTACTGGGCAGCTGGGCATTACCAGCTCTCAGGAAGGTGTGGAGGTTTTTTCCTGGGAAACATTTCCAATCACTGTCATCATGCAGTACAATCGAAGCCTCTACACCCCCATTCTGAGTATGCAGTTCACTGAGGCCCACCATTTGTTGTACATGTCCTTGTGACACACACTAAACATAGGCCTGGCCCGGTACATGACACAGCAACAGCTGCTTATGCCGGTGCAGCCAGGAGGAAACACAGTAAATCCTCACTTAAAGTCATCCCGGTTAATGTTGTTTCGTTGTTCTATTGCTGATCAATTAGGGAACATGCTCCCTTTAAGTCTGTTTGACAGCCGCCTGCTTTGTCCACTGCTTGCAGGAAGAGCAGCCCGTTGGAGCGAGCTGGTGGGGGCTTGGAACCAGGGTGGACTGGCAGCCCCCCTACCAGCTCCCCGCTCCCCTAAGTTCCCTGTGCAGCAGCTGCCCAGCAGGCTATCAATTGCCAGCAGTTCACATGTCCCTTCCTCCATTGCCATGTGCTGCTCCTGCCCTCTGCCTTGGAGCTGCTCCCAGGAGCCGCTTATTGCTGTACAGAGGGGGAAAGGGAGGGACAAATGTCAGGGTGTCCCCTCCCCCTTGCTCCTGCACCCCGCTTACCCCTTCTCCATATAGAGCAGGGTGGGGACATGGACTGAGACAGACAGGGAGCTTGGGGCAGCAGCTGCTATCAACTTCCTGACACACTTAAAAAGACAATGTACTTAAGAGTGAGGTCAGCATACTTAAAGGGGCATTGCACAGGGTGTGTGACTGACAGTCTGCCATGCTGTCTCCCTTCCCTCCATTCCTGCTGCCTTGTAAAGTGTGAAGCTACATTAACAACGTGTTAACCCTTGAGGGCTCAGCCAAAAGCTAGTTCATCATTTATCAGTAAGGCATTCCCTGGGAAATATCCCACCCTCTTCCATCCTCTAACTTCACCACCTCAACCAAGCTTCACAATCATCATCCCTGTGTATAGTATTAAATTGTTTGTTTAAAACATATACTGTGTGTATATATATTTATATAATATATAGATTTTTTTTTTCTGGTGAAAAAAATTTCCCTGGAACCTAACCTCCCCATTTACATTACTTCTTATGGGGAAATTGGATTCACTTAACATTGTTTTGCTTAAAGTTGCACTTTTCAAGAGAGGAGTTGCTGTACATTCATCTGCTTCTGTATGCATCTGGACAGGGGCAGGAGAAGCCAAGGACGTGGACTGTTTATACCCAAATAGATCAATGACCCAAACTGACCAGGGAAAGCCCAGAGCCTGATGGAAAAAAAGAAGTACTTCTACACCTCAGTTTGTCATGGCTGACTTGTATGTCAGGAAGTTTGGTTCCCACTCCCAAACACACACTTTTACTTAGAACCTCTATGAACAAACGTGGACACTAGGGGGCACCATTGTGCAAAGAATAGTCTAGCACTGTCTTGGCGTGGAAAGCAGAGAGGTAGAAACTAAATATTACAGACAAGCTTTTAAAAGTAGTAATCAAATCTTGCTAGCTGGAGTGGAAGAACAAAAACAACACCAAGGTGGAACCATACTCCCATACCTCAGGCTGTGACCTTTTCAGATCGTGTCAGCCCTGATCAGCACTTCAAGGGAGGACAGGATAAAAGGGTTCTGGAAGAAGTGGAGTTAGTGATGCAGTAAAGTGGCATTCTACCCCTCACCCTAGCAAGTTAATACTGAACCAACACTCCTGCTTGGGGTTAACCCGATGAACTGCTGGTAGTGCTGAAGTCCAATTGAGCTCATTCAACATCCCATAGCATTTCCCATAAGAGTAAGGGTGTTAATCTAGGTCTTGACCTGATTCCTGTTTGGTTCATTTCATCCTGCCTCTATTTTTCATAGATTCTAATGAAAGGATTATTTACAATTTGCCATAAGCTTCTGTGTAGTGTTGTTTTCACTGTTAAACATCTATGTCTCAGCCACGCATTTCCATGGTAGGAGATTATGTATCTTTCAAGGTTTTATATTAGTGCCCATCTCTGTCGAATCTGAGCACCAAAAAACCCCCCACAAGTTGGATTTATGGAACTATGTTTCTGACCAATTTTTATTAGGATTTTAAATGTACATGCCGCTGGGGAAAAAATGAATAGAATTTAGTTTTAATATACAAGCTTTCACATTAAAGATACTGAATAGTTATGTAGGACAATTAGACACAGATGTATGGACCATAAGACAAAAGGAATAGCTGATGTAAACCCTGTTATATTGGGCCAAATCTTGAATTCTTTACAAAGGCAAAATTCTTACCGATGACAGAGGAACAAAGAATTGTTCTACTGAATCGTATCTGTCTCAGCTAGTCCGGTATCATGTCTCTGACAATGGCCAGTACCAGACGCTTCAGAGGAAGGTGCATAAGGGACTTCTCCTGATCTCTAGTAGTTAGATTGGCTTAAACCAGGGGTGGGGAACCTTTTTTCTGCCAAGGGCCATTTGGACATTTATAATGTCATTCGCGGGCCGGTCCCCCCCCCTCCCCGAGGAAGCCCAGGTGGCAATGGGAGCTGAGACCCCAGCTGGCAAGGGGCCAGCGGGGGAAACCCCAAAGCAGTGGCAGGCGGAGTGCTTAGCCCTGCACTGCTTTGGGGTTTCCCCCGCTGGCCCCTTGCCAGATGGGGTCCTGCCGCCTGCCCCAGTCAGCTCCCGCTATCAGCCTGGGTGTAGGGGGTGATCTTCCTTTACCCCCACCCCGCCTCCCCCCATCTAACCGCCTTTCCTCCCCCACCACTGCCTGGCCCGGCCCATCCCACCGAACCAAACCTCCTCCCCCCTCCCACTCCCAACCCAGCCTCCCCCCCACCAAACCTCCTTCCCTCCCGCATCCACGCCTCGCCCACCCCATCCAGCGTAGTCTCCTGTCCCCCTCACCGCCCCCTTGCCTGTCCCCCAGCTCAGCCTCCCCCCCCCCTTGACCGTCGGCTCCCCGCGGCTCCTCCTTACCCCGCCTGACTAATGGTGGCCGCGCGGCGCCGGCGGCTCCCCAAGGCGCTTCCCGGCCTCTTCGCCGAGCGCAGAGCCGCCCCGGGCCACCAGGCGGGGGCGGCTCCGTGTTCGGTGAAGGGGCCGGGAAGTGCCTGGGGGAGCCTCCCCCGCCTGGTGGCCCGCACGTGTCCCTGGCCGGCGGCTCCCCGAGGCGCTTCCCGGCCTCTTCGCCGAGCGCGGAGCCGCCCCCGCTCGGCGAAGGGGCCGGGAAGCGCCTCAGGGAGCCGCCGGCCAGGGACACGCGTGGGCCGGCCGGCCGGAATGCTTTGGCGGGCCGTATGAGGCCCGCAGGCTGGAGGGTCCCCACCCCTGGCTTAAACCCTGAAGCTTAATATCCTCCCAAATTTTGATTTATAACAACTTTGACAGTTTTGAAATCAATCTCCAATTTAGTTTTGAATCCCACTAAATTCCTGGTCCAAGTACTTCCTGCAGCAATGAGTTCCACAACCAATCACAGGTGAGAGAGTTTCTTTTATTGGTTTTGAATTTCTTACATGTAAATTTATTTGAATGCCCCCTTGTTCTTGTGTTACAAAACAGAGATAAGTTCCTGATCCATGTTCTCTATACCGTGTGGATTACATATTTGTATCCCCTCTTAGTCATCCCCTTACTAGGATAAAAATCCCCAATTTTTCAATTTCTTCACATATGAATTTCTCCACACCCTTTATTACCTTTCTTTGAACCTTTTTCTAGTTTGGCAATACCTTGAGATGGAATGACAGTACTGTCTGCACTATTCCAGACAAGTCCACACAACTGATTCACATTAAGACATTGCAATATTTTCCATAGGTATCCTAACATCTTGTTTGCTTCCTTCTGCCCCCGCCCCTCAGAGCTTTACATTGAGTAGAGGACTTCAATGAGCTGTCTACAATAATAGCCTTTCCCTTTCCTGAGCTGACAACTTAATTTAGAATTCTGTAAGGTGAGAGAGTTTTTTACCAAGTCAGTACTTGGACAAACTGAGTAAGGACTTCAGGATTTGGCTCTTCATCAACGATTGTAGAACCTTTTATCTTGAAGGATCCTAGAGCAGTGTTTCTTAACAACCGGTCCATAGAATCAGAATATCAGGGTTGGAAGGGACCTCAGGAGATCATCTAGTGAACCCCCTGCTCAAATCAGGACCAATCCCCAGTTAAATCACCCAACAGATTTTTTCCCCATATCCCTAAATGGCCCCCTCAAGGATTGAACTCACAACCCTGGGCTTATAATATAATATAATACAATATAAATATAATAATATAAATGGAGATATACTTATCTCCTAGAACTGGAAAGACCTTGAAAGGTCATCAAGTCCAGTCTCCTGCCTACACTAGCAGGACCAAGTACTGTCCCCTGAAAGATTTTTTGCTCCAGATCCCTAAATGGCCCCCTCAAGGATTAACTCACAGCCCTGGGTTTAGCAGGCCAATGCTCAAACCACTGAGCTCTCCCCACCACCAGGACCAGTGCTGGTCCTGGAGATCTCTCGGATACAGTTTAGGAAGGTAACAAGCCGATCTCTGGTATCTAAAAGGTTGAGAAACACTGTCCTAAGAACATTTTACAGCAACACTGAAAGGAATCAATTCCAGCCATTTCTAAGGTGGAATGCAGCAGTTCAACAATGAACAGCAGCAACACTAAACAGATCTATTCAATTTTGTGCCTAGCAGCAGTTGATCATGAACTACTTTTCCTGAGAGAGAATGTTAATGAGGACAGGAATTATCCCGAACTAAGAAGCACTGTGGGAAGATCCACTTGAATGAGTAGTTCAGCTTCACAGGGCAGACATATTTACTAACTAAAGCAGCGGTTCTCAAACTAGTTGAGACCGCGACCCCTTTTTGTGATCCGGCGGCGCGGCGCGACCCCTCCGCCGAAAAGCCGCCGAATTACCAAAAAAACCCAAACCACCAAAAGAACCCACCAAAAAAAAAAAAAAAACCCAAACCACACGCGTGTGCCCCGTCCCCCCGTCTCCGCCGCGGGGGGCGGGGCTGCCGGCTGCGCCTGAGCCCCAGTCGCCGTGAGTTGCGGCGGCAGGAGCTCGCGGCCCCCCGGGGAGCGCTCGGCGACCCCCAGTTTGAGAAACCCTGAACTAAAGACATACTTGCAGATGCGGATCGATCTCAAATATGGTCTCTCCTCTTCGCATATCTGTTATCAGCCACGGGCCTCCAGCTCTACAAAGAAAGAAAGGCAGTGAACCAGTTACTCACTCACACCAGCAGCTCCCCACATTATGGTGTTTAATCAGAACAGGTGCCTGAACAAAACAGGTAATGGAGGGTTTATCTTTTTAAAAACCTGCTAGAAGCGGACTCCTTGTAGACCCAGAGTGCCCAGGGAGCCTTTCCACAGTTACGTAATTAAAGTTAATTACACTGCATGACCTGGTTCGCCCGATCCTGTCTGATCTCGGAAGCTAAGCAGGGTCGGGCCTGGCTAGTACTTGGATGGGAGACCTCCTGGGAATACCAGGTGCTGTAGGCTTAACACCTGGCAGTAGGTATAAAATGCCTCCAACGACAGATGGAACGACGCATCGGTTGGAGTATACCCCAGTCATATCACTGGTTGTGTCCAGTCAAAGCGGACCCTGCCATAGTGTGGGAATAACGCTAGGAAAAACACACTGCATGACCTGGTTACTGCACGGTTGTGGCTTGACACTGATCAGCCTTGCTTGGGAGACTCTCTCCTATTCCTGAATCCTGCCGAAGTTTTCCAAAGTTCAGAGCTGCTGCACAAACTGGTTTGATCCCATTTACATTGCAAGACTGAATTAAGTTTTAGCCTTGCTAGGCACTGAGTTATAACAAAATAAAATTTCAGTGTTTACACTTAGGCTAAATTTAACAAGATTGACAAAAATATTTAGGTATTTAAATATTCAGTCCTAGATCAGCAGAGCCACATTCAGTATCATAACTAGCTTCCTGCCATGGCTCATTATTCCTACATTTTGCCTGGTTAGTATCCATAGTGTGCATAAATGGTTCAGAGCAATGAACTTTTGTTAGCAGTGAGGGTCGAAAGGGTCAACAGCTCTCCTAGCAGAGGTGATGGGAGAGTTTAATGCAAAAAGAGCATCCTGAATTTTTACTTTGGGTCACAATAAGCAAAGATGCTCAACACCAGTCTAGAGCTGTACTTTTAACTGGATTTACTAGAATTACTGCAAAAGCTTATTTTCTCATCAAATACATTATTGCAATCAAAGAACTCTTCTTGCCTTAGATGTTCACCTTACACTTTTCTTATACTCCAGATTTTAAAATGGTAAAAATTAGTATTTCATATTTTCTGATATGTATTGGTGATTACTGGTTTATCATATCACTTTGGGATTGGTAATTGTTAACTACAAAGACACTATTCACTGCAATCCCTGAAAATTGGGATATTACAGATTCAATTCCCGATTAACTAAAATCAAGGCAACTTTTGCCTTCAAAACACGTGGATGTGTCTTGGTTTTTGCCCTATGTTTGGAGATATATTTGAAAAATGCACATTCTAGTAGAGCTGGCCAAAGAATTGCACTCTTTGTTTTGTCTTTTTGAGTATTTAACAAGGAGGATGGAACAGCTCCACACAGACTTTGAGCAGTCAGGGGTCAGGCACTTGCAGTGCCTTGGGGTCATAGGAAAAAGGCTTGCATCCATGCTAAAGTTCTCCCTGGGGCATCCTCAAGGATTGTCTGCACCTGTGCTGAGAGGAAGGCTTCGGAGTGGAACAGGGATATCTGCCTAATTCTGGACTGTCCCAGAAATCTGGGCTGGACTTTTGAAAATAAAGCGTTTTGTTGGGGGCTAGAAAAGTCTGAGGAGTTTAATGGAGCCCTGGTGTGTGCATGCAAAAACACTGAATATAAAACCTTTTGATCTATTACTGCACCGCAACATCCTCCTCGCCTTTAAAGATACAAGAAAAACATTTGAATAAAACACCTGGTGAGGTGCATCCTCGCAAGTAAATAGTTTAACAGAGATCTGCTGCTAATTCTTATATCAGATAACTTTTAAAACCATATCTTTCTTCCTTCCAACACTGACTGTTTTTTGCCAGATGGAAATTACACAAAACCAATCTTACTAGGAAAATAAGTACCATTCCTCATTTGAATTAGCCCACCTGATCGGACTCAATAAGTCATTTATAAAGATGCTGTCCAAACTTTGTTGGTACTCTAGCAAACTTGGCTCCTTCCCTCATTTATTTTGAGATGTATTAAAAAAAGTCACCTCAGTAAATTATTCTGTCTTAACACCTGTTTCTTTTAGGAAGAACTAATGAGAAAATGCCACAGGCATAAGAGGAAGGAAATTAAAAGTTGAATATCTCATTTTACTCTATTCTGAACAAGTGATTCTCACATGTGTTACGAACCATTTCAGTCTCTGCACATAACATGAGCTCCCACAAAGCACGTTTAAACAATCTGCAGGTTACAAATAAAAAATAAGGGACAGCATTGCCTCCTATTAGGCACATTTCTGCCAGGCTGCTTGGGGTGATAAGCATTTGAGTCAGAAGTCAGGTGGGGGTGCTATACTCACACAGGCACAGTCCGAAGCAGCTCCAAGATCCCCTGTCCGTTCCACTGCTGTGCTGCATGCAGCTCCTCAGTGCAAACCCCAACGATCTAGAGCGAGAACAAATGGATTAGACACAATGCAACAGGTGCAAACGTACCAAGTGCCAATGGAGTAAGTGTTAGCTGGGTAAGATACAGGGGCGCGAGGCTGTTTCTTTAAGCTAGTTCGAGCTAGAACACAAGTCTGGGCTTGTGCAGAAGTACTACTATGCAGCCCTTTAAGCGGTCGTCTACGAGTCCCGCTGGTCCCATCCATACCTTTCTCTGTGCTGTCCACTGACCACATTATTACATACTTGGATCTGCAAATGTAGAGGGGACCAAACTGTGCGTGAGCCAATGAAGGCCAAGGTTTAGTAAGGTGCCACAATATGGTTATAACAATTTGGTCTATGCACTACGGCCCCAACATGGTAAGCGGACAGACAGGAGCAACAGTGCAAGTGCACAAGCCCTCCTCCTCCTCCTCCTCTTCATTTGCTTTAGCAACTTCAACTAGGTTCAAGGAACAACTGCCATGAAGGAAAGTTCAGGCACTTGCAGACTCAAGGCAGATTCAGTTTGCTGACTGGCTAAAAGTCAATTGGCATCATAGAATGTAGCTAGTTATCCATGGTGTGATGTACTCCTCGCTGCAGGGGAGATGGAAAACTCTCCCTGTCCCCCCGGATAAAGTGTTTGCCTTCCGACATGGGAACTGGCATACTAGATCAGATCAGGGGTCCATCTCACAGTGGAGAGTTATGGAACAATCTGTGATGGGGTTTACAGACCCCAAACAAAGACTAAGGGAGAGATGGAGCAGCACTGGGCCAAGGTGACCCCGCCCCATCCCAGCTACAGATCCTGCTCCAAATGGAGGAGATGCTTAACAAGGGACGCTGACAGTCAAGCAGGCGACGAGTGAAGGGGACACCGTCTGCAGGAGGAAGCCAGTTTACAGCTTCTGGGACAAAGCAATCCACGGGAGAGGGTCTGGACTATGGGTAAGGCCCAACCAGGAAGTATGGTAAGTATTAGTTCCCAGAAAACCATGACCAGAACAGCCATTACTTTTCTATACCTGTAGGAAATTAACAACCCCAAAAGGGGTCTGTACTGGTTGCATCTGAGGATCTTCAGTCAGCAACATATGCTGGATTCTGGATTCACTGTTGTCCAAAGGACTGTGCCACGATACATGGTCACCACTACAGAAGGTATTTTCTGTGGAGGGGAGGGGAGGGGAGGGGAAAAAAAAAAAAGATATTTAGTAATAAAACTGTGCCCAATATCCACCCATGCTGGGTCTTTGAATGGTCTGCAGACATCCCTCCTTAGAGAAGGAAGGTTAGCTAGCGAACATTAAAACATTTGAATTTACACTTAAAAATTGATCCGTTTTTGATCACAGACCTGCTGCAAGCACAATGCTTTGGACTCACCACCACCACAGGAAGACATGCTCAGAGCATTTGTCTTGCTTTCATCTATTATTATAACCCATTAAATTTCTCTTTGAGGGTCATAATGAGACTATAATACACAAATGCATCTAGCGATATTGTATGGATTACTCAACGGCAAACCATGGCCATAATGAAGAAAAGATGCCAAATGCAGATGAAGTTTAACATCTGCAGAAGTTCATAGCTAGGCTGTTATAAGTCTGGCAAGAAAGCTAAACTCATTTTCTCCCATAACTACATGTTTTAACTACTCTGGTGATGCTATTTGAATAGCAGAGGGCCCTCTGACCTCACCCCACAATGGTGGAAAAGCCTCTAGATGGCTATAAACATCACTGTATGCTGGGGTAACTGCAACAGATCAGGATCCAGAAATTCCTCCTTAACCTTCCCTGCTCTGAGTGTGAGGCAATTTCTTTCCTCTCCTGCTCAGACAGAGGAGGAGGAAGAAAGGAGATTAGCTCCATGCACGGTCTCTGGCGGCTGTTAGGCAAGGTATTCCAGAAGAGTGACACAATGGAACCTGTTTATATAGGAGAGAAAACTTCCCTGTAAAGGTGTGACGCTTGCGACAACCAGAGCGAAGTACCCTGAAATGCAATGACACAACTCTGACATTTTCACTTCAATATAAGCAGGTTCCCCTGTGAATGCCACCAGAGGTAATTCTGTAGATTTCGTAAACTGAGAACCCTGGGCTTGGGTCTTGTCCTCATCCCAGGCATGCTGTTCTTGGTATTTTGACAGTAGGTCCTAATTAACATTCCGGAGACCAAGTTCAGTCCTCTAACACAAATATGGGGTTTCCAATCTAGTCAGTGGATATGGGCACTGTGTGCATGCCTCTGAAATCGCAGTCTGTCACACTGCCTTCCCTTGCTGGAGGAATGTTCGAGAGAGAGCTGTGTGTCAAAAGGTAGAGAGCTGTGTGTCAAAAGGTGGGGAGCCTGTTGTCCTCACAATGGAACAGTTTCTTGTCACCGATGTACCAGAGGTGAGAGGAAGCATTGTCCTTTAAAATTCACACAGAACACTAATCCTGCAGAATGAGTACTGTAAAGTACTGTTCCATCTGGGATACTGCCGATCCCATTCAGAACAGGGGTGTTGTCTGCTCTGAAGTTCTCCCACTATTAACACACACCTTTTTTGTACCATTAGTGGTATCCCCCCCTCCCCCCCGCCGCACCCTCCAGCTGCATGATCAACACTCTGGAACATTTCCTTTGAAATAAATATCTAGGTGGCTGACCTCTTAATTCTTATTCCCTGAGCAGTCCTGCTGACTTCTATGGCACTCTTTGGGCGGGTAGGAATCAATGCTGTTGAGTAAAGGATGTTGGCCTGTAATTGTGTCATCAACATTAGACAATGACGGATTGAAGAGCTCTGGACTAATTTACTGTGGCAATTCTTAGTTTCTCCACCAGATGTCCCCACTGTTTATTCAAAAGTTTAGAAGTCCTCTTTTATAGCTGCATTCCTTCCAGAGCGGATTTGATTTTTTTTAAAAAATCATCAAAATAAACTTCAAGTACCAAGGGCAACTTGGCCAGAGAGGTTGGGTGTGGAACAGAAGTGTTGTAATAAGCAAGGGAAAAAGATTGAATATGTTAAAACTAGAGAAGAAAAAATGCATCAGATAAGAGCCGCTTAAAAAGAGTTTAACACTGTACAGGATAAATTAAACACCTTGAGCTCTTCAATTGGAGAATGAGGGATACACATATTAGTGAATGGATCTCATATCCCTTTTTTTAGGGTTACTGAGACAACAAGAAGATCTTAATTTTTATTTTGCAGATTTCCAGGTATCAAAATTCAATATGCTTATTTTTAACTGTAACTTAAAATAAATAAATAGTGTTTACAATTTCATGGAAGAGCCTTCCAATATTTTCCACTGAACTAGCCTATCAACTGAGATCTGGCCGATTAACAAATTTTTTAATGATAAAAGCCTTTTGGTCACAGTTTTCAGGCATTAAACAAAGCCACAAAAGCACTCATTCTTGGGCCCTGTCTTTATGCCACAAGATTTTGCACATCAAATGCTCACTCAATTCTATGCTGATCGATCGCTAAGTTTCACTGCTGGTGCTGCTTCTCCTGGGAAATCCCAGTCCATTTAGAGCAGGTTTTCAAATGCAAATGTCTCTGCTGGAAACCCACCTGTTTATGCCTATTCGAACTCTGAACACTTAGAAAATGTTTCTCTCACACACACCCCACAAAATTCACATTGACTGCTCAATTAAACCACAAAAAAACCTAGTGTGCAAATAACATGATCCTCAATTTAAGCCCACAAGACCCAGAAAATTCAGAGTTTAGCCTTGAAACTCCGCTCTTAATTCACTGCACTAATTGTAGCCCATGCAACATGAGCTCTTATACAGAAACCAATGCTATACAGTACCTAGGCACGTTTGAATTAGAGGTTTCAATAGCATGAACCAAGAAATTATAGGAACAAAAGAGGGCCAGATACACCATCTAGGTCCACTTCCTCATGTAAAGGTAACAGCTGATGCTACAGACCTTCTTCCCCACACCCTCAAATTTACCACACTTCTGAAAAAGTGCAAGAAAAATGAAACTCTTTATTTGTGCGAGTTTAAGATGGACAAAAAACCCTAGAAAGCCCAAAGCGTGTTTATAAAAGATTCTCCACAAGTTAAAATAGATTAAACAAACTAAGTTTGGTAAAGTCACAGTCGCATCAGAGCGCTGCGTACCACCCACAACCTTAAAAGCATAGAAATAAGTTAAAGGAAAAGTCCCCTGCATCATTTGCCTCCCTTCAAGTGACCTCTAATACCACTGATGAGACACTCCAACACTTCTTCATAATGCCTCGCTCTCCTCTCCAAAGGCATGCCCAAAAAATGATACATACCCCAGCTACATGAAGTGCGCATACTCACGCGAAACCAAGCAGGAAAAGCCCAGAGGCACTACACCAGGTAAACGGGACGCACACGTAGTGCAGTGGGAGAAATACCTTTTCTACCCAAATGTGAAGTGTTGCATGCCTCACAGAACCAGAACCCTTCAGGAAGGGACCTTGGAAAGGTCATCTACTCCAGCCTCCCCCACTGCAGCAGGACCAATTAGAAGTGAAAGGGAGCTGACCTGATGACTGTTCCTTTGGACCGAACAGCATCTTTATGCTACAGTGCATGTCCACTGTTCCCATATTACGGGAATCAACATAAAGGTGCAGCAATTCATCGTTTCCAAACTCTTTTTTAGGATCGTTGGTTTGTACTCAACTAGATCTCTATGAATGCTTTCTCAAGCTGCCTTTCACTATTCTCCCTCCCTCTGCCAATGTTTGTGATTTTTCAACCACCACTTCCTATTCCTTACACATTTCTTTCCAAACTAGTGTGTGACAGACTTAAACAGTGGAACACCATCTACATAGGAAGTGCTGGCAAATGCTGCAATAATACTGCAAGAGAAAGATTGTCATAGGTGTTATAAGCTACAGTATGCAAATTTTCAGAAATAAGTGAGTTTTTGGTAAATCATTGATACCTCTTAGGCAGGGGTTGCCCCGTCCTTGTAGCTTTTCTGGAAGTTTCCATATGGTCGTTAACAGTCATTAGACTGCACCCATTGGCATGATATCTAGCCCCTCTAATGTGCTCTGTCATGGTTCCCTCTTAACCATTGACAGGCTATGCAGATTAGCATTATTTAGATATACTTTTTCTGTTAAGATTTGTTGTAGTCAGCAGCTGCAAAAAAATATTTGAAACCACCCTAAGGGGTTCTTTCTTGCATCAGTTTGGTTTACACACACTTCCTAACAATGCAAAATGTAAGAAATATTTATTTGGGGGTGGAACCTAACCCTGAATGATAGATGGAAGGGTTTATAATTAAAGTGGGGAGAAGCCATTAGTTACCACAAAGCCAACAGCTCAACTACAACCACAAACGAGGAAACCATCAATCACAGGACAGTAATACTAGCACTGAAAGCTAGGATCATGGTGGGATTGTCGTTTCTTCTTTGACCTTACACTTTAACTCTGTACCTAGAGGAAGCTAACAAGAGCCCCGTTGTGCCCAGAAGAAATAATTTTATATAGCAGGTGAGGAATTTCATCTGCACTTGCAGTAAGAATATTTTACTTAACAGATTGTCCTGTCAGTTAGAAAGGAACCAGTTGGGAGTGTTTCTGTCCCAGGAGACTTTCTGGAGGCTTTTTGGCAGGTGGGGATGGGAGGATTTAATGGGGGAAAGCATCATCGGTTGGTACAACAGCATGAGGTGTGCCAGTTGTGTGGGATGGGGGTTCAATGAGCTATGAAATCATAAGACACAGATGGGAAAGAGGGGGGGGGGGATTCAAAACAGACCAAGCTTTAAAGCAAGAGGGCTTGTACTCTCGGTCATTCAAATTGTACCCAAGGTAAACTCCAGTGTGTTGCATGTACAAGTAAAGACAGATGGGGACAGAAGAGTGTTCCAAATGCTCTGTTCTCTGACACCACTATACATTTTAAACATGTTCTACAACCCCATTGACATCAAAAACAGCTAATTTACAAAAGAAACATATTTAACTCTGTTTTTTGCCCTTGTTCATTAATTGTCCTTGAAGAAAACAGATTTTTCTCCAATATATGGTATTTGAAATTAGCCACAATTTTACTGGCAGTAGAAACAATTCAAAGTCACAACTGTGGCCTGATATTTTGCAAACCGTTTGTTGAACATATTCAACATTTAAAAGGTGCCAGTTCTAAATAAGAAACCGGTCAGGTCATTTCAAGTTTGCTTTTCCACACCCATTCTTCAGGATCTGCTTAAAAATCTGCCATTTTCACAAACATTCTGGCCCGTAAACCTTTTTCACTAGAATATTCACATAAATTAAGTACAAAAGGAGAGCAAACTCAGCTGGTGCAAAACAAGCGAATAGAAATCTTGTCAGCCTAATCTCACAAAAAGCTTTAGAACAATAAAAAAGTGTGGTCAGGTGCTTTACACAGAGAAAGCTTCAATCCAGGGGAATAGATTTCACCTCCTCTTAGGAGTTTAGATAGAGCTGCAACATGATTAGCAGCTAGGCACTAAGGATAAACAAAAACTCTCATTGCAATTAGTTGAGCTGTCCATTGCACTCAAATCAGTAACTCCCTCCTGCCAAGTCAATTTAATAATGCCAGCCTTGTCCTACTCCTTGTGATCAGGTGATATTATTGCAAAGAGACTGAAAAGTTCCCATTACACAAGTATCATTGGCAGTTAGACCTTGGAAAAGCTGCTGGGATAGTTTATAACAGTTCTTTTAAGAAGCTGGCGCTTTGAAGCACATAAAATGTTTGTCCGTTACCTGAACATTTCTCACTGCAATAACTTTTATGGTCAAAGCTACTGCTTATCAGATACAAATCAGAAATTTACATTTTGTGTTTTATTGTTCCTCAACAACAGCCCCTTGTTGCAGGGCTGATACACCCCATCACTCTCTAGCAGCAGGGAAAGGGTGCATTACAACTCTGCGGTTGAGTCTGTAGGGCTGCCCCGGTCTCGGGCTGCGTGGCCTTAGTTCGTATCCCAGCGCTTGCACTCAGGGCAGTGCAGTCCAGTGGCCAGAGTCAGAAATATGGCCCTTGCACTTAGCGCACCGTGGCCCAGCAGCCAGAATCAATAGTGTAGGGGAGCTGGACCACCACCCTGGGGTGGGCGGTAGCCAGGATTGGGGGACCCGAACCTACCCTCTCCACTGGGTCCCAACCCATGGCCCTATTGGTGGAGGGGATGCCCACCACCAGCTCGATGGAGATCTAGCGAAACCTGCCAAGCATGTCTCCAGTTCTACAACTGCTTCCTCACAAAACTTTCCCTGGGTTGCTTCCTACCAGATCTCTGCAGTTTGTCATCTCCGGGGTCTCTCCCCTCTCTGCGGCGTCCCGAGCCTGTAGTCGGGATCTGTGTCTGGCTGGCCAGCCTCTGCGACCTGGAGCGTAGACGTTCCTCCCCCCAGGAGTCAGCAGCACACCTCATTCCTCTCCAGTGTCCAAACTGAACTGCTCTGCTGCCTTTTATATCCGGTCTCCAGCTGGAGCATGCCCAGCAGAGCCATGGGGGCGTGGCCTCCTTGGCCAAGAGAAAAGGGTTACCCTTTGTGCACCAGTGTGGGGCTGATACACCCCGTCACATCTGCACGCCTCTCAGTCTCTCCACTGCCTACTCCCTTGTAGTCTCCTGCGCTCACATCCTTCATTCACCATGGGCACGTTTCACAACGACGTGAGAGGAATGGAGAAAGTTCAAGTTAAATCTACAAACAAAATATATAAAAACCAAAGACATCAAGATGCAAACCGGTCACTCAACTGCATAATCTTACACTGCGCCCTTTAACCTCCTTTCCTCCTTCCGCTATTATCGCATCACACTTATTCTAAATGTAGACTAAATTCTGAAGCACAGTGTATCTTTCATTAGTCTACAAGTCTTGTGCACCGTTTTGGTGCTGAATAAGTGTTGCTCAATTAGTCACTCTGCGTTTATTCAAAATTGATGGAAGTTGGTTGAAGGGCAAAAACATTCTGACTTTTTCTACAGGCTGCGAGACATTTCTTCATGTACTTAACAGGGTTAAGGATTGTCTATTCCCTTGCTATTTCCAATTTTCAAACTCTGCTTAGGGTCTTGGTCATAGCTGTGATGAATGGACTTTTTTGAAAATAATCAAACCACACTTAAGATATAGACTGCTGATGGAGACTGCTGTTGAGTTGCATAGAACACTCTCTCTCTTCAGGCCCTGAAAATCTTTGAATTTTCAGCAACACAGGACATATTTTGGTCACTAGATCGAATATTGCTTAGTTAATAGTTTAACGTCCTCCATTTCTTTGTCTTAGTCTGGGTACAAGACATTTTAATAAATAGATGTGATATGGTGTAGTAGCAATGGTTACAAGATTACAACATTCCTCCCAGAGGCCAGATAAACACTGTCTGTATCACAGGGAAGTCTGGAACCTCATCTCTCCAGAGCAAAATCTCCCCCTCACTTTCCAGTTCTGAGTTGGGGCATTTCACTGGGGACTAGTCAGGCATCTCAGGCCAATGTAACTTTTGGAGAAAGTCCATCTTCAGGCAGTGTGGAGGAGGAAGTATTGTTGCAAGATTTTAAGTAGTCTGAAGCGAAGACATTGTGGACTGTTAAAAGGATCCCTGATGCATTAGAGAGCAGAAGACAGGTGACGCAGCTAAAACTTTAAATTAAAAGCCATTTATCATATAGTTGCAGAAATAAAGGAATTTTTCACATATATCTCACCACCACAGTACGTGTAATTTATCTCCATATAAATCGCTTTTCTTTAGCATGGTTTTACTATTCAGTTTTGTTATTAAGAAGTGGTAATTCATCTATAAATGAGATTTATTGTAGATTTTCAGAAGCAATTTGCCATTTTGAACAGCTACCACCATTTGGGAAGCGTTAAGTGCAAACGAAGGGCACAACTCTAATATAGTAGCCATAATTTAAACACACCCTCACTCTATTTCCAAGTATGCGCACTAACAGATTAAGGATAATCTTTTGACCACAGCTGATATATGAACTAGACACCTAAAATTAAGTCTATCACACTTCAGCAAACACGGTCATAGTAATTGTTACTCAACGGTAAATAAAACTGTAGTATAAAGAATCAAATCTATTTCGAGTCCATCTGATGGCCACACTAAATTAAAATAATCTAGGGATGATTAAATTAACTACCGATGGTACAATGTATATGAAGCTAGCTAATCTACATAGCAGTTAACAGATGGGCCAATAAAATGTAATCTGCAGGGTTTGTTGGCAGCACTGGTCTACAATTCCACTTTCAGCTTGAACTGAATGTATTTTGGGAACAGCTCCCATGAGGAATTACTAGAATTTAAAAACCACGATGTATGTGCATTACGTAAAAAACAATTAGAGCTCTCTCTCCCGTGTTTCTTTCCTACAGTTTGGTTTTGCACTCACTTACCTTCTGTCTGGAAAATGGAAACAATAAGAAACTGACATGGCCTAGGGAATATAAAGTGGTACAAAACTGCAGAATACATCACATTGTGCTGCCCGCCAAAAATATGCACCATAGACAAGATGCCTTAGGAAGAATTAAATCCCAGGAGCACAATTAAACAATGTCCCCGCTGCAGGGATTCAAATTGGGCTCTTAGAAAGAAAGGGGCCTAGACAGAAGGTTCTCTAAGAAAAATGTGTGGAAAAAAAGATCAGCAGTACCGTAAGTACTGCTGGGTCTTTGTGGTTTGAAAACGGAGTTCCTAAGGACAGAACAGGGGACAGATCTTGTATTTTCAACCTGCTGGTCAATTTAAAAAAAAAAAAAAAAGTTCTTTATTGCACAGCTCAAGTTTAAAGACTTCAAAAGTCCAATCTGTTTTACATCCAAACTATGTTTAATGAGCCTTTCAATAGAGTCCAACCAATTCATACAAGTTAGAGATTATAAAGACCTCTCTGATCATCCAGTTCACCCTGACATCAGGCTCTGGGGGCAAGGGGGGGAAGGGGAACCTGTAATGCTCTACCAGCAGGAAGAGGATTCAGGCTTTCCCTCTGCATTAAAAACGGTCATTCAATCCTACTCAGAGTAGGGTTAGGCAACATGGAAAAGCTACCGAGACAGATTTATATTCTAATTTCCACTGGTAGACAATTAAAGATACTAGTTTTTCTAGTGCAGAGCAAGCCCCAGGTAATACAATGACTTGCACATACCTGAAATAGCAGCGGTAAGAGTGCAGTTAATATAGTCTAGCATTCACATTCATTTTACTGTAGAATTTTAACCATTTCCTAAATATATTTAAAGTAATGGTCTTTGTGCCTCCTTTACCCCTTCTCCTGCCTGTCAGATCATTTATTTCTGTTATGCATCTTGGTCTCTTTGCTGGTTTGTTCATTTTTTCTTTCTTCCTCCAATCCTGTTCCTCTTTTCTTGGCTTGTGTTTTCTTCCTCCTTTCCATGCATGGTCTATCTTACGGCTGGTCCCCACTAGGGCTTAACGTTGACTTTAGCGACATTAAGTCGATATAAACCTGTACCCGTCCTCACATGCATGGCATTAAAGTAGATTTAAAGGGACATCAAAATCGACTTCTGTACTCCTCCCTAACGAGAGGAGTAGCGCTGAAATCGACCTCTCTGGGTCGATTGTCAATTAGTGAGGATGCATGAGACATTAAGCCTCCAACCTTCCACAATGCCCGTTAGCTCCCCAGGGGACCAGCCACCAGTCCAAGCACCTCCGTGGCCCCCCCGTGCCTGCCTGAGCAGCCCCCCCCCCCCCCCCGTGACCGCCCGAGCAGCTAGCTCCGCGCCGGCTCCCCCCCCCCCCCCCGCACCCGCCTAAGCAGGTCCGCGGACCCCCGTGCCCGCCGGAGCAGCTCTGCGCCGGCTCCCCCCCGCCCACCCAAGCAGGGGTCCGCGGAGCTGCTCAGGCTGGGGGGGGGGGCCGGCGCGGAGCTGCTCGGGCAGGCACGGGGGGGTCCGCGGAGCTGCTCGGGCGGGGGGGGGGGGGAGGAGAGCCGGCGCGGAGCTGCTCGGGCAGGCACGGGGGGGTCCGCGCAGCTGCTCGGGCGGGTGGGGGGGAGCCGGCGTGGGGCTGCTCGGGGGGGGCGGGGGGTCCGCGGACCTGCTCGGGCGGGCGGGGGGGGGGGGGGGGGTCCGCGGACCTGCTCGGACTGGTGGCTGGTCCCCTGGGGAGCGGGCCCTGCTTCCCCAAAAGGTGGTGCCTGCTGGGGACTCCCAGCACGGTGGGATATCTACCCACAGTGCAATGCTGGCTATGTCGACCCTTGCAAAAGTTGTAAGGACAGACACTGTCAACTTGCTGTGCTTTGTGGGGACGCACTAAGTCGACTTTATGCAGTCTGCTTTAGAAAATCGACTTAAGGGAAATCGACCTACTGCTGTAGTGAAGACAGACCCTAAGTGCTTCTACAACCTACATCACTAACATCTGAGCAACTCCCAACACCTATGTGATGGAAGAAAGCATTACTCCATTTTACAGATGAAGAAACTGAGGCACTGAGAAGGGTAATGGCTACCTAAGGTCTCTGAGCAAGTGTGACAGAGCTAGGAATAAAACCAGTGGCCAGGCTGGAAACCCAGAAACTGAAAGTCAGTTACAGGAATACCAACAGTCTGCTGACTGGAACACTGCAACGCCCCTACAAGAGCCACTGAACTTAGCATGCCATCAAAGATGGATTGACACAGTGGAAGCTGTGAATTTCAATCACTATGTACACGTCGGCTATTATTGTGACATATTGGGGCTGCAAACCCAGTGAAACACCGAAACCCTCAAATCTCAGCTGATATAACTGCAAGAGCACTTTATATGAACTCAACAGCACCGCCCCACTAACCTTCTGTACTGGGTTGGTTACCCACTCCAACCCTGAAGGGGTTAAAAGCAGCCCAGCAAGGGCTGCAGCTAGAGAAAGCAGCTGAGGGTATAACAGCCGCAGCTGTGGCTGGGTCAATTAAGGCCCAGCTGGCCCTTATAAAAGGCTGTAGCCAGGAGCTCAGGAAGTCTCTCCAGGCTGGGAGAGAGCAGGGCCCGGCTGCTTGTGTGACAGGGTACGGAGGGTGGAGCAGTGCTGGGGAACTCAGGCCTGCTGACCTCTCAGGCTGCCGGCCTGGTAACAGGGCCTAAAAACGTACTGGGGGTTAGGCAAAGGCAGCTGGCCCCAAAACCACCTGCCTGTGATGACTGGCTCTTACACTGCAGTCTGCCCCAGGGAATCGGGGCTCGCTGCTGACTGGCAGTAGACGCAGACTGAGGCCAGGTGGGGATAGTGGGTTGGCGGTTCCCAAGGAAAGGGAGACCCAGGCAGAGTGTGGGGGTATTGCCAGGGGGTGACCCCCCAGGTAAAAGGGCCTCGGGGTCCAGCAAACAGCGAGACACCGACCTGCAGAGGGCATGCCGCGCTGGAAAAAGCTAATTCCTGAACGACCAGCAGGAGGCACCACAGGGGTGAATCACGCCCCGTTACACCTTCCTTCAACTCCTGTTCCCAACCACCACCTCCTTCTCCATGCTCAGTCTTCTACCCCCAGCCTCAAAAGTCAGTCCGCGTTACTCCTACAGGCGCCTCCGAGTTGGTCTGCTTGAGTGTCCTTTGCTTCCTACCATCTAGGCATGGGGATATTCACTCATCACACAGCTCTCCCTAAAATAATCAGTCGAAAGGGGCTGGCAGGAGCACCATCCCCTCTCCTTTCCATGGACAGAAAGGAAAAGTCTGGCGTGGCAGCAGTTAATAGGAGACCTCAAAGTCTCAACAGCACTTGGCTCCCCATTCTCAGGAAGTGCTAGTCAAGCTTGTTTGGCTAAATGTCCAGCAGTGCACCAGCACAGACAGCAGGTGTGTAGGATTTCCCACAGGTGAACCTGCAGGAAACACCTGTGCATTGTATAGTTAAACAAGGCAATACACTCTGGCAATGCCACTTTACCTGACACTGGACCTAGCACCCAATGACCAGGTGTGTAGCTGCGGGTATTTTGCATCTGCACTATTTGGTAACATGTTTTACAGTTACCCCTAAAAGGACAGTATTTGAATGTGCTGATTAAGATGTAATGACTAAACAGCCTTAGCTGGGGTGGGAGGAAAAAAAGCGTAATCCCACATGAATCCCCCTTAAAAAAAAAAAAAAAAAAAAAAAAAAAAAAAAAAGACAATGCATGTTCGAATTTACATATTTTTGGGGCTAGTTTTTTAACTGGATTTCTTTGGATCACATGGATCGGTATCATGTCTGCAGCTTAGGTCTGAAGGAACATTCACTTTTTTCTTTTTTTTAATCTAGGCTACCCAATGTTTAAAGTTATAAAGCGAAGTTGTTCTGCTCCCTTATTGACATGAAAGGCCTGAGAGCTCCCAGAAGCATCACTAAACATGTTCATTTCTGTTCCCTTTGCACACTCCTGCCTGCTTCAGTTTCAGCTTTGCTGTTAGAGGTCCAGGCAAGAAAACACACAAACTGAGCATGAGACAGGAAGTGTCAGTGACTCAACTAGGGCTGGTTAACAAAATTAGGTTTTCAATTCATACAAAATATTTTGACCCAAAATCCAAAGTATGTTTGGAAATGCTTCCCTGGTGTATCATGGGAGCTGTCGTTTGGTTACCAAATGTCCCTACTCTTCACCGGGTGTTGGGCTCCACAAATCAAGAACATCTTCCATGATTCACCATGGCAAGACACTCCCACTATATACCAACTCCCCTTTCTAAGAAGCGAAACCATAAGGCATCATGGGAGTTGTAGTCTAACCCAGCATTGCAGGGGAACATGAGCCTGACACACCCAAACTACAACTCTTACAAGGCATCAAAACAGCCTTTCCAAAAACGGTTTTGGCCAAAATGTTTGTGATTTCAAGATTCCACAGAAAAATTGAAAAAGTCTTCCAAAGGAAAAAAAACAAAAACATTTTTTAACCAGCTCTACTGTCAAACCAGAGTGCAACTGCCTACACACCAAATTCTGTCAAAAAGATTTCTAAATATTTGGGATTATAAAATTTTCTAACTGTTGGTTGGACGTTTTTAAAGTGCCACCCGGTGAAGGTTCATCGCTGTAGAAATCAAAGAGATTACTCTTCAAGGAAGGCTCAAGAATAATCAAACAGATTTAGGATTTTGTTCATTGTTAATGTCAATAAAGATGTTTCCATGGAATTATAAAAATTAAATGACAATAGATTTAAACAATTCTGTGCAACAGTTCCACCGTTAGGCTTGTGGAACTATAGGCAAAGGTGCAAGGGTAGAGGAAATGCAAGGAGTTAGTAGAGGTGTCAGCGAGATCTCATTTTTTCCTGTTAATCTAGTTGATATGTAAAAATGATTAACCTGACCAAAGTATCCCTTGAGAGTCTGTCCCAAGTGTCCTAAAATGATGTCCACGCACCCCCATTACTAAAGAAAGCAGAAACGTCCAGTTTTCATTAACTCTGTGGTCACAACCAAAGAACACAAACTAGTGCAGTTTCTCTCTGGATGAAGGGGGTTAATGCAGACGAGCAGGTTTTCAGAGCTGCTGCTGTCACCATTTGCTCAGCCCCGCAGTTTCCTGGCTTCTTGCTTCCTGACGGAAGGAAAATCCTTCCTTGGATAAAGGCTCTGTCCTTGCTTTGAAGGGGGACATGGGTTGCAGGAAACTGGTCTCCTCAATGTCCTCTGGCATTATCTGCAGCTCAGGCTGTCTGGGCTTTTGCTATAAAAGAGTTGGCTGCTCCTGCTTTCTGCAGGGGGTGGCTGGGCAAAGGACACAGGTCCCAGACTGCCTGAGCTTCAGATAATGGCAGAGCACATGGCAGATGCCGGTTGCCTGTAACCCATGTCCCGTTTCAAATCAAGGCAGAGTGATGAAATGAGGTTGCTACTGCACAAAAACAAATACAAGTTAAAGCTATGAAGTCAAGTGATCACGAGAAGCTGAACTGCCAACTTGTTCCATCAATGGAGGAAGAACTTCTGGTGGTCTGAGCTGACAGGGAGCTTAGAGTCCTGGAGCTTCCAACAAAAACACTGGTGCCTCCGAGTTCCTGGGGTGATAGGTATTACCCACTCACTACGAATGAGGGAAGCTGTGCAGCAGAAAGTGAATTTAACAATCTCAAATCCTCGATAGTTTAATTCAGAGGTCTCCAAACTGTGGGCCACACCCCTCTGGGGGGCACGGAGGAGCATCTGGGGGGTGCAGCAGGGCCTGGGCAGCCCCATGGGGAGCGGGGAGGGAGCGCCACCCACCCAGCCCTGCTCCACTCCCAGCTCTGCTCCAGCCCACTCCCAACTCAGTCCTGGGCCTGAGGCCCAGACTGTGGCCCAGCCATGTCTCTGCACCTTTCCCTGGCCTGGTCCCCGCCCCGCCTCCAGCCCAGGCCATGACTCTGTTCCTGGCCCAGACCCGCCCCCAGCTGTGGCCCCAGCCTCAGCCCCCATACTCCTGTGTCCTGTCCCCCTCACACACCCGAGTCGTGGTCCTGCTCCTAGCAGGGTGTGGACAGGGATAAAGGGGTACGTGAAGCCTGAAAAGTTCGGGGCCCACTGGTTTAATTTCATTTATGCTCTTAGAAATAGCAAAAGTGGCAATATTGCACGAACTGCAAAATTCTGTGAAGCAAGGTTCTCTGCATAATCTTCTACAGCATTAATCTATACTTGTTTGTGATTTCCTGATTAGCTTCTGACTAAAGTCTGTGAGCTGTATCGTCAATCAATTATGCTGTTGCAAATTAGTCGTGCTAAATGAAACAAGGAGGATGGTCCATCAGCTAGGGTCCTAACCTAGGTAGGATGTGTCGGGTCTGGGTTCAAGTCTCAGCTCCACCCCAGTCTGAGACCCCTTTAGTCTCTGCCTCAGTACCCAGTCTGCAAAATTGGGGATCAGCACTTCTTTAGCTCCTAGGACGTTGAGACGATAATTAAAGATTGCGAGGTGTTCAGAGAGTGAATTGCTTCATATAGCGTACGTAGAGAGAACTCAGAAGCAGTCCCTGATATTGTATTTGCTGTTCCAGTCATGACCGTTACTATTACCTGTATTATGGTAGTGCCCAGAATGTGTGATGTGCTGTCTGCACAAAAAGTCCCTACTCACTCTGAAGAGTTCACAACCTAGGAAGAAAATCTGACAGTTTTTACTGCCATTGCAACTTTTTTCCCTGCCTCCTCTCTAGGGAGGGTGATACCACTTGCATGCCAAAACCTACAATTGCATGGGGAGAGGGGAAAAAAAATAAGAGCAGAGCTGTAATAAAGCCCCCTTTAGGGCACCGTGCCCAGAAAATTCACAATGTCAAAACAGTAGAGAAAACAGTTTGATATCAAAAGACTAAACACTAATACGGCTTCATAAGAGCCCTGCAGTAATTATAGCAGGGAAGCAGATAGGTGTTTAGCCTCCTTCCCAACTCAGATCTGAACTGAATCCTGGGACCCAGACACCCTAAGGCTTTACCTACTCGCAGCTTTAGTTTCCCCACCATTGCTACAGCAGGGCCAGCTCCAGGAGAATATTAACATAGCTAAGCCAGGGGTGTTTTGACCACCATCTCATTTAGACCTACTTCGAGCAGGGTTAGAGGATTAGTTAAAATGCCAACAGGCAGTCTATAGTACTGTTTTCATCCCTGGAGCTTCATGGGTAGTTGAACCAGTGGGAAATTAAGAGAAAAACTTCGACAGTGTAAGTGTATTGCTTGTGCAACTCTTGGAAAGGTTTATTTCAAGAGAGTGCACATACCCATCCCTACAAAATTTAGACTCAGAATTCTACATATAGCCAAATAATTTTTCTTTAGTCTTTTTAATGTTGGCTGTTTGACTGACCACTCTGGAGGCAGAAATGCTCTGCTCTAGATCATTGGCAACATTAGCACAAGCTTCCCCAGAGACTACTACATAAGTCTTATCTCATATATGCAGGGAGTGAGAGGGTACCTCCATCTGCATACAATCAGTGTTTGGCCATCTCTCCGGTGTATGTCAACAATGATGTCAGTACAGGGCTCCCTCCGGAGGGGAGGGGGGTGCAGAGGAAATGATCCCTCCAACAGGAATTGGGCTTAGACCCAAATGATTTCACATGCACCACTACACAGCTATCAGACAGTGACATTAGTGCAGGGGAGAGGGGGGAGAAAGAGAAAAGAAGCAGGGGCGGAAACCCCAACTCCCCACCCTGTAGTCAGCAGGGTCACAGAACTAGCTCACTAGCTCTCTCACTCTCCCTGACATAGCCAAGTACTTGTGGATACATTTATTGAGATGGCTCCACGGCACATGGCTTTTCATTGAAATGGTGAGTGTACTGCTGTTTACTTCTGTGCATATGGTATGATGTATGTGCATGTGTTGATACGTGTAGAATGTGTGTGTGTTTAACATGCCCCTCCAGACACAGTCAAATGTAAATTCCTGCACACAGTCTTTGATGGGGATAGGTTTTGGCCATGACCAACTTGGGCTAAATTGGAAACAGGGACTTTAACTTACGTTTCCACACCCCTCTCTACGTGGTCTACTTACACAGCTGAACTCTGCTCACCGATGGCAAACAACTGGCCTGCAGTATATTTTATAAGAACTTCACTGTGCAGAAGTTCAAGTGTTTATGTGCAGCAAAGTTAACTGCATAACTGGTTTGTTACAACAAATGTATAAGTTAATTTAGTCCTTTGTGGAGTTGAAACACAGGTAATCCCCACCATTTCTAATCTGAAATACCTGGCTTCCCTGCAGACCAGGTCTACACTGGAAACGGCATAAATGTTTCAGAACCATAGCAACTAGTAAAAAATGATAAATAAGTCTGGGGTTAAAAAAAAAAAAAAAGCATCTAGAGTCTGAAAAATACCGTATTTTTCGTCCCATAGGACGCTCCGGCGTATAAGACGCCCCCGCGTTTTCGGACCAAAAAAAAAAAAAAAGCTGCGTGGCGGGGACGGGAGAGCGGCGCGAAAAAGGCGGCGCTTTTTTTTTTTTTTTTTTTGGTCCGGCCGATATTCGGCGTATAAGACGCCCCCCCTAATATTGAAAGTATTTTGGGGGGTTAAAAAGGCGTCTTATACGCCGAAAAATACGGTAATATGAATAATTAGGCACCTGTTTGGCTTTATTCATTCTACTGGGAGGAAATAAGCAACATTTTATAAAAGCTAGACAAATTTTATTTGTATTCAGGGAAGCACCATTTTACGGAAGAATGTGCCTGCATACAAGAGCATTTAAAAACATGTCTGTAAGGACAGAGTCATTTGGACAGAGCATAGACATGTACATACTAATGACTAGGAGGGAAAGTGTCTAGTGATTAGAGAAGGACTCTAGGAGCCAAGATCTTATGAAGTCGGACTGCTTTAGGTTGTATGACCTTAGTCAAATTATTTAATCAATATGAGTCTCTCTTTCAACAGTAAAAATTAACATGCCCACCACCTTCACAGGGCTGCCGCGACTCAGACTCAGTTAGTGAACATTCATTGAGCAGGTTGAGCTAGTTGAGTGATGTTACTACTCATTGGAATTGGGATGAAGATGAATTTGGGCAATCACCTCATTTTAGCTGTGTGTGTTGTTTTTAAAAGAGATGCTGAGACAGCTCCCATTGACTAACACAGTTGTAGGAGCTCTGCACCTCGGGGGGGGGGGGGAGGGGAAGAGGAGAGCGGGGAGAAGAGAGAAAAAGGAGACCCCAAAAAGTTATTTCTTAATCTTTAAATAAAACACACTAACAAAGATGACATTCTCACTGATCCCTAGAAACAAGGGCCAAGATATGTCAATAGGGTTTTTTGAAGCCTGAATTCCTTTGTATTAATGTTTATGATAGTCCAGATGACATTGTTATTGACATGTGTGGTTAGTATTGGTAGAATCAATTCTACACCATAAATTTAAAGAAATTTAACAGTTTAATACATATCAAAGAATAATTCAGTAACAATAATCTAAGAGACTTGAGATTTGAGCTCTACTTATAAAAGCAACTTCCCTCCATGAAGTAAAGTAACAATTAAAATCCATGTTAAGCTTTAGCACAGGAGCACAGGCTGCTCTACTTAATTAAAGTCTTCCTTTTTATGATCACTTGTATTACCCAGAGTATCTGGAAGCCCCATAAATGGGCCAGGACTGCACAGTGCTAGCCATTGTACAATCACAGAAAAGACGGTCCGGTCCCTGTTCCAATGAGCTTACAAAACCTAGTGTTTATTGCAACAAAGAGCTCGTACACAGAGACATACTTTGTCAGTCATCTGAATGACTAGACATCACAAGTCTTAAATACTAGTGTTCAATATTTAAAATAACTATTTTTAAATGGTAATTTACAGATATCAACTTTCAAACAATTTGCAAGTAGGAAAACTACAGGGAAAGTTTGTGTGCTTAGGCCATAGAAGTCGCCCTTTTAAAAACCTGATTTGCTGCTAATATTTTTGAAGTCAGTTTGAATTTAAGAAGCTGACAAACATTCATTGCTATTAGCGTCACAGACAATTAGTATGAGGCATGGTCGTCTTCGCTATTTTTATATTGTGTTTATGATGTACCATTTAGTGACAAATCTTTCCAAAATCCAACTGCTTGCATGCTGTAGGACTATCATTGGTTTTCTCAAGCCAAGAAACAGAGGAACTACAAGTTCTCAGATACCCAATAGGTTAATCTTTGTGCTACATGAATACAGTACTACTTTCATGTGGCAATTAGGTAGATTATGGAAAAACTATTAGACTTGACTTGAGAATGAAGGTAGTGCATATTTCATTTAAAAACAAATACTTTCAAAACTATTTTATTACTGCAGCATAGAGTTAACCACAAACCTAAAAGGCCTTGAACAGATTTTCCATTGGAGCAGTGTTCCTTCTTCTACCCCCCTCACTTTGGACTGAGGCATAAATCTGTTGTACCATGAGATATTCCCAACGTACCCATGAACCATGACGAGTTAAGGTCACTGAATTGTGAACAGTTTCATTTTCAAAGTTTCTAGGAATTTTTTTCTGAACTAAAAATAACAGAGTTGGAATTTGTGGTCATGGTCAAACAGTGATAAAATCAAGAACAGATAAAGCCACAAATAGAACTAAGATTTGCAAACTTGGCTCTGTTGAAGCAAGGGAGCCAGGGCTATTTAATCAAAAGCACAAAGCATCAAGTGTTTGTTACAGTGAACAGAAAAGTCAAAGCTAGGAGAATTCTAAAATTCAGTGCAGAAGACAGATTACCTAGAGTAAAGCAACAATGCAGAAAAAATAAAAGAAAAAGGAGTGCGACACTTGCGTGCTTACAAGTGTTCATTACAAAATCTACTGGGTGAGAGCACAGGTGACACCTGTGAGAGGTGTTCTAGAATCATGGGTAATGTAGTAATGCTATTTTAAACAGTAGTTGGTTGAATTTTGCCCTCTATCTCCTTCATATGAAACTACTCAGTAACAGTGAGGGTATAACGTTATCCCATGCCCCCACGCCCTCCTGGATGTGGTAAAGCATACCTATAACAACAAAAACCTGGTTTTTATTCACAGGTATGAGCTAGCGTGTTGTGCACTAACCGGCCCATGTGGATCCTATCGGGGTCCACAAAGTTCCCTAGTGTGGGTCTGAAACATGACTACATCCACAAGGGCCAGTTAGTGTGCACTAAAATTTACACCCCCCTAGTGCAGACAAGTGCACTGTGTAGATGAGCCTTAATTCATTAATTGGCCCAATAGCTTTGGAGCCAATTACCAGATGTGCCTTTGAAATGACCATCCATACACTGGGCCAGTTTTATCTTTTCTACTGGTTCAGAGAGTGCAATGTGGAGCATTACGCAAGTTGTTTTGGTTCAGCACATGCTTTGAAGGTCATTTGTAAATATTAAAACCTCCATAGGTTTAAAAAGTACTATTGATTTGATATCCAGGTCCTTACCCGTGCGGATAGCAATGGCATTTGACAGCCACACCATGCAACTGGGTGGACAAAGTTCTGAGTAGAAAACATTTGAGCGTATAAGAAAATGCGGTCAGTACAGAACGTCATTGGGCAGATCGTGTTTCGAGGAGAAAGAACCTACTCTGAAACGTGTGTTTTAATATTCATTGTATGGCATTAAAGTTTTGACCAAGACCAAGCAGGCGAGAAAAGCAGGACAAAGCAGAATTATCCTTTTCCGCTTTGCAAAGTGATCAAGACAAGCTGAAAATATTCTCATTACCCACAAAAAAAAAAATACTATTAGTGTCAGCTTCCTGTTCCCCCACAAGCACAACAGAGGAAGCTAGAGGTAGGCTAAATGACAAGATACAGCTGCTCTGAGTGGCCAGTCACCATTATCATAGTGCCAGAGGAGGTGGCTGGTGTGACTGAGGGCTGGTCCCCACTACGGCTTAACATCAACTTTAGCGACGTTAAGTCGACATAAACCTGTACCCGTCCTCACACGGACGCCATTTGCGTTGATTTAAAGGGCCCTCAAAATAGATTTCTGTACTCCTCCCTAACAAGAGGAGTAGTGCTGAAATCGACGTCTGGGTTGATTGTGGAGTAGTGAGGACGCATGGGACGTTATTGGCCTCCAGAGGCTGTCCCACAATGCTCCATTCTGACCGCTCTGGACAGCCTCACTGCTCCACTGTGACCGCTCTGGACAGCACTCTCAACTCGCTGCTCTGGCCAGGTACACAGGAAAAGACCCGGGAACATTTGAATAGCATTTCCTGTTTGGTCAGCGTGGCGAGCTCACCTGCACAGCTCAGTCGCCATTCAGAGAAATCAGCAGCACAAGCCGCCATGCAGAGCTCAGCATCACAAGACGCCATGCAGAGCTCAGCAGCACAGGAGACCAGCCAGAGGAAAAGAGCTCCAGCATGGTCCACGCGTGAGGTGTTGGATCTGATCGCTATCTGGGGAGAGGAATCCATGATGTTGGAACTCCGTAACAACAAACGGAATGGCAACACATTCGCCAGGGTCTCCAAGGCCATGCTGGAAAGGGGCCACAACAGGGACGCCCAACAGTGCCGCGTGAAAATTAAGGAGCTGAGGCGAGCGTTCCAGAAAACCAAAGAGGCAAACGGACGCTCAGGGGGCCCACCGCGGACATGCCGGTTCTATAGTGAACTGAATCAGATAATGGGGGGCGCCCCCACCACCATCGCACGGGTCTCCGTGGACTCCACCCCTGGGATAATCATCAGGCCTGAGGAGGATTCGGATGATGACGACGAAGGTGATGAGGACGGAAATATCACGGAGCAGCAGGAGGCAAGCGGAGAAACCCTGTTAGCAGACAGCCAGGAGCTGTTTATCACCCTGGAGCCAGCACCCTCACAGCCCTCCCAAGCTGCTGCTACCCCAACCAGCGAAGGGACATCTGGTGAGTGTGCTTTTTTAAGGGATTAGATGACTCATGATTTTTAAAGGAAGCATTTATTAATGATTAACTTGCCCTAAAGACTTGACGTGCATTCATTGCTCGTCCCTTTTTACTGAAACAGTTTGTCAATACACTCTGGTATTGAGCGGAAATCCTCTATGGACATTTTCATGAAACTTTCGAGGAGGTAGCGATGAACCTTCCGCAACAGGTTTCTTGGGAGAGCTGCCTTATCTGGTCCACCGTGATAGGAGACCATCCCATGCCACGAAATTAGTAAATAGTCTGGTATCATTGAGTAGCACAGCATCGCGGCAAATGGACCAGGACTTTGTAAACATTCTAGCAACATGCGTTCTCTATCTCTGAGAAATTTTAAGGAGAGTGATGTCATTCATGGTTGCCTGTTTGAAATACGGACTGCAATTAGTAGGGAGACAGATGTTCCCAACTGTAAAGTAATCTTTCCCATTCCATCGCGAGAGCAGGCAGGGATTTTTAGTTTGTCTGCGCGCGGCTGCTTCCCCAACCAGCCCTTAGTGAGAGATTTTTGGTTTTGTTTTGCAGTTCGCAGTTCACTGGGATCCACATGGTGGGGGCAAGGGAGTGGGGTTAGTCTGGAATATCCAAGTGCTGCTGTAAAGAATATGGTTTAGCTTACCATGGCCGGCTGCATGGTGATTTCAGTAGCCGTGTTGTGTTGAGGCTGTCTCATGTGTGTGAGATGCTTCTGCGACTTTTGTGTGAGCCATCCAGTCACTTTTAGGTGCGAATATGACCTTGTACAGAAATCATATCAGGCCTGTGAATACTGTGGTTCACCGTTAAACAGTACTCCCATTGTGATCCAAGAATGTATCTGTCTCATAACCTTGTACCTTTCTTTCTTTGCCCACAACAGCAGCACATTTATCTCGGAATCCTCCGTCCTGCCCCTCACACCGTCTATCGCAGATATGAAAGCGTAAAAAGAAAAAGTGTGATGACATGTTTAATGAGCTACTCCAGAACTCTCACGCTGAGGCCACTCGGCAGAGTGAATGGAGGGAAAGATTGCTACAGTCAAGGCAAGAGTCAAGAGCTGCAGCAGAACGGTGGATGGAGCGCGAAGAAAGGCGGATGGATGTGATGCTCCGGATAATGGAGGACCGAAGCGACATGCTCCGGCATCTGGTGGGGCTTCAGCAGGACCAAAGACCGCCTCTACAGCCTCTGTATAACCACCTCCCCCTCCCCAAGTCCCATAGTTTCCCCACCCAAACACGGGGTAAGAACCTGGGGGGGGAAGCTCCGGGGACCGACCCACTCTACCCCACAAGCCAGCACAAGCAGCAGCAGGATGAGTTTCTCTAAAAACTTTTAAAAGCTGCTGTGTCTTGGCCCCCCTCCCCTCCCCTCCCCCACTGCGACTGATGGTTTCCCTCCTCACCCTCCCCTTCTGGGCTACCTTGCCAGTGATCCCCTGTATTTGTAATGAAGCAATAAAGAAACCATGATTTTTAAAACAGTGAATTTATTTCCTCTGCAAGCATCGGGAGGGGGAAGAGAAAGAGGGTACAAGGACGGCAGGCTTAGGGCTGAGCAGAGCAAGGGAGCGGGTTTTCAAACGCCATCTTGGGCACTCATAAAACTGGTTTTCAAGGCGTCTCAGGCTCAGGGCCTCATGGTGCGCTCTTCTACTTTCCCTGCTGTTTGGCTGCTGGTAAGCAGAGAACAGGAAATTTGCCTCTGCCTCCCACCCCGCCATAAACGTTTCCCCCCTGCTCTCACAGAGATTGTGGAGCACAGAGCAAGCAGCAATAACAATGGGGATATTTCTGTCGCTGATGTCTGAGCGAATCAGTAATGAACACCATCGCCCCTTGAGGTGGCCAAATGCACACTCTACTGCCATTCTGCACTTGCTCAGCCTGTAGTTGAACAGCTCCTGACCCCTGTCCAGGGCTCCTGTGTAGGGCTTCATAAGCCAGGGCATTAGGGGGTAGGCTGGGTCCCCAATGAGAACGATCGGCATTTCCACCCCACCCCCCACGGAAATTTTCTGGTCGGGGAAGAAAGTGCCTTGCTGCAGCTGTCTAAAAATCCGAGAGTTCCTGAACACTCTAGCGTCATGAAGCTTTCCCGGCCAGCCCACGTACAGGTCGGTGAAACGTCCCTTGTGGTCAACCAGTGCTTGCATGACCATAGAATAATAGCCCATCCGGTTTCTGTACTCTGCGACCTCGTTGTCCAGTGCCAAGATAGGGATATGAGTCCCATCTATAGCCCCACCACAGTTAGGGAATCCCATCACGGCAAAGCCATCTATTGTAGCTTGCAGGTTTCCAAGGTTTATAACCCTGGGTAGCAGCTGCTCGACGATTGCTCTGCTTACTTGCATCATAGCAGACTCCATTGTAGATTTACCCACCCCAAACTGATTCGCGACTGACCGGTAGCTGTCTGGCGTTGCAAGCTTCCAGAGGGCTATTGCCACTCGCTTCTGAACTGTGAGGGCTGCTCTCATTTTGGTATTCCTGCGCTGGAGGGCCGGGGAAAGCAAGTCACAAAGCTCCATGAACGTGCCCTTATGCAGGCGAAAGTTTCTGAGCCACTGGGAGTCATCCCAGACCCGCAGCACTATGCGATCCCACCAGTCAGTGCTTGTTTCCCTGGCCCAGAATTGGCATTCCATGGCATGAGCCTGCCCCATTGCCACCAAATTTGCCAGATTGTCGGATCCCCTACTTTCAAAAATGTCAGTGTCCATGTCCGTGTGCACGTCCAGGTCCATCTCCTCATCACTGTCGCCAGTTTCCGGAAAGCGCAGTTGTCTCCAGATCACCTTCCTCTGCAGACGATGCAGCATAAAATCCACAACAATGCACGAGGTCTTCACAACAGCCAGTACTGCAGCGGTGGCATCAACGGGCTCCATGCTTGCAGTGCAATGGCGTTAGCGCAGCGTGGAGAAAGGGGGCCAATAATGGGATGCCTACCCACAGTGCACCGCTCGAAATGGTGTCGGCAGCACGAAAAAAAGGGTGCGAAATTATGAAATGCCTACCCATAGTGCAGCACTCGAAATGGTGCCTGCTGGGGACTCCGGGAACTGTGGGATAGCTACCCACAGTGCAACACTCGCTATGTCGACGCTTGCCACAGTTGTGCAGACAGACACTGCCGACTTGCTGTGCTTTGTGGGGACGCACAAAATCGACTCTATACAGTCTGCTTTAAAAAAAATCGACTGCAAGGAAATCGACCTACTGCTGTAGTGAAGACATACCCTGAGTGGGAGCAGAGCAAAGTATTGAGTTGTACCAGGTGTAGGCCAAGAGACTGAGCAGAGTAAGGGTACATCTACACTATCAGTCAGATCGGTGGGTAGTAATCAAGCTATCACGCATAGTGTGAACGCGATAAATCTATCCCTGAGTGCTCTCCCCTGGCTCTGGAACTCCACCTCTACAAGAGGCGGAAGCGGAGTTGACGTGGGAGTGGCAGCAGTCGACTCACTGCCGTATGGACACCCAGGTGAGTCGACCTAAGCTACGCCAACTTCAGCAATGCTATTCACATAGCATTAGGTCAATCCCTCCCTCCTAGTATAAGCCAGGCCTAAGAGACTGAACTGAGAGGGGAAGGGCAGATGCATTTAGATATCACAACTAATGCCTGGGGACTCTGCTAGGAATAAGAAATCCACCACTGAGCATGCCCTATGCCAAATCCATTTCAAATGTGTCTATCTGTGCTCTGAGCTGATGTCTATGATTGAGAGAGATGGGGTCTGAGCTTTTCAGCTACAGTAAGGTAATTCAGAGACAGTTATTTATCCCAGAAAAGCAAACAAGCGAGTTTGCCAAACAAGCTTTGTAGCAAAATAAACTGTAATTTGATTACTCATTGAGCAGCACACAATTTCCTTCTACTTTGGGAAAGAGATGGCCTCTCTAATGCTTAGTTATAGCCTCAATTGCAAGCTGCTACCACAAAGGACAAAGTTTACTGTGCAAGTCAATCCTTGATTTACATACTTTTTAAAAAAAAAATTCTAAGAACCACAAACAGTCTCTTAAAAACATTTGACGTGTGTCTGGAACACAAGTCATGAGGGCTATAAAGACAGCATCAATCGGAATTAACAAGGGATAAATACTGAATGTCATGGACCAATTAAATGCAAAGTACACGGCAAAGATGAAAAACTGAAATTTATGAAGACATAAATGGTCTTTCCAGAGAATATTTGGAAGCTGGTTTTATGGTTTCAGGTCTGAAAGATGGAGTTATGTATTTTGCAAAAGCATGCAAAGTCCCCTTGTAGGGAATCTGTTTTAAATGGCTGATCACCAATTACACGTACACAATCGGTCTGCTGCTCACTCGAAAGGCACAGAAACAAAAAATGTCACTGTCCACATGAAATTCCTGTTACTGGATTGCTCATTTCCACAGCCACCAAGTATTCTTTAAAATCCTGTCAAACACACTACTGTGCACACGCCTCCTCCTTTGGAGAGGATGAGAATAAATGACGGATATTAGTCACATGGCTTAATGCACAAGTGGAAGGTGCTCCAACACTACACTGGAATGAGAACTTATACAGAATTTGAGAGATTTGAAATGCTGCAAAAATGGCCTTAAATCTTGGACCAAATAATATTAGCCTCGATAAGTGAGACATTAGAGGCAATTGCAAAGTCAGAGGTAAACACGTCAGAAGGGCACCAAAAAAAGTCAGTCTTATTAATGAATCCATTGACAGCAAATGCTTTAGAAAGCTAAATAAGAGTTGTGTATATCAGATTTAGGTGGGAAATCTTTGTACTCTGACCCAGACTCTGAATCTGGGACAGCTGATGAGAATCCCATGGAATAAAATTGCTTTAGGAGTTGAGGAACCAAAGCAAAAAAAAATCTCAAAGAAGGACAACTGAACCTGAATTTCAATGATGCAACAGTGAAAATGGGCCTGCACACCACTTCAATAACCAAATTTAGACAAGATGTCTTGATTCCACCCAGCATCAAACGACATTCTTAAGATCAAGACAATTGATTTGTGGGTAGATTCTCTCAAATGCTGACTCAACAGAACAAAGCGACCCACGCGAGTACTGCCACTGAGCGCAGGGGGGTTGTACTTGTGATCGGCAGCAATGGAGTTGACAATGATCATTTTCTCTGGGCCCCTCCAATTTAAAAAAGTCACTCATCTGACTGAAAAACAGCACAGAATCAGAGAAGTTATTAAGCAATTTATTAACTGGCAAGGAAAGAGTTACAAATCTGTGTATGCTTAGCTGCTTGGTAATCACTGATTTAGGAAACTACTTTAACAGTTAAGAACCCCAAAACTGAATCAAAAAGGCATTCACAATATGCACAATCACTCCATAGAATCACATGTACAGACACAATGTCACAATGTACAAATTTGCACTGCATGCATCCGACGAAGTAGGTATTAGCCCACGAAAGCCTATACTTCAATACTTAGTCAGTCTTCAAGGTGCCACAGGACTCTGTCACTTCTGCAATTCCAGACTAACACAGCTGCCTCTCTGATTCTTGACAATGTGAATTGATACTCTACTCAACGGGCCATTTTCTAAACCACAGAATCACAGAACCAGAAGGGACCCCGAGAGGTCATCCAGTCCAGTCCCCTACACTCATAGCAGGACTCCTATCTACATCCGGGGTTCTCAATATTTTTCTTTCTGAGCCTCCCTCCCACCTCCAATACGCTATAAAGACTCCACGGCTCATCTGTGCCACAACAACTGTTTTTCTCATATCCAGCAGATTAAAAGCCAGGGCTGGCATTGGGGGCAGCAAGCAGGGAATTGCTGGGGGGCCCCATGCCACATGGGACCCCACAAAGCTAATTTGCTTGCGCTTTGGCTTTCTGCCCTGAGCACAGCGAATCTGATGCCAGCTCTTCTCTCATTTATTTTGGCAGACCTCCTGAAACCTGCTTGCAGCTCCACAGGTGCCACGGACCCCCGGTTGAGAACTGTTAATCTAGACAAAACACCAGTCAGGGATGGTATAATCTTCTCTTAAAAATCTCCAATGGTGGAGATTCCACAGCCTCCCTGGGCAATTTATTCCAGTGCTTAATCACCCTGACAGTTGGGAAGTTTTTCCTAATGTTCAACCTAAACTGCACTTGCTGCAAGTTAAGAACACTGTTTCTTGTACTATCCTCAGACGTTAACAAGAACAATTTTTCTCCCTCCTCCTTATAGCCATCTTTTAATGTTAAGTTCAGTTATACTGTACAACATGGGAAAGTTGACATTTCCTAGGAGATTTTCTATATCACCGAGACAGCTCTGAGGATTTCTAGTCATCTCAGCTTTAACCCCTGCCTCCGTAAGACCTCAGATCACACCCATCATCTTCCACCAATGAGCAGCTCCTTGTTTATCTAGACTAGAGGAGTCACTAACAGGAATCCCAAAGACTCCCTTTCCTATCAAGGCCTAACCATTCTGTACCTTCAAGCAGCTTAGAGTAGGGGGACCTAGATCACCTGTACAGTAGCACAGAGATCTACCAATAGGCTGGTGAAAGCAATACATTTATTTTGACCAAACAGCATGTTTACACGGGACAGACCTCAAGACTAAAATAGCAGATTAATTGAATAAATACAGATTCAAATCCAGCACTTTGACGTTCACGTAACCCATCAGAGTTAAGAGTGACAGATTACAAGGCAGCAATTGTTTAATGTTACAGTACCTGACTGGAAGACATATCTGGCTAAGCCTTGCATTAACTCTGCTGGCCATGTCGGTGGTGCTGACTCCCCTGTTTCTCTCTTTAGTCGAAATGTCAACTCGAATCCAAAACCACTTGGCCCATCTGTTCCTGTAAATCTGGAGGGAAGAAAAAGCAAAAGGGTCACATGTTTCACTTCAACAAGGGTGGGCCTAAAGATTAGATAGATGTGAGCAGCAGCAGGTACTGATTTTCAAGAGCTTATGCCTTTTCTTTTCCTCTTGGGACAAATGAGGAGTTCAGAGGTTCTCTAGTTGTGTTTAAAACCATATGCATCCAAATGGCACAGCATCATTAGGTTAGCCAGCTAGTTTCTGCATAAAACTAAAACAGTAATTCAGACATTAAAAAAGCAAACACAGTATTCTGGAACATAGCATGGAATATTCTGTAGTGGGGACAGTGTAACAGAAAAAGTGGAAAAAGGTGAAAAAGTCTTACTAGAAGCACTGATTTAATCCCTTCAACTACTTTGGTGTGTGTTGTGGATGTCAGCAGTCCACTGAAACTAGCACTAGAGGTGCATTTTGTCCAGAGTATCCTGGTAAGGTAGGCAACACTGAAAATGTTAAACAGGAAACTGACTGCAGAAGAAACAGGGTGTATGCTTGGCCAATTACTTTGGAGTCAGGTTTATTTGATTGTATTTGGCAAGCTCTACTCAGGAGAGTAAGGCCACGTTGAGAGAGGTACGGAGATCGAGTCTGAAATGCAGGCATTACTTTTCCACTGGACAGTCTTAAGGCTTTTTGATATTGTCTCACATCACCTTTTCAGAAACAAACTAGGGAAATACAACCTAGATGGAGCTACTATAAGGTGGGTGCATAACTTGTTGGAAAAGTCTTGCATGAGAGTAGTTATCAGTGGTTCAGAATCAAACTGGAAGGGCAAATAGAGTGGGGTCTCGCAGCAATCAGTTCTGGGTCCAGTTCTGTTCAATATCTTCATCAATTATTTAGATAATGACAGAGACAATACACTTAAAGTTTATGGAGGATACCAAGCTGGAGAAGGTTGCAAGTGCTTTGGAGGAAAGGATTAAAATTCAGAATGATCTGGACAAACTGGAGAAACATTCTGACGTAAACAGGATGAAATTCAATAAAGGACAAATGCAAAATACTCCACTTCAGAAGGAACAATCAGTTGCATGCACACAAAATGGGAAATGACTGCCTAGGAAGGAATATTGTGGAAAGGATTCTGAGGGTCATAGTGAATCACAAGCTAAATATGAGTCAACAGTGTAACAGTGTTGGCAAAAAAAAACAAAAAAAAAACCACCCTCACATCATTTTATTATGTATTAGAAGGAGTCTGTAAGCAAGACACGAGAAGGAATTCTTCCATTCTTTTCTGCTCTGTTTAGGCCTTCACTTGAGTACAGTGTCCAGTTCTGGGCACCACATTTCAGGAAAAATGTGAACAAATTGGAGAAAGTCCAAAGGAGAGCAACAAAAATGATTAAAGGTCTAAAAATCATAACCTATGAGGGAAGACTGAAAAAACTGGGTTTGTTTAGTCTGGAGAAGAGAAGACAGAGAAAGAGTGGTTATACAAAAACCTGCCGGGGTGGTCTAGATAATACTTAGTCCTACCTTGAGTGCAGGGAACTGGACTAGAAGACATCTCAAGGTCCTTTCCAATCCTATGACTCTATAATTTCTGGCTTTACTCTGAGTTCTACATTTTACAGAAGTGACAAAGAGTCCTGTGGCACCTTAAAGACTAACTAAAGTATTGAAGCATAAGCTTTCGTGGGCTAATACCCACGTGGGTATTAGCCCACGAAAGCTTATGCTTGAAGCTTATGCTTCAATACTTTAGTTAGTCTTTAAGATGCCACAGGACTCTCTGTCACTTCTGCTATTCCAGACTAACACGGTTACCTCTCCGATTCTCTACATTTTACAGTCACACAGAAGGGAAAATGTCTGCCCTCCCAGTTGCCAAAGGCTGACAAAACATCAGACTTGCTGTGAAATTTCTAAGCCACATGGACTAATATTTAAGTCCACAAAATTTGAGACGTGTTAGTGATGCCAGCCTCCTTCATAATACTGCCATCATATCCCTTACTTGCTTAGTATGTCTGTGCCACAAAGTTCAAAGCAGGCATAAGAAAGATGGATTTACAGACAGCATAGAGGCATCACACAAAAATAGGCCTTCATAAGCCAGTACCATTCTGTAAGCTGCATATATTTGCAAGAAACTTTATGGTAACTGGCAAAGTTCACGGAAAAAGTGAATTCTTGGATCCAGGTCCCTTGCTGACATCTAAGAAAGATATAATGTAGGAGGTGTTAACATTTTATTTATACTAAAAACACCCTAACAGAGCAGTCAAAAAGCTCACTAGACTATTTCCCAATTGTGGTGCAGGGACTACCAGTGATGCTCACAGCACTTCCAGGTGCCATAATGGCAAAGAATTTGTTGCTTTGCACAGAGGCTTCCCAGAAATTCTGGGCTGGACAACAGGTCTCGGGGTTTTGAGACTAACAAAAGAACTCAAACCCAAGTACTACTGTGTGCTCTCCAGAACTGCATCATCATTAGGCTTGGCAAAATTCTATTTTTTTTTTTTTTTGGTAATTGCAACAGATAAAAATCAATATTATTACTAGCCACTTTATTTTTATCAATTTAAATGTACAGTTGTAGGAAATTACAGGGGAATCAAACTATCAGACAATTATTTAATGACAGTAGCTGTTTAGATTCAAAAAGTTAAAGCCTTAACCATTAAAAACACAAAATTGTTAACATCACATCAAAATATACAACAAATATCCTTGTAAGCGGGCCTCTGACCGCCCTCTTCGAAACACAGGCAGGATACTGCTTTTGGCTTCACCAGTGTCTTTATTTGAGTTCACACAGTGCAAAAACCCCACCACCTATGTACAGCTTTCTATACAAGTACAGCTTAGGCTCAGCCCTCAGTCTGGCTGGCCTCAGGATTAGCTAGCTCCTGCAGGCTTTCAGCCTCAGCTAGCTTCCTCCCCTTCAGCTTACTCCCCTGCACCTTCTCTCTCTCTCTCGGTCTCCGTCTCCTTCTCCTTCCTCCTTCTCTCCTCTGGCTTCCTCCCTGGCAGGCTTTATATCCCCTGGAGGCTGCCAGGTGGGGCCCATTAAGCCCTCTGCAGCCCAGGGCTACAGCCAGGTGGCTGATTAGCCTTTCCTAGCAGGCCAGGCTTGCAGAGGCTTCTGCCTGTTGCTGGGTAAGGAGGGAGCAGGGACTGACTCAGCAGGCACTGGTCAGCTGCCTGCTACAATCCTTAAATCACACTCTAAATTCGTAAGCAACTTTACATTTCTTTCTTTGCCTGTCAATTTCAATTATTGATGGAAATATTTTTCATGGGTTTGTTGTACAGTGAAATCAACATTTACTGACATATACAGATGTCAAATTATGCCAAGCCTAATCATAACTATCTTTGTTGGGGTTTCTTTGATGCCAGTTTGATCCAATTTGCAGATGACAAAACTGGAGAGGCAGCAAATATACCCAAGAACAGGGCCAAGCTATGAAATAACCTATAACCTGAAGAGATGAGAGCAGCTGTAATTACAGGCAATGAGACAAGTTACTGAAAGACTAAGCAAAGGGGGAAAAAAAAGAGAAAAGAAAAATTAGATATCTATCTAGGCAGCTCAACCGTGCACACTCAAGCATGTTCATTTTCATCTTGACTACTTAATACACGCCATAATATGAAGATTTTGAGACTCACTGGCAGAGAGAAAAATCATATCTGCTACAAACAGGACAGGTATTCAAGAATGGCTAGTCAAGGGGTATAAAAATAAATACATAATCCCAGAAAGCTAATGTAGCTTGCAGTAACAAGCCACGATAAATGCATAATTACAGACTGTGGCTTGTTACTGCAACTATGGAAGTGTTTATTGGTTACCCAGACAGTCTGGGATCATGGAATTTAATTTTGATTAGTGGAGCCTGTCTTAAGTGACCACTTATGAGGACCAACCAAAAAGACTGCTTTAGGGAGGGAAGATGGGTGAGGTAATATCTTCTATTGGATCTATTTTTGTTGATGAGAGGGTGAAACTTTTCAATGAGCTCTTCTTAAAGTCTGCGGAAAGAACTCACAGGTCACAGCAAAATGCAAGGTGGAACAAATTGCTTAGCATAAGTAGTTAATACATACTGTAAGAGACCATTCAAAATAGACAGGTTTAAGATTAGCAGCCGTGTTAGTCTGTATCCGTCAAAAAGACGAGGAAGACTTTGTAGCACCTTCGAGACTAACCAGTTTATTTCATCATAAGCTTTTGTGGGCTATAGCCCACTTCATTGGATGCATATGGGCTATAGCCCACGAAAGCTTATGCTGAAATAAACTGGTTAGTCTCTAAGGTACTACAAAGTCTTCCTCGTCTTATTCAAAACTAGCATAAGTGCCCGGCGTTGCTCGGGTCAGTCGGAGGTGGGGAGGGGGCAGACAGTTGACACCCCCTGACCAACCCCAACACCCACCCTTCACCCACCCTGACATCTTCCCACCCCCCCGACCAACCCCAAGACCCCCCGGCTCACTTACCCCCCGACCAAACCCGATAACCCCACCTGACCCCCCAAAACAAACCCAACACCCCCACCTCACCCCCCGACCAAACCCGACACCCCCACCTCACTCCCTGAGCAAACCCGACACCCCCACCTCACCCCCCGACCGAACAGTGTATTTAATAATCTGTGTGCTACACAGTGCACCGTGAGCCGGGGGGGGGGGGGGGGTGTCGGGTTTGGTCGGGGGGTCAGGTGGGAGTGTTGGGTTTGCTTGGGGGGGTCAGGTGGGGTTGTCGGGTTTGGTCGGGGGGTAAGTGAGCCGGGGGATAAGTGAGCCGGGGGGTGTAGGGTTTGGTCGGGGGGGTAAGTGAGCCGGGGGGTGTAGGGTTTGGTCTGGGGGGGTGGGAAGGTGTTGGGGTGGGTGAGGGGTGAGTGTTGCGGTTGGTCAGGGGGTGTTGCGGTTGGTGGGGGGTTGAGGTGGGGGTGTCAGGTTTGCTTGGGGGGATGAGGTAGGGGTGTCGGGTTCGGTCGGGGGTAAGTGAGCCGGGGGGGTGTCGGGTTTGGTCTGGGGGGGTGGGAAGGTGTCGTGGTGGGTGAGGTGTGGGTGTTGGGGTTGGTCAGGGGGTGTTGTGGTTGGTGGGGGGGTGAGGTGGGGGTGTCGGGTTTGCTTGGGGGGGTGAGGTGGGAGTGTCGGGTTCGGTCGGGGGGTAAGTGAGCCGGGGGGTGTCAGGTTTGGTCTGGGGGTGTTGCGATTGGTGTGGGGGGGGTGAGGTGGGGGTGTCAGGTTCGGTCGGGGGGGTAAGTGAGCCAGGGGGTGTCGGGTTTGGTCTGGAGGGGTGGGAAGGTGTTGGGGTGGGTGAGGGGTGAGGGGTGGGTGTTGGGGTTGGTCAGGGGGTGTTGCGGTTGGTGGGGGGGTGAGGTGGCGGTGTCGGGTTTGGTCGGGGGGTAAGTGAGCCGGGGGGGGGTGTCGGGTTTGGTCTGGGCACCCACCCCAACACCTTCCCCCCCCCCAGACCAAACCCAACACCCACACCACACCCCTCACCCCCCCGAAAACCTTCCCACCCCCCCAGACCAACCCCGACACCCCCCGGCTCACTTACCCCCCGACCAAACCCGACACCCCCACCTCACCCCCCCAAGCAAACCCAACACCCCCACCTCACCCCCCCACCAACCGCAACACCCCCTGACCAACCCCAACACCCCCACCTCACCCCCCCGACCGAACCCGACACCCCCACCTCACTTACCGTCCCACCAAACCCAACTCAGATCCGTCGCAGGCGGGGAGGGGGCCCAGAGCCGAGGGATTCCGGGGACCTTCGCAGGTGGGGGGGGGCACAGAGCTGATGGAGTCCGGGGTTGAGGTGGGAGGGGCAGAGAACTGAGGGCTCTCCGGGGTTCCGTTGGGAGGGGGGAGGGGCAGAGAACGGAGGGATCTCTGGCGTTCCGTTGGGAGGGGGGAGGGGCAGAGAACTGAGGGATCTCCGGGGTTCCGTTGGAGGAGGGAGGGGTGAGCTGAGCGAGTGAGGTGTCTGTTGGAGGGGGGTATTATGACATCATCACCACCTAACCGCCCAGCCGATGTGATTGGCCCTGAAAGACTTTCACCCCTGGGGGGCGTCAGAGGTGAGATCCGAAAATTTTTCGACCCTTACCAGCATCTAGACCCCAAGACCCCTCACTGTACCAAATTTCAAGTCTCTGGCTCAAACGGTGCGGGAGGAGTTCGCAGTCATACGTACATACATACATACATACATACACACATACATACACCACTTGACTTTTATATATATAGATAGATAGATGGAGTGGCCCATTAACACCTCTGCAGTCATAAGACAAAAAGGGGAGGTTAGTGGGTTACTGATTGTTGTAATAAACCATAAACCCAGTGTCCCTGTTCAGTCTATGATTTTTGGTGTCTAGAAGAGTAATGAATTTAAGCTCCCAGGCTCACCCTGTGAAAGCATTGTGCAGGTATCCTGTGAGGATGAGGCACCATTTGGGAGCAGTAAACCTGTGAATACTGTGAGAGCCCAGTGGACCAGGTCAGGGGTTCAACACTCCAGGGAGATGCTCACAGGGCTTGGGCTTGTAGAGTGTCATGGCCACAGAGGCCTGGAGAGGAGAACTTGTGTTTGCCCATGGCTACTGCAGGTGCTGATGCATGGCAGGCACACACAAAGCTTCCCACACTAAGGGCAGGGGGTAGTAGGGTGTCTTGCAACTCTGAATATCCCCAGGAAGTGTTATACTGTCCTCGCTATGAAGAATGTTCTCTTCAAGGCCACTTCCAAGCTTTATATCAACTGTCATGTTCCATCACTTGAAGCTACCATATAATATGATCATCTGAATTAACATTTATTGTTTTAGGGCAAGATGCACAACCCTCTCTCAAACTGTTGAGCGCATACACAAGCGGTTCCACTGAAAGGCATTGCACCATATGTGTATGGTTGGGTTCTTCATTAGTTGGCTCTCACTCTGTAGACATCTAGTTCTAATGTAAACAATGGAAATCTTAAAATACAACTATAAATTCTACTGAACAAGCACAAAAAGCCATTCTTCCACTTTTTGCATGATGAAAGTTTACTACTTGAGTATTAAAGAAATCTCTCTGGCAAGCAAGGAGATGGTTATGCATATTTAAGCATAAAATGGGAGGAGTGCAAAGTTCTGAAAATCTCATTTTTGCCTGAAAATTTGTTTCCTTCTATGATTAGTTTTAGCACTCAAAGTTATAGAAATTCTCACTTTTTTTTTTTAAAGTTTACTTTGCACATATACCTTGAAATTCCTGTAATAAACTGAATCGGTGATAACAGAGCTTGTATTTGAAGGCCTGATTCAAATTGTTATATATTTGACAAGTAGTCCCTGAAAAGACATACTGTACTGAAATGAAACAGATGTGATTCAACTGTGGTCTATTAACTTCCAATGGCAATAACAAAAGTGTACCTCTTTACGAAATGGGTATTAGCCCACGAAAGCTTATGCTTCAATACTTTAGTCAGTCTTTAAGGTGCCACAGGACTCTTTTTGTAACTTCTGCAATTCCAGACTAACACGGCTACCTCTCTGACTCTTTAATATGAAGCTTTTTACTTTTAGCTTTGGAATTTGTTAAAACATTAATCCTGATCAGTGTGTAATTTCAGAACCCAATCTAGGATTGTGATAAAATCCATACATATTTACTGATTTTACTGAAGACCTATTAAGAATTTTGTATAAGTGAAATCTCATGCTAATTTTTAATTTCCAAAAATAAGCAAGTCTTGTTTAACTGCCAAAATATAAATGAGGAAAAATACCCAGGTAACCACTTCGATAAAATGGCTAACAATTTTGAATAAAGTTAAAGCTGCTGCTTATACCCTCCCATGAAAAATGTTCCCAAATAAAATTCTAAATAAATCTTACAGAAAATACTGTGACTATACCAAAGTCTATAATAAGCGAAAGAGCTTAAATCCTGTAGAGACAGAGAGCCAGCTACACTAAGAAGTGAATTTTCTCTTCAGCCAATGACCATTCCATTGCCAAGTCTAATACAAGTCCAATTCAAACCAGAAAGTAACTAGATAAATCCTTAGGTCAATGAAAATCGGAGACAACACAAGACTAGGAGTTCAGCAGCCTCTCATTTGTTCTCTACTGGTTTATTTTCTACAACTCCTTGCTCATTTTCATACCCTATTCTTCCCCCCCCCCCAATTTCTCTCCATGGGTATGTCTTGGCAGGCAAACACTATGTTTCTCAACTGAGATAGATTAACATAAAAGTACCCCTATATTGCAATTCAACCAACTATCATGGCTTCAAACATGTCAGTCTGAATCTTTCCAGGGCTTTTCAATAACATTAAGCTAACTTGACTGAGCTAACACATTTGAAGAACATACCCTTTTTACCCCTCAAGACAAAGTTCATGTGTGTGACAGCAAGGTGAAATTGACAGGACATTAATTCTTCACTACATAAGATTAGAAACTCGCCTCACTTTACCAACACTGTAGTTCTATTAAACTTATCGATTCTCCATCAGTAGGAGAATCACTGTACATTAGTTTGAAGGTGTGTTTCAGACGGACAGTAATATTAAAGTTCCAGTGTAAACAACCTTTAGAAACAACACTGCAGATGTGGGGAGGGAGGAAGGAAACAGGGTGGGAACACAGAACTAACATTTTGTATCTAGCCATGAACCCCTGGTACATAATGCTGTATTGGAGCTCTCAGTTTAAGTTTCTATACTAGCAGACCTGAATACCTCACATAGTTTGGTTTATGCCTTGTTATTGCTGAACTATGCACTACTGAGTGAAAGATATTTTACCAGAAAATACAAATGCTAGGAAGGAGGAATATTTATACTTGTCCCAAATTCCAGAGATACTAGATAAGAAAAAACCCCTCTAGGTATAGTCCGTTATTTTTGCCTCTTCCAACAAAGGAAGCTTATTACTGTTACAATTATCCTGATTCTTTAGCATTCAGCTAGCCCTATTTTCACAAAAACAGACATTGATGGGGGAATTCTTGGCTTGCTACATGTTCACTGGCTAGCACCGGTGACATACATCAGGCAGTTCCATATTTTAACTACAGCAGTAATTGAAGGCTCTTGTATCTGCCAAGTCAAATCCAATCCCATATTTAATAGTAAAACCTTATTTTGTCATACGAATAAAAATAAACCTTTTGAAAGCCAGAATCATATACTACATGTCGCTCTTTGGTTAAGAAATCCCTTTATCTGTTCAGCAAATCAGACCAATGGAACAGACCACATTTTGCACACACACTGCAGAAGTCTGGCTTGCTCTTTTAATGAGGTAAGAGTTTCACTGATCATGACATTTAGTTCCAGCAAAGGAATCCAAAGAAATAGAGGCCCCTTTATTTATAGATCAGCATAGCTAGCTTCCCTGAGCCCCCTGCCACTCAGTGCTCTGCCAGGACCTCTCCAGAAGCCACACACAGAGAACTGAAAAGCTGCTCCCCTCCTCAGCGGAGTATCCAGGGTGTTTTTCACATTAAATAACCCAGCTTTAAGAGGATCAAAAGCCAAACTAGCACTCTGCATTAAATCAGCTCTAAAAACTGGAGCCTTTTAGTTTAAATCAAAGCTGCTTGCCAAAGCGTGTATGTTCTCACTGTAGCAAGAAACAAGAAAAGCTTCTTTTCATTCCAGTGCAAAGATGGCAGTATTTCAGTCTGCTTTTAAAAGCTATGCAAGACAGACACACACTCCTGGACAAGTAGCGGAGTGTATTGGGTGTTTACTTTTGAAAGTGAGTGAATAAACATATCAGGTATATGAATCCCTGAAAACGGGGTGTTTACAACTGGAAACACTGACTCTTAGCTATAGCCATGCCAGTTAGCAAATGAGAAGCACTTTAGAACAATTTTTAATTTAATTATAGCTTCACTTTTGTAAGTTACAAAACAGTTCTAAACAACCATTTCTGGCCCCAATAATAGGATCAGTCTTTCCCAAGAAAACTGGGCTAGCAGATAGGACCTTGACCATTAACTCGAAGACCTGGGTTCAATTTTCAGCTTGGCCATGTACTTCCAGTCCAATCTTGTGCAAGTCATTTCAGCTATCCTGTGCCTCAGTTTCCCTCTGTAAATGGTCAAAGCATTTCCCTACCTCAAAGGGATGTCAAACATTAAATCTTATAATTAATTGGAAGTACTTAGATACTATGGCATTGAGGACTATATAATTACCTAGATAGAGCTCTCACGAGTCTGACATCAGCAACAGCTACTGTTACTTCCTGTGCAGAAACAAAAGTTTTCCAAACTCTGTCCCACAAGTGAACAATAATTGTCTATCTACCCTGTTGCCTTTGTGAGTATTAATTATTATTAGTCTAATTTTCAAAGGATTTTAGTTATTCATTTAAGAAGTTAGCTGTGGTACAAGGCCATTGACAGGGAGTTCAGTTCAGTTCCCACTTAAGTCAATAAAAACAGAACTGGGCCAAAGTATTTTAAACTCCAAATTCTGGTTTTACAAAAGATAAATATGACATTAAAATGAAGATTTTTCTGATGTGCCAATGTAGGTCTTACTTTTGTTAAAACACTACCAAAAATCAAAAGTGTTGTGCTAGTGCATGGGAATCAAAGTGACACTAACCTGTTTGATTCACAGTCCCAAACTATGTGAAGTTTTAAAGATCTTATTTACATTTCACCATTTTTGTTAAGTTAATAGTAATAAGAAAAAGGCTATTTAAAAAAAATATTTAAGGGGCCCACATAGGCTATGTACCAGAATCTCAGTTAAAAGACCGTCCGTCCTACAGTCTTCATTCTCAGCAAAATATTGGGCAAGTTTACTAACAAAACTGCTCAGATTCAAAAGGTCACCCTCTCAAAATAAAACCAGAGGCATTCTATATGCTTCTCCACACTATGTGACATACACTGAAATAAATACACATTTCAAAGGTAAAAAGCTACCCCATCTTGCTTAAATCAGAAAGTGAAAATTTGTTTTAAAAATGAAGCTGCAGAACTGTGCAGAAAACTGATTTGAGAAATTTTTCAAGATTCTAAGAAGCACAGCCCTGTCCTTGTGAATAGATTTCCTATCAACATGCCACAACCCCTAATTCAAAGACTTAAACATGCAGAAAAATCGCTTAACATGGCCAAAGAACTTATTTGCACAATTCTCAGATTGCCCCAAAATGCATCAATATTTTTTTAAAGCATAAAAGTTACCATTTATTTTTATGAATGCACAACTGGTTCCACTGGACTATGACATTTATCTGGACATTACAAGGGAATCGTCCCATAACCTTCAATAGGAAATTCCCCAAACTCATACAACCAAGAATCCAGGCTTATGAATTTTTACTGGACTTGTTACTACCGTAATAGCAGCAGAAGCTTCATAACTGAGCAGATAGAAAATAAAAGAATGCTAAAATCCACTCAAGGATTTGGTTTAACATAAACCATACTACTGCAAAGATCAGATGACAAATACTGCCTTGCATTTAAACTTTCCTTGCTACACTTGTCTGTGCCTACGAAAAAGCTTCAAAGTCTCTAAATACACTCTTTAATATTATGCATTTGCAATCAAATGTCAGAGAAGCCTTTTATAAACAGCTTTGCTGCAAGTTAAATAGTTTTCATAAAATTATTCCAACAGCTACAGCTAAACACGCAGAAGCATCCAAAAAGTTTTTTTTTAAAAAAAGATACATTGAAATATTAGAGTAGAACCTACTTACTTGACAGCCAGCCCCGCTTCCCTCCCACCCCCAATTGAGGCAGCACTGGAACAAGATTAATACATTGTTTCAATTCAAAGCAATGTGCAAAGGTTATTTCTGGTTACAGTCAACTACCATTTAGGGAGTGAAGTTACTCTATGGAAAAAAGACTTCAGTGCAAGTTCCACTCTGTTGTATAAATGAATTAATTACACACATTTCATGGCTGAGTTTTCCCCAAAACTCAGCTGGTAACCATCTTGCACAGAAGGTTGTAGATTCTTATGCCCAAATAAATCTGTTAGTCTTCTAAGTGCCACCGGCCTCCTCTGTTTTTGTAGATACAGGCAAACATGGCTACCCCTCTGATACGTTTTCTACTAGCACTCAAACAGGATACTAAATGCTGATACAATGGATAAAGCAACCTACTTTTAAAAAACTGTTCAGGTTGCCTATTCAAGTTATGAAGTTACAGTTGCATGCACAATCTTCTATGTGCATGTATTTCGATATAATGTATTTACAGAGTCATAATATATCAATTTTTCCCAACAACAATAGGCACGAGAAGCATATTGGATATTTTAAAAGTATCAATTGAAGTGCTGGGAAACAGAGGCTGGCCACTTCTTAGGTGCCTAAATTAGCCATTTGCGATTTCATAGACTTTCATAGACTAAGGTCAGAAGGGACCATTATGATCATCTATAGTCTGACCTCCTGCACAACGTAGGTCACAATTGCACTTACAGATTTTTGCCCCAGATCTGTAACTATCCCCCTCAAGGATTGAACTCACAACCCTGGGTTTAGCAGGGCAATGCAAAAACCTCCTTTAGTGCTGAGTTAAGGTTTCCCAGTAACAGTTCATGTCATTCCAAGGTGTCAAACTCAACAAAATTAAAGCTTCAGAAAACCAGGAAATACAGAATTAAGGTGCAGCCCAGGTAACCTTGACTCTGCCCTCACAGATATTTTTAGTAAAAGTCAGGGACAGGTCATGGGTAATAAAACAAAATTCATGGGAGCCCATGACCTCTCCCTGACTTTTACTAAAAATATCCCTGATAAAATGGGGAGCTCAGCTGTTGGGTTCCGCTGCAGCTGCCTGGGAGCTTTGGGGCTCACCTGCCACCTGCACCTCCCAGTCACCGTGGGCACAGTCACAGGTCAGGGTATGTGTAAGTTATATGGACGTGAATGTTTTTTCCCTTTGTTAATTTTTATTTAATTACCGTATTTTTCGCCATATAAGACGCACTTTTTCTTCCCCAAAACGGGGGGGGGGGGGAAGTTGGTGCGTCTTATATGGCGAATATACTGCCCGGCAGCCTGCCCGCGGTCACCAAAAAAAAAAAAAAAAAAAAAAACACGCGCGTGCGTCCCGGTTCCCCCCTCTCCGCCGCGGGCCGGCCGCCGGGGGCGTCCCGGTTCCCCCCTCCCGGCCGCGGGCCGGCCGCCGGGGGCGTCCCGGTTCCCCCCTCCCGGCCGCGGGCCGGCCACCGGGGGCGTCCCGGTTCCCCCCTCCCGGCCGCGGGCCGGCCGCGTCCCGGTTCCCCCCTCCCCGCCGCGGGCCGCCCGCGGTCACAAAAAAACAAACAAACAAAAAAAAACCGCGCGTGTGCCCCGGTTCCCCCCTCCCCACCGCCCGCCCGCGGCGGGGAGGGGGGAACTGGGACGCCCTCGGCAGCCCGCCCGCGGCGGGGAGGGGGGAACCGGGACGCCCCCGGCAGCCCGCCCGCGGCGGGGAGGGGGGAGGGGCGGCTGCGCAGACGGCGGGGGGGGGGGGGGCAGGTGGATCCGGCAGCGCTGCGGGGACTAGGGCAGGGGTGCAGCCGGCAGGGGGTCGGCGCTTTTAAAAAAATCTGCGGCTTTTCGGCGGAGGGGGTTCAGAATCTTTTTTTTCTAGATTTTCCGCCTTTAAAATTAGGTGCGTCTTATATGCCGGAGCGTCTTATATGGCGAAAAATACGGTATTTTTCGTATTGGCTTGTAAATTGCCCAGATTTTTCTTTGCACTGGTTTTGTTACCCAAAATTCTACTGTTTGGAAAGTAATTTATTTTTATTCATTCCCAACATATACTGCAAAGAGAAAGGAAAACACCAACTTCAGTACTTGTTACTGTGCAATGTGACAACTCCCAGTGTTAGTGACAGTAATAATCATGAATGTACAGCAAGACCACCACAATTATCCACTGCATTGACAGTGTTATATTCATACATGTACACCAAGCACCACACAATTCTTAATAGGCCCCACAACAGCAGTGCCAGTTGAGCAGAATACATCACAATACATTACTGTGGCTCATTGGTAAAGTGCTCTTGCAAACCCTCGCTGAACTGTATCACTCCACGTCGAGCTCTTCTAACAGCCCTTGTGTCTAGCTGTTCAAACAGCCACTCTTCCCCTTCCCTACACCCCAAAGGCGAGTTTTCCCCCTTTGCTTCACAGATATTATGCAGATGACAGCAAATAGCTATAACCATTGGGATTTTTTTTCACTGAGATCCAATCTTGTGAGTATACAACGCCAGCGTCCCTTCGATCTACCACACGCACATTCAGCAGTCAATCTGCACCTGCTGAGCTGGTAGCTGAATCTTTCCTCAATGCTGTTGAGGTGGCCAGTATGCAGTTCCATGAGCCGGGGAGGAAGGGGTTGGCTGGGTCCCCCAGGACCATTACTGGAATTTCAACATTGCCAATGGTCATCTGTTAGTCAGGAAAGAAGGTCCTGCTTTTAGTATTCTGAACAGCCCTGTGTTCTTAAAGATGCGAGTAACATGCACGTTCCCTGACCACCAATGTTCAGGTCAGTGAAGCATCCCTGGTGATCCACCAGCGCCTGCACAACAATGGAAAAGTTGATGTACTCTGTGCAAGGTGGGCTGCTGCTAAAATAGGCATGGAGAGCCAGCTATAGCTCCACTGCAGTTCAGGAACCCTGTTTCTGAAAATCCATCCACTATGTCCAACCCATTGCTGAGACTCTCAGTCTGACATAGCAGGAGATGATTAATGGCCCCCCACAGTGGATTTTCCAACTCCAAAATGATTCTCACTGACCGGTAGCCAATCCAACGTTGCAAGTTTCCACAATACAATTGCCCCTTGTTTTTCCATTGTCAGGACAGCTCTCATTCCGGTGTCCCTGTGCTGGAGGACTGAAGTAAACTTGGGATACAGATCCAAGAACGTGGCCTCCCACATCCAACAGTTCTGCACCGTTCGTCATCCCAAGCCTAAATTATGATGCAATCCCAGTCACTGCTCATTTCTCAGGCCTAGAAGTGATGGTCCACCATATGCCACTGATCTGTGAACGCCATCAACAACCTTGAATTGGTTCTCAGGTCTGTCCCTGATCAATCTGTCCTCCAAGCAATCATCATGTTCCCCACTGATTCAGTTCTTGTGGCTCTGTAAATACCAGAGGATCGTGTAGGAGGGAGGACGGACAAATAATCCAAAATGAAGAGCTGATCAGATAACTAATTTATTATAGTAATGCCTACAGGTCTCAGCCAGTGATCAGGGCTCTATCACACTATGTACTATACAAATATTGGTGTCTGCTATTAGTCTTTCCATCAGCTACATTATGTAGGTAAAATAAATCATATAGGAAGCATCTTTAGTGTACCACTTGGATTCAACATAAATCCTTAAATATCACAAATTAAAATTACTCCAGAGCAAGGAGAGTCTTGTTAAGGCACTGACTGGAACTCAGATTTAGGCTTTAATTTTAGCCATACCATATACTTCCTGAATCCTGAGTGATTATGGTCAAGTCACTTAATTTGAGAGCTGTTTTTCCATTTGTAAAGGTTGGGATAATACTCCTTTACCACCCGGGATGATGGCAAACTTTGTTCAGAAAATGTAGCAATGCACACTAGAGAAGAGTCTATACATTAAATAAGGAAAGAAACCCCAGGCTTAGCCTTGATCTCATTAGAGCAGGGAAAGACAAAGAATGGACCAATAGAGAAAGTAGAATACCAGGAGGGAAATTCAGAAGGCTGAGCTACATTTTATCCTTACATTTTAGGCTTCTCCTGAAAGTTTATCCTTCTTTCAATTCTTAAGCTTTCAGGGGCATGGATTCCACAGTGTACCTACTGCTTTCAAAAAGCTGTCCTTAGTGCATTATTTGTACCGCAACCTTAAGAGACAGTTTTTACACAAAGGGTAAAATCCTGGCCCTCGAAGTCAATGGAAAGATTTCCAATGGAATTGGGATTTCCGCCAAAGATTTTAGTCAAAACCAAATAGCCTTGTCTCTTTGCCAAGCAGTATTAGTTTTGGAGAGAGTCAGTTTCTTGCTGAAAGAGAAATAGAGACATTTCATGAAGATGCACAAACAGCTATGTATATTTATAGCACATTTCAGTATCACCTTCATCATAATATTATAATCATAACTGCACTAATCCAGAGTGTTTACACCACAGGGAGGTATAAACTATACTACAAAATGTGGAAGCCTAGCATACAGCTCTTCACACCCATTTGATAAACAGAACTCCCCATCCATCTTTCAACAGTAAGTTCTCCATTATCCATAAAAAAATATTTTAAACAGAGAAGTGAAGCAGCTATACATACAGATGTAAGTAACGTAGGAAACATCAATTTAAGGTTTATCCACATGAGGTAATTTACCAGCATTCATATAAGTATGTCGACAGAAGCTAAATTGAAGAAAGTCCACTGTGATTCCAAATCAGAGAAGCTACACAGGGAGTAACATCAAGAGAGCTAATGGCAGGATAGTTATACTGGTACAGTCACGCTGGTAAGTTTTCCTGTGTAGACAAGCCTTTAGTCACTGCAAAAAAATGAAGAGTAACTGGAAAGTTAAACTGAAGTTCAATACAGGTTATAAAAGCTAAGTTGTACACCAGGTTTATACCATTGAATAGGCAGTAATAGAACATCAATCATGGCATGACATTTAGATGGGAAATTGTGTTTGTACCATACCATTGTGTCAGGAAAAAAAAAAAAAAGAAGAAGAAGAAAATCCCATATACCGGGTGTGAATCAAGACATGCATTATTTACTTTGTTAGCATCATTATTTAGGCGCTAAATAAAGAAATATATTCCACCTTTGATTTTGGAGCAGGAATGTCTGGAAAAGATGAAGTAACAGCAAGATTTGGGGGTGGTTTAATTATGTCAACAGCAGAGCTCCATCCCATCAGCTCAGAGCAGCTCCATGAGAGCTTACAGCCGTGACCTTCATCAGCACAGGTGCACTGCTATAAGCCCTCTAGTGTAGATATAGTCTAAAATGGGGTCTTGCATCACATGGACTGTGCCTGCATTCTATTCACCACAATTTATCCTTTTGAGAAGGTTCCTAGAGTGCCTGTGATCAGACACATTCAGAGTCCGATTCTCTGTTACTACACAAAGTGTACGGTCATTTATACCAGAGCAAAGTGAGTGTAACACAACTAATCAGTTATAGTAGACTGTGCATTCACATTATGTAGGTATAAATAACTTTAGCTCAAGGGTAACAGATAATCAGTTCTTCAGTGTTTAATAGAGTGTGATCTACCCGCACCAGAGTAGATGTAAAATTTGAGGACGGGACATCCAGCAAGTATACTGTTGGGAGCAGCAAATTTTCAAGCCACCAAGCCATCACAGATTATTTAGGATGGGATTACAAAGAAAGCATTTGAATAGTGAAACTGCTGACACAAGAATAGTCATACTTTGGAGAGCTACAAGAGAAAACTATTCCCACCTACAACAAATGCCCTTTCCTTATGAGCAATGGTGAATATTTTCACAAGACCTCTGTTTTTAAAAATGTGAGCTATAAAGAAAAACTAAGCAGCAGCAATAACCTCAGAAGTTTATTCAAGTTATTGCCACAAACCAGACAGAGGCATTTAGAAGATATCTGAGGTTAAGACAGCTTATTTTTCCTTTGCACTTCTAATGAAAATTTCTTACTTCCTCCTCTATAAGTAAGGTGGCTTTCCTTCCTGTCTGGCATTTGTATACATCAAATCAAGCCTATTCACACAACTGGAGAGTTTAATATGAGCCACTGCCCAGCAATGGAAGTGGAGCATCCTGTTAGGTCCACTTCACTTTTTAAACTCCTATAAACCTCCTTATTTAGGGTTATTCTTGTTCCTCCATCAACACTCAAGAGTATTCAGGTTTACAAGTCATGGGTATGACTGGTTCTCATCTTTAGAGATTACTCATTAATGTGTTCCACCTATTAGTGCTATTTATCTACTAGTGTACCTAGCTTTCCCTCCATCTCCACTTTTCTCCTCCAAAAAAATTCCCTTCATATCTTCCAATGGAACTCCACCACACGTTTTCTAGTTGACATGAACCTGGGTCCTAAATCTCCAAACTGTCATTTGAAGAAGTTGGATTCCCAATTTTTTCCCCTGGGCTGACAGACGGTGCATATTGAATGAGGTGGGACAGCTCTGCCTCTCTGCACATGTAAGGCATCAGACAGGTTCTGGAAGAAGCCTTGCTTCTCTCAGAGGGAGAGCATTTTGGATGAACACTCGCAGGTAGAGTTGAGAAACATTCAAGTTGAATTTCAAGGAAAGAAAAAAAACCATTTGGCAATGTGCTGTCTTTCCTCAGCCGCCTTCCTTGTGTGTCAGGAAAATCTTTTTGCATCGGAGAGAAGATGCTTATCCTACCAAGATGCACATGCAGATGTGCTGCTGATTGGGAAACTGGCATTACCTCCAGCAATGCAGCACTATAAACCTAGTTACATTCATTTTATTGAAAACAGACCACCTTATAAATTCAGCGAATGGACTGTAAATGTTATAATTTCCCTCAACACTTCAAAAAAGTCTCATTTCCAAATCCAACACAATAAGAATGTGCTTTGGTTCCAGCCTCTGCACGCACGCATACAACAGCACAAGGCAGACTTCTCTGTAGGTGGCCCAAGCCGTCTGCATTATTAATGGAGCTCGCTACCTCAAACAAATGACATTTCAAAACCAAATACGCTTGGGGGAAAGGGGGATGTTTCCACATGGTGACCATAGCTTCAAGGGAGGTCTACCTCCAACACAGAATCAGAAGTCTTAAACAGCCCGAGTGCATTGCCTCTGTGAGTTATCTATGGTGTGCGCGATAGTAGGTGTGATGCTTGGTTTAAATTATTTTTCAGATGCATCAGATCTGCTTAACTAAGCAAACGTACAAAGAATAAAAACAATTAATTAGGTATATGATTCCGCCCTCCCTCGCTCCATCCCTCGGGGAGACAGAGGGACCTAGACAAATTAGAGGACTGGGCAAAAATAAATTTGATGAGGTTCAACAAGGAGAAGTGCAGAGTCCTGCACTTAGGACGGAAGAATCTGATGCACTGCTACAGACTAGGGACCGAATGGCTGGGCAGCAGTTCTGCAGAAAAGGACCTAGGGATTACAGTGGATGAGAAGCTGGATATGAGTCATCAGTGTGCCCTTGTTGCCAAGAAGGCTAATGGCATTTTGGGCTGTATAAGTAGGGGCATTGCCAGCAAATCGAGGGATGTGATTGTTCCCCTCTAGTCAACATTGGTGAGGCCTCATCTGGAGTACTGTGTCCAATTTTGGGGCCCACACGACAAAAAGGATGTGGAAAAATTGGAAAGAGTCCAGAGAAGGGCAACAAAAATGATTAGGGGCCTGGAGTACATGACTTATGAGGAGAGGCTGAGAGAACTAGGATTGTTTAGTCTACAGAAGAGAAGATTGAGGAGAGATTTGATAGCTGCTTTCAACTACCTGAAAGGGGGTTCTAAAGAGGATGGAGACTGTTCTCAGTGGCAGCAGATGACCGAACAAGGAGTAATGGTCTCATTGGATATTAGGAAAAACTTTTTCACTAGGAAGGTGGTGAAGCATTGGAATGGGTTACCTAGGGAGGTGATAGAATCACCTTCCTTAGAGATTTTTACGGTCAGGCTTGATAAAGCCCTGGCTGGAATGATTTAGTTGGGGATTGATCCTGCTTTGAGCAGGGGGTTGGACTAGATGACCTCCAGAGGTCCCTTCCAACCCTAATATTCTAGGATTCTAAGCCTGAATGAAAAGAGGAGCATTACTTTGAGGGTCAATATATTTATTTCATCTCTGATCGACAAACAGGGGAGGAAAGCAGTGATGTGGATAGGGGGCAGGGTCCCGGGGGGCAGCTGCAGGGGGTGGTCAGGGAACAAGGAGCAGGGCTGTTGGATAGATCGAGGGGGCAGATACAGAGTGGGGGCCAGGCTCTTTGGGGAGGCACAGCCCTCCCTATCTGGCCCTCCATGCAGTTTCACAACCCCGATGTGGCCCTGGGGTCAAAAAATTTACCCACCCCTGGGTTAGGGAGTCTATTACAGGAGCGTGTGACTGAGGGTCTGTGGCAGGAGGGCCGATTAGGTGATCAGGATGGTCCCTTCTGACCTTGATGTCTACGAGCCTATAAACCCCCCAACTGGGTTTCCCCCATGGTTTGAAGTTCACAAAGGTCTCGGATTCAGAACCAGAACAACTGAGAATAATTCAGTCTTTCCTTCATACTACTTGGGCCTCTGATCTTGGACTCGTGCAGCAAGTGATCAGCAGACAACAGCCCACACCTCAGGGCATAGCTTCAAAATGTTGGGGTTCTACATAACCACAAGTGGTACATTTGCATTCACTTGTCCACAGATATCCCCTGGGAATATACTCAACACTGAAAATCCATTCTTGGCTGGCATGTTGTTCAATAGAGTCCTTAGAAACTCAAGGTCCCACGTGTCATATCTTCCCCCTCAAAAAGTTACATACAAGCCCAGCCCACAATACATAAACCATTTACTTAATACAATCGACTCTATAGAGATATTGAATTAATTTTAAGTAAGGTGCCCAAGAGATTGCGGGCAATTGCCATATCTGTCACCCTTTATTGTTGAATTCGGCAAGGGAAGTGTGCTCAACTTTAGAACCACCACATTTCTATCCTTTCCACCACCTCCGCCCCCCCACTCCCAATCCTCCTTTTGGTTTCTCTTTTCCCCACCGTCTGAGGATCTTTATTTCCTTCCCCAGCAACACCTGGATCTTCACTCAAACCACCTTCCCTATTCAATCCACTAAAATGGTTACCAAAGAGTCAATACTTAAGTGTCATTTGACTTGAGAGCAAACACCTTAATGAAATGAGTGGAAGGCAGAAGGAAGGTTGCATTTCTGGACTATTGTTTTAAGGTAAATAAAGGCAGATGTGTTTGCACTGGTTAAGCTTAGTTCACACATTTGCATATCTTCACAGCCATGGAAACTAGAAATTTACTGTTTATACAAATTTTCCTGGAATCACAGGATTGAATCCAAACTAGACTGACTTCATTTTTCATTATTTCAAGGCACATACAATGAATTTCGTGAAGTTTATGGGCAGATCTTTCAAATGTTAAAAAAAAAAATAAAAAAAAATCTAGTGTCATATCTGCTCTAAACGGGCATTTCTCGAACACCACTTTTCATGGAATAAAGAGGCTTAGCTCAACTACCTTTCAGTGTGCTAGCAATCAGATTCTGAATGGCAGTGTAGTCAGAACACAATGGAACAGTATTCCAGTTCCACTACACCACTATGCCCCACCCCCAAAGCATGAGGATCAAGTGCCAAGCTGGGGGGTTGACACTAGAGGTTAGGACTGTATCACTGCAGTGTCTCACCTCACAGTTTGTTATATTTCAGTGGTACTTTATGTAGTTTGTAAAGCACATGGGGACTCTTTAGGATCTAAATTTCAGACTCTGGGCTGCCAAATCGAGGGCAGAGCAGTTATATGAGGGGTTACAGAACTAAGAGGCCCATTAAAGTGACACCTGTCCACACTATCATAATCTACATTCAGGCAAACTCACAAAGGGAAAAACAGTTCTCACTGATGGGAGAGTGCACCGATTGCAACTTTCAAAATACGAAAATTCCTACTAAGATACCAAAACAAAAACCCCAATTAAATCCAATAAGAGCTTTAAAGAAAAATTCTTCTCAATCCAATATTTGTTACCACTTCCAGTTTTTGCACTTTTAATAGCCATAACAAATACCCTAGAAATTCATCTGGTCTGTATGAGCAACTAGTGCATGCCATGGAGTTTTTAGGTTTGCATGTATCCTTACCTTTAGTAGGAAGATACCACCAATAGAGACAACATGTTGTCCCAGCATGCAATGCTCCTTCTTGATAAGGGTAGAGAACAGCTCAAATCAAAAGCAGCATTGCAAACGTGGACCTGTCGTCTCAGCAGGTGGTGCTGTGCATCTGTATTAGAGTTGACTGCAGCTAAGCTGCCAGAACAGTCCCCATCTGTGTGTAGATCAGGACAAACTTCATAGCTTTAGGAATTTGTATTGAACACACCTGAACATGAGAGCAGTATTGGAGTTTTAAATTAAAAAAAATACAACCCCACAATTCAGTCCTGATATAAATTGTGTTTCCTGCTGTGATTTGATACCATTTCTTTGCTAATTTCATGCCACTGAAGTTATTCAACCCCTTCACTGTTTTTACAGCATCCAGGTCTCTGGAGGGGATAGTAAGTTTGTGTTAAACTACTGAGGGTAAGGGGAATCTTGCGCTGAACTGCAGGCCTGGGAAAGTGGAGATATGACTCCGCAACAGACTCACTCTGTGGCCTTGGGCAAGTCACCTCCCACTCTGTAATACGGCGATCATCTTTTCTTTTTCCACCCTTTGTCTATTAAGATTATAAACTCTAAATACAGAGACAGAGACAGAGAGAAACACGCACCTAAACTCAGCTAGGCCTTTAGGTGCCACTGTAATAAAATGAAAATAATCCATGTGGAAAGATGGCAGCGTATTATAAAAAGGTGGATGAACTCTTGGAATAGAGGTTATTCCTCTTTGAGCAGGATGTAGATTTGTGTGACCTTGCAGTAGATTTAGCAGAATGTGATTTAAAAAATAATAATAATAATTTACAGGAAATACCAATATCTATTTTTAAGCATTTTTTATTTAATTTTTCCACAGTTGCAGGAAATTATGGAGGGAATCAGACAATGGGTGACAGACAATTCAATGACAGTAGATCCTGAGATTCAAAAAGTTAAAGCTTTATAACTGTTAAAACACAAGTGTCAGCATCACATCAATATGCAAAATAAATAGCCTTAACTAAAAATCTCACTAGTCCTCCAGCAGCATTTTTCTTACTTTGCCTTTGTAAATTTCAATTATTATCGATGAGGAAATGTCCAGTGCACCATACACACACAAACCAATGAAAAAACATTTGCCAGCATTTACCAACAAGTCAAATCCTTTCAAGGCTATCTTTACAAGTGTTTCAGATACCACTGACAGACTGAATCGAATACATTTGTAAATACACTACCACTATGCCATATATAAACTTCACAAAGCAACACATCCAAAAGGATTGTATTCTCCAACACTCTATGGATTTGCTGCTTTCTAGAGCAATGGCTCCTCCCTGGAAACAAGCTACAAACAAGTCTGAATTTTAAAGGCAGAAAAGTTAAAGAAGGTGGAGAAACCTTTTCAAAAACAGTTAGGAAGGGAATTTCTGCTGCCATTCAGGTAGTGCTGCACAGCTATTGAGAAATACCTATTTCTGTAAATATAGTTGTGTGTGAAGTCCCAATCAAAGATCTCTGGTACCATAACACTGTTATGATGTAATGATTGAGAACAGGAGGGCAATCAAGCCACCACAGCTGGTGTCATGGTTGCCATTATACTATGAAACACTGAGTGCTTTTTAAATGAAAAAAAGTTCTCCCACTTTAAATTCTTAAATTTCTTCCATGTTATTCTGTGGCTCCTAAAAACAGGCCTGTTTTCTAAGCAGAGCATAACCGATATTTAAGCAGTGCAGGAAATAGTGCTATTTTAACTGAAAATAAATCTGTCAGCAAGGAGTCACGGGGAGAGCTACACTTCAGACTTTCTTATTAAAAAATATAAATTAAAGTCAACATGGTCACTTCATTTACAACATCTGTTTGCTATTTCATTATTAATACAAATACAGGGCCGGCCGCCCCAATTCAGGCTGGGTTCACTCCTAAAAAACCCTTTCAGCTATATTGCATTATAATTGGTCTAAATTGTACAGAATCACATAGAAGCATTACCAAAAAAGTCTGTTTGAGAGAGAGGTTGTGAGCCACAGTAGGTCCCAAGCAGAGAAATGTAAAGGCTTGCACAGCTTTTGGATGGGGCAGATTTTGTTTAGGAAGACGACAGTGTATTTTGTAACAGATTAAGCAGGGAGGAGTCATGAACACACATACTTCCCAAAAACCTTACAGACTGCTGTGATCTGGTCAGGTCCAGGACTCTCTGCAGCTGATGGAAAAATTCCACTTGATTTCAGTGGATTTGATCTAGAGTGTATTACTGCAGGCTCCACCTTAAAAAAAGGTCTAAGGTCCGTGTGGCAACATTGAAAGGCATCCAAACAACTTTAGTTCTACTTTATACCATTGCCAACCTCTCCCATGTGACCGGAATTCTGCTAAAGATATTTTCATAAGGACTTTAATAAGTTCACTCCCAAAGAATGAGAAGCTCTTGAAGGCTGGGAAGCCACTATATTTGTTCGGATTGCACACAGAGTGAACTACAGCATACCAGGTTTATATGTTTGCCGAGACACAAACAGATTTTCAATGCCTAGCAGCAGCAGCCACTGAAAGCTATTTGATGCTGATCTCTTTTTAAAAATCTGGGCCATATATGCGGCCTTTTGCATTTAACTGCACTGTGCTCTTACCCATATAAATCTCCTAATTTAAGGACCTTAAAGTGTCTGGCTATGGACATCTAGTCACTTTGCCTGCTGCCTTGTGGATGTGGGGGAAGTTACAGGAACTGGCTGTGTGCCTACTTTTGCAAGACAAAGCACCTGAGTGAAAAGCAGCTGGCTGAAGCTTAACCCAGGCAAGAAAGAGGAGGTAAAGTTTAGATGAGCTAATTTAACCCCCCAACAATCATACGAACAATCAAGGGTATTTGCCCTTCAATGGTAAAACACTACAATTCAAAGATTCACTAGATAAACTGTCTCTGCTCCATAAAAGCCAAGTAACAACAAAAATGGGACGGTTTAAGATTAGCAGCCGTGTTAGTCTGTATCCGTAAATAAGACGGGGAAGACTTTGTAGCACCTTAGAGACTAACCAGTTTATTTCAGCACAACAGCAAACCTGGCGGTTGAATTTTGTTACTTCGTCCTCACCCACAACTATTTTACATTTGGAGACAATATAGACCTTCAAGTCAGCAGAACTGCTATGGGTACCCACGTGGACCCACAGTATGCCAACATTTTTATGGCAGACTTAGAACAACTCTTCCTTAACTCTCGTCCCTAATGCCCCTACTCTACTTGCGCTACACTGATGACATCTTCATCACCTGGACTCATGGAAAAAGAAGCCCTTGAAGAATTCCAGCATGATTTCAACAATTTCCATCCCACCATCACCCTCAGCCTATACCAATCCACACAAGCGGTCCATTTCCTAGACACAATTGTGCTAATAAATGATGGGCACCTACACACCACCCTATACCAGAAACCTACTGACAACTTACCTACATGCCTCCAGCTTGCATCCAGTACACACCACTCGATCCATTGTCTACAGCCAAGCTCTAAGATACAACCGCATTTGCTCCAATCCCTCAAACAGAGACAAACACCTACAAGATCTCCACCAAGCATTCTTAAAACTATAATACTCACCTGGGGAAGTGAAAAAACAGATTGACAGAGCAAGAAGAGTACCCAGAAGCCACCTACTACAGGACAGGCCCAACAAAGGGGAAAAAAAACCCCACCATTAGCCGTCACCTTCAGCCCCAACTTAAGCCTCTCCAATGCATCATCAAAGACCTACAACCTATCCTGAAAGATGATCCCTCATTCTCACAGATCTTGGGAGACTGACCAGTCCTCGCTTACAGATAGCCCCCCAACCTGAAACAAATACTCACCAGCAACCACACACCACGCAACAAACACACTAACCCAGGTACCTATCCCTGTAACAAAGCCCGATGGCAACTCTGTCCTCATATCCATTCAACTGACACCATCATAGGACCTAATCACGTCAGCTACACCATCAGAGGCTCGTTCACCTGCACATCGACCAATGTGATATATGCCATTATGTGCCAGCAATGCCCCTCTGCTATGTACATTGGCCAAACTGGCCAGTCCCTATGCAAAAGAATAAATGGACACAAATCTGACATCAGGAATCATAACATTCAAAAACCAGTAGGGGAATACTTCATCGAGTCTTTAATGGAATGGCCAGGAAGATTGGTGTCAATTTTGAAACAGAAAAACTTCCAAAACAGACTCCACAAGAAAATGAGGAACTGGAATTAATTTTCAAATTGGACACAATAAACCAAAGGCTAAATAGAACCATTCACAAGTTCTCTCATTACACTAATTGATTGCATTTTCCTAGTTAATTTACCTTCAGTAGTTATCTCCTGCCAGACACAGAGATCCATTTCAAAAGGTAATTTTTTCTCCTGCTGATAATGGCCCATCCAAATTAAACAGCCTCTTAGAATTGGTATGCTAATGTACAACTTTTCTTTGCTTTCTGTGTATATAAATGCATCTTACTTCTGTTCCATTCTATGCATCCGATGAAGTGGCCTATAGTCCACTAAAGTTTATGCTGAAATAAACTGGTTACTCTCTAAGGTGCTACAAAGTCTTCCTCGTCTTACTGACAATGGTAAGGGCTCTCCTCCCCTGGCTAGTTAGAAGGCTAGATATAACTTTTTAGATAATGCTTTCTTAGCCAAAAGGCCGAGAAGCGATCACTACTCTGAGAAGACTTAGCAACCACAGCCCATGTTTATCAGCTACTGCTGCTTGCTCTACCTATAATTAATGGTCAAGACCAACAGGAAAAGACCAAAATGAGATCTAGTCTGACTTCTCTTAGCCTGATGAACATACCTGACAGAAGCCTATTCACCATATCAGAAGCTAAAAAAGAGGAGGGAGAAGGAAGAAAGTAGCAGGGAGAGAGGAACCATCTTCATGTGAGAGCAGCCCAACACCAGGGGAGGGAGAAGAGAGACCAAATGATTATTTTCTTAGGCTTCTATTACTGTATATTGGCACCTTTATATTGATTGGGATGGGGCCCAGCATCTACACATGCCTCCCTATGTCCACACTATTAATATTGCCTTCCCAGCTCAAGGAAAGGTGCTCTAGCTGCATTTTAAGAAGGAGGTTCTTAACAGGTGATTAGTAAGGGTTTAAGAGGACAACAGTGGAACAGTTTAAATATCCAAGTATCAAGCAGGGGAAAAATAAGAATTTTATCAAAAAAGTTAAAATAATTAAACAAATAAATTAACCAATCACATTCTAAAGTAGGCCCTAGTCCTGCAAAGAGAACTGCATGGTAGACTCCTGCACCCATGAGGACCTGCAGTTCCCTTTGCACGGTCTTAGTCTAGAACACAAAAAAATATGTTTGACCCACAAAGAGGATGCTGTTTTACTGTCCCTTGCTCCTCCTCATCCACAATATATACAAAGCACAACATGCAGCAATAGAATCCATAAGGCACTCACTCGTGAACTCTGTTGTCTCCATACAAGTCACTTAACCCAAAGCTGACATAATGCCAGTGCTCAGGAACATTCAACGCTGGGTTTCCCAAGTTCCTGTACATGCTAACGTAGTCCAGAGGATCTGGTCCCCCCAACCTGTAAAAAACAAAACGAAGTTCCAGTATAATATTGGAGAAAGACTGTTTTAATGGTTTTACATGCTGAGATGAAGGAAAAATAATTTCAGTATCATTAGTCCCATATTTAAAAAAAACCCTGCAGACAAAGGTGAATTTTTCTATGTATTATCACAACTGTCTTATGACACTTTCAAGACTCCAATGAAAATAAAAAGCACAGATGAAAGTGTCTTTTATGCTAAATGAATATGAAGTTTGCACAAATACTGGTATAGGCCTTTTAGACAAAGGCTTGCTTCAAATCACTGCAAGTGACAAAAATTAAATTAGCATATCCAAATTCCCCTCTAGAAAAAGTAAAGAATAAGGCCAAGTTAAATCCAGAGTTATAAGTATAGGAAGACAGGGTGCAGGTCTCTCAGATGTTGAATGTTTTTCAAGTTAAAGCATGAAACGATCTGGAGGACCATTACTAAAGTTTCCATAAAACACCCAAAGATGATTGAAAACGTACTAGAAAAATGGTGATAGCAATACTCGTGCTGCAAACCTTTAATTCAGTTCAGAAATGTATTCTCCTCCTTTTTCTAAGTCATTCTATTTCTTGAAGTAGAATTAGAAAAAATTGAGTTTTAAGAGAATACTGTACATTTTTGAAGGCAAACAAAATGTGAGTACTGGAGACAAGAGTCATTCTCTCTGCAAAGTTGTTATTAATGTCATCTTAGTACACTAAGAATGTTAATTTAGAATGACTTAAAAACAGCATCGAGTTAAATATTAGAATTGGTTGCATAGTGGAACACTACTTACAGTCAGGATATAGCAACTAGCAGACTACTTAGAATAATCCATTTTCTATAAAAATAGAATTTGCAGAGTGTTTTACTGCTGTATGACAAAGAAAAATTTGGCTGACACACTAACACGTTAGTGGACTCATTAGCAATTTGTAGTCACATCTAGCTGTTCAGAGAGAAAGGTAACTCCCCGTCAATATGAGAAAACGTGCCAAACTGTTTTCCTTGCTATTTCCTTTCTGTTTTATTTTCATAAAACAGAAAGGACAGATGAAAACAAGAAGAGACAAGATGTCAGCTACGTTTATGAAACACAGAAAGTAGCTGTTTAACCATTTCCTGTCTGATCTTTCTGGCCAAAACAAAAAATAGTCTGTTATCCAAAGCAAATGTAAAAAGATCCAAACAAAAAAAGCAATGGAACTCTCATACCTCTTATTATACCCTAGCCCCTAGCCCTTTGTATGTTGTCTGGTCAGGCTCCAATCCTATAATTTGTTGCGCAAAGGCAGATCAGGGCCCTAAATTGTAATTTCATCAGGACAGAGACTAGTCTGTCAGACACTTAAGTACACTCTTCATGCTATACAAATAATCCACCAGAACAATCCATATATTGCATAATTACTGAATTGTCATTACTCTTCAGCCTTCCAAATACCATTCTCTGCAGGAGTTTGCTATAATGCACACTTTGCACTTGTTCTGTAATCTTCATTTTTCTGTATAAAGGTTCAAAGTGTTTATGTAGTTTTTATTTTTCCAAAAAAAATATTTTGAAGTTAAAGTGTTATCACAGGAAATAAATATGTTACACCCATTCAGTTGGATAGGGGATGTGAACAATAAGGTTAGCATCAGGGAGAAACTATATGTGCAGAAAGAATTCCCTGTTGACCAATGTTAAACTTCCCGGGCTTCTGTCATGGAGTAAGACCTGACCAAGTGTTCAGCTAGAGCAGTGGCTCTCAACCTATTTACCCAACATGTTATGTAGGCCGCATCCAATACTACCTGAATGGCCCTGAGGATGTCACGTAGGCCAGTACTATGCAAAGTGGTGGTCTGTGGACCAGTGCAGGTCCGCAAGCTATCAGCTGCCAGTCCACAGCGAGTTTCCAGGAAGGAAATAAATAAATAACAGTATAATTTAAAAATCGCACCGGAATTCCACCAAGAATAATTATCAGTCGATAAAGTCAACAATATTAAATAATACTATATTTTGAGAAGCACATGCTATACTATTGATAATTATGGCATAGTGCTACAGCATGTTTTGCATGAGACGCATGAGCATGTGCTTACCCCACTCCTTCGCATATAATAAAATACTGTACTGGTCCCAGGCACATTGGGGAAAAAATTGCCAGTCCGTCATATCAGATAGTTTGAGAAGCACTGACGTAGGCTACCCACAACTCTGTACTGACTGGCAGCAAGTGGCCCACAGGCTGTCGGTTAAGAACCACTGAGCTAGAGCCTCCTAAGGGATGATTAGTGAAAGGAGGTGATGTGATACATTCATTAGAAAAGGAACTAATATAGCACTACTAAAAAAATGCCTTGAAACTATAAAATATGGCAGGAAACAGACTGGTGAAAGAGTGAAGAAGATGGAAACAGTCACCCTCAATTCTTCAAAAGTCAAATACTTTTCTACTAAAGCAAGGAATGCTGCTCTACCGCTTGCAATTTTATGTGCTGATGGAATTTTACTTCAGAAGTATTTAACCACTTCTTTTAATAAGAGCAATCATCTGACTATTACAAAGAAGAAATTTCCACTCATATAGGCACAGGAGTGCTTCCAAAAGCTCTGATAGCTATCAGAATTAATTTCCAAAAATATGCAAATGAAACATGTTAAAAGGACACACCTGTTGCATGAAGTATTTTTCATCCCTGTTTTTTCCCCTCAAGAGGTATGCATGTCACTTGTTTTGCTGCATGTTTACATAGATATTTGCCTTGCTTTGCAAGATGGAAAACCCTTTAAACACAGCAATACCCTTAAAAAAAAGTTGTGATTTTTTTTGAAAAAGATACTGATTGTGTATAATTAAAAACTGATTAGCTTTGCAATATTATTCCTGAGGCACTGGGCTATTTCCTCTTTTAATCTAAACCAGTGATACTCAGACCTCAGTGGTTGTTCGGGAGCTAAGTTAGTGATCAACATTACCCAAAAGAACCACAGTATTGTGAATTCATTGTTCCATTTACTATTAAATTTTATTTTTATATAGTAAATGAAACAATTGTTCTCACAGCAAAACTGACCAAATAATATTTTATCAACTACAGTTGGTTAATAACATAGTAAAAGCATCCTGATTTATTAATAAAATAGGCTGGTTAATAATTAAAGCACACAGTGTTTTAATATGTGCACATTATTGAGCCACTTGCAGCTCACGAGCCTCAGTCTGACTATCTCGGATCTAGGGATGAGGGAAGAGGACAATAACATAGGCACGAGTGAACAACAGCAGTGGATTCAGCAAAGTTTTCACAACTGTTTAAAGACAACCTTTCTATCGGTATCTCCCCTTCATTATGTCTATGCCTCCAATTAAACTGCATGGGTGATAATGGTAAACGTTAGAACCAAGGCTTCAGATCTGACAGAGAAGCAACAGTATCACAGGTTCTTGTCAACTGTCAGACACAGATCCATTTGATTTTTAACTACAAAAGTTTTTTTTTTCCTCCTGCTGATAATGGCTCATCCAGATTAAACAGCATCTTAGAATTGGTATGGTAATTTCCCAACTTTTTCTGTGTATATAAATGCATCTTACTTCTGTGTGTTCCATTCTATGCATCTGATGAAGTGGGCAATAGCCCACAAAAGCTTATGCTGAAATAAACTGGTTAGTCTCTAAGGTGCCACAAGTATTCCTCATTTTCTTTACAGATACAGACTAACACAGCTACTAAACTTAAGCCTTTCTGCCAATAGCGCCTTTCCCAAGATCTAGGAGATGAGTGCGCACAGATCTCAATCAACCAGCACCTTGGGAACCGTTCAGTGCTATTTATTTCTAAAAACCAAAGAGGGCTTCATCATCACCACCACAGACCAAAATCTACCTTCAATCTCACACAGAAAAATAATCAGCTAACCATTTTTATTCCAAGCTTCCTCAAATATTCAGTAAAACAATTTATTTTAGATCTACATCCCAGATTTGGATTAGCAGCCGGCAAACCTCTGAGAATCAGAGTCTCTCCTACAAAAAAGCACTGGTCTAGATTCTCACAAGAGCAGTGCATCTTTGCAAGGATACCAGTGACTGCCTGATCCTGTCAGAGATGGGTACAGGAAGAACCACTTTTCTCTTTCTGCCTAATCAGAGGCAGACCTAACGAAATTAAAAGGAAAAATGCCAGAATGCAGAGATCCTTAACTAAACTTTTTCAAAGCACCAGAAAAAGTTCTGTAGGGAAAAAGTCTAATCCTGCACTGGCCAGGATGATGACCCACTACAGAGCTCCAAACTGGGATCTGTGGACTCCCAGCTGTCCAGAGAGACAACAGAGCACCTAGGGCTGGGTCTCCTTGGTGCCAAGGGAGAGCAGTTTGAAGTGAAGAGTAGATCGCAAACTTAACTCCCCTCAGAACAATGCCCCACCCCATGACCCCCCATAATCTTCTCTCACAGACCCAGCCAACTCTCCCCACTCAGGAAGTCTTCCCCCACCCTTGCAAATGTCTCCCTTTCCCACTCAAGGAGCCCCCATTCAAGGCCTCCTGGCCTGGGGCAACCCCCCCACTCACCCAGGCCCCCCACTCACCCAGGCCCCCCATCCCAGCCCCTTGAGTCAAGGTTCCCCCCACACACACACACACACAGGACACCCCCCCAGTCCCCTCAGGGAGCCCCCCCACGATACCCCCAGCCCCCTCGGGGAGTCCCCCCAGTGAGCCCCCCACACACACACATGACCCCCCCAGTGCCCTCAGGGAGCCCCCCCACGACCCCCCAGCCCCCTCAGGGAGTCCCCCCAGTGAGCCCCCCCACACACACGACCCCCCCAGTGCCCTCAGGGAGCCGCCCCCAGCCCCCCCCCACACGATCCCCCCAGTGCCCTCAGGGAGCCTCCCCCAGCCCCCCCACACACGATCCCCCCAGTGCCCTCAGGGAGCCTCCCCCAGCCCCCCCACACACGATCCCCCCAGTGCCCTCAGGGAGCCTCCCCCAGCCCCCCCACACACGATCCCCCCAGTGCCCTCAGGGAGCCCCCCCCCCCAAGATCCCCCGGACCCGCTCAGCCCGCCCCCCGCACGGCCCCCCCAGTGCCCTCAGGGAGCCGCCCCCAGCCCCCCCCCCACACGATCCCCCCAGTGCCCTCAGGGAGCCTCCCCCAGCCCCCCCACACACGATCCCCCCAGTGCCCTCAGGGAGCCTCCCCCAGCCCCCCCACACACGATCCCCCCAGTGCCCTCAGGGAGCCTCCCCCAGCCCCCCCACACACGATCCCCCCAGTGCCCTCAGGGAGCCCCCCCCCCAAGATCCCCCGGACCCGCTCAGCCCGCCCCCCGCACGGCCCCCCCAGCCCCCTCCGGGAGCTCCCCTCACAGGAACCCCCCGCCCCCCTCAGCCCGCCCCCCCCCCCCCCACCACCCCAGCCCCCTCAGGGAGCCCCCTCCCCGGATCCCCCCGGCTCTCACCAGTACTTGAGGATGGCGGTGACCTGCAGCGGGTTGGGCTGCTCGGGGTAGAGGCGGCGGCACTCGCCGTAGATGCCGTGCAGCCCCGGGGGGAAGAGCGGGGGGAAGGAGCCGGCCCCGGCCCCGGGGGGGCCCCCGCCAGGCCGCGCGCCCTCCATGGGGCCGCCGCTCCGAGCGGGACGGGCTGAGGGGGAGGCGGGGGGGGTCCCTGCGCCGCGCGCACGCGCTCGGGGATAAGGGGGTGAACCGGCCCGCCCGGCTGCTCCCGGCTCGCCACACACCCGGCCCAGGCGGCTCCGCGCACCGGCGGCTCCCGAGGAGGAGGAGGCGCCAGGCGGGCCCTGGGGTCCGCACGTTGACTGGCGGGCGGATCCGCCAATCGCAGCGCAGGAGGCCAGGACTCCTCGCCCCGCCCGGCCCCACCCCTTGCTGAGGCGGAGAGAGGCGCGTGCGCGACCCCTAGCGGCGGCGGCCTGCGCCTGCAGCAGCGGGAGCGGGAGAGCGAGGAGGCGGGGTTATGGGGGAACCTGCGGGAGATGCGGAGCATCAGCTATGGGGCCCTGTGGGGAGGAGGGAGTTATAGGGGTCCTATGGGAGAGGAGGGGAGTGATGGGGGCCCTATGGAGACAAATAGGGGAGGAGAGAAGTTATGAGGGTCCTATGGGAGGGAGGAGAATGGGGGCCCTAAAGGGCAGAATAAGGCAGGAGGGGAGCTATAGGGAGGAACCTGTGGAGGGACACTGGGTCCCTATAGAGGAGGAGAGGTGTGAGGGACCTATGTGGGTGATTAGGAAGGGGGGGAAGAATGAATAGGCAGGAATGGGAATTATAGGGCCACATGGTGGAAGAATGGGGCTCTATAGGATGTGAATAGAGGAGTGGGGAAGCTATAGGGACCATTTGAGAAGAGGAATGGACCCTAGGCTGGTAATAGGGCCCCTTGGAGGCTAGTGAGGTCCTAGGCAATATTGGTGGCTCCTAGACTCCGAGCATAACTGAGGCTGTATTAAGGGTATGGGAGATCAACTCATAGTTTTCTTCCCCCTAATCCCAAATGGTATTTTACACTAGCTACAGCTGGGCAGTTTGTGACACACACCCTGTTCTTTTGCCATGGACATTCAGAGTGGGAGGAAGATACCCTTTGATCCCTGATCAGGTGTTCATCTGGGTGTCTGCTACAGAGTAGCACAGGCAAAGGATTCATCTCTGCTACCCATAGCCCAGGGGTCCTAAGTAAAGCTACATGGCATCCTACACATCCTCCCCCTCCCCTGTTCTCCCTCGTACAACCCCATTCTTTCCCCAAAGCACCCAGAAAACTCCCCTCCTCCCCTCTTAGGGCCCCAATGCACGCTGAGATCAGAGGCTGCATCTCTGTATTAATGTTGAAAGCAATTACAAACTGCTCCTGGAACACTGCCCAGAGTGTCACAAGTTGGTAACTCTTGCCATAGATGACCTGAGGCAGGGTCTCTCTGAGAATCTCCCTCCCTGCTGTCAGAACTCACTTGCTAATTGACACTCCGATAGAGATTATTGCCCCTCAGAGAAGTTGTAGACTCCCAGACTGCTGCACTGGGCAACACAGTATGGGGAGGAAGTGAGCAGCCCGCAGTAGTGAAAGAACAGATTAAGGACTATTTAGAAAAGCTGGACATGCACAAGTCCATGTATCCAGATTTGATGCAGCCAAGAGTATTGAGGGAGTTGGCTGATGTGATTGCAGAGCCATTGACCATTATCTTTGAAAATTCCTGGCAACTGGGAGAGGTCCCAGACAATTAGAAAAAGCAAATATAGGGCCTATATTTTAAAAAGGGAAGAAAGAGAACCTGGGAAACTACAGACTGGTCAGCCTCACTTCAGTCCCTGGCAAAATCATGGAGCAGGCCCTCAAGGAATCCATTTTGAAGCACTTGGAAGAGAGGAAGGAGATCAGGAACAGTCAGCAAGGATTCACCAAGGGCAAGTCATTCCTGACCAACCAGATTGCTTTCTACGATGAGATAACTGGCTTTGTGGATATGAGGAAAGCGGTGGATGTGATATATCTTGACTTTAGCAAAGCTTTTGATACAGTCTCCCTCAGTATTCTTGCCAGCAAGTTAAAGAAGTATGGATTGGATGAATAGATTATAAAGTGGATAGAAAGCTAGCTAGATTGTTGTGGTCAACGGATAGTGATCAATGGCTTGATGTCTAGTTGGCAGCTGGTATCAAACGGAGTGCCCCAGGGGTCAGTCCTGGGGCTTGTTTTGTTCAACATCTTTATTAATGATCTGGATGATGAGATGAATTGCACCCTCATCAAGCTCATGGATGACACTAAAATGGGGGAAAGGTAGATACGCTGGAGGGTAGGGATAGGGTCCAGAGTGACCTAGACAAATTGGAGGATTGGTCCAAAATAAATCTGATTAGGTTCAACAAGGACAAGTACAAGAGTCCTGCATTTAGGAAGGAAGAATCCCATGCACTGCTATAGGCTGGGGACTGACTGGTTAAGCAACAGTTCTGCAGAAAAGACCTGGGGATTACAGTGGACAAGAAGCTGGATATGAGTCAGCAGTGTGCCCTTGTTGCCAAAAAGGCCAATGGCATATTGGGTTGTATTAGTAAGGAGCAATGCCAGCAGATTGAGGGAAGTGATTATTCCCCTCTATTCCAGACTGGTAAGGCCACATCTGGAGTACTGCATCCCATTTTGGTCCCCACTATAGAAGGGATGTGGACAAATTGGAGAGAGTCCAGTGGAGGGCAACAAAAATGATTAGGCTCCTGGAGCACGTGGCTTACAAAGAGCAGCTGACTTAACAGGGGTTACTTAGTCTGCACTGACTAAGGCTACGTCTACACTAGACTTTTGTCATCAGGGTGTGAAAAAACCACACCTGACTGACAATAATTTCATCCCCCAAAGCACCGGTGTGTACAGTACTGTGTCGGTGGGCAAAGCTCTTAGTTTTGACTACATAAGTGTAGAGTGGATGTGACCTAAGTCTCTCTGGTCACTTATCTGGGTGAACCTCAGGCTGTGTCTACACTACAGCCTATATCAGGCAAAACAGACCCCGCCACACGCACCAGAAACACCCCCCCCCCTACACACACACAGACTACAATTCCCAAGATGCGCTGGGCCTCTCCTCACGTACAGACTACAGTTCCCAGCATGCAGCGCTCATAAAGCGCGCAGTGCCCAAGCAGCCTTGCGCTCCCTCTCCGCGCATGCGCCCCGCAGCCCGGGCTGTCGCTCCCTGGCTGGCGGCTGCGGCGAGTCCCCGCCATGGAGTCCTACGATGTGATCGCGAACCAGCCCGTGGTGATAGATAACGTGAGTCCGGGCCCGGACCCCTCAGGCCGGCACCGGGGAAGGGGGGGCGGGAAAGACACGGCCAGCCCAATCCCTTTGTCACCGGGGCCCCGCCCTGCCGCTCCCCCTCCCCGGGCCAGTCCCCTCAGCCCGGGCCCTCCCAGACACAGCGACGTGTCAACCGAACTCAATGCACGCGCTCCTTCCCGCTTTGTCATTGGCTCTCGCGCCTGCCAATCACCGGATGAGGGCGCACCCTAACCTGCAACGCATCATCAGCGACCTACAACCCATCCTGGACAATAATCCCTCACTTTCACAGGCCTTGGGAGGAAGGCCAGTCCTGGCACACAGACAACCTGCCAACCTTAAACAAATTCTCACCAGCAACAGCACACTGCACCACAATAACTCCAACTCAGGAACCAATCCATGCAACAAACCTCGATGCCAACTCTGCCCACATATCTACACCAGCAACAACATCACAGGACCTAACCAGATCAATCATACCATCACTGGTTCATTCACCTGCACATCAACCAATGTCATATATGCCATTATATGCCACCAGTGTCCCTCTGCTATGTACATCGGCCAAACTGGACAGTCCCTACGAAAAAGGATAAATGCACACAAATCAGATATTAGGAATGGCAATATACACAAACCTGTAGGGGAACACTTCAACCTGCCTGGACACACATTAGCTGATTTAAAAGTCAGCATCCTGCAGCAAAAACACTTCAAGACCAGACTACAAAGGGAAACTGCAGAACTTCAATTCATTTGCAAATTCAGCACACACCTTTTAGGACTGAACAAAGATCTAGAATGGCTGGCTCATTACAGACATTGTTTCTCCTCTCTCCATGTTCACACACCCCATTCAAATGCTAGAAGAATAATCCACACTCCCTGATCGGAGATAACAAACTGGTTCAGCTTATTTGGACTAACCTTTTCACCTCCCACCTGGTTCTTACCTACTTTCCCAGACCTGCCTCTAAACATTTCCACTGCTTGCATCCGACGAAGTGGGTATTAGCCCACGAAAGCTCATGCTTCAAAACTTTATAGTTAGTCTTTAAGGTGCCACAAGATTTTGTTTCCACCCTAACCTGATAGTTCGATCGATCTCACTTCTACGGAGGTGCCCGGGCACGGGAATGTGTTGATGGCCTGATTGGCTCTCTCGGCTGTCACTCGCATGGGATGCCCCGTCCCATGGCTAATCCTGACGAGCCCCGCCCCTGAGTAATGTACCTGCAGTGATTGGCTACCATGGCTGTCTAGCATAAGTATAGGCTGGGATCCCTCAAGTTCCATGGTCCATTGTCCTGCCAGAGCATGTGTGAGCAGAGGGGCAGGTTTGGGGTGAAGGTCTTGGAGAGGCTCTCTGTTGATCAGGCACCCAGCATGCACTGCTGAAGTGCCCAGCACCAGGTGGACCCTCTCAGAGAGACAGCTCCCAGCATGCACTGCTCCATTTTGAGATGGGGGGATGCCATCTTCATGGGGTGACATCTCCCAGCATGCACTCTGTGTCTAGTAGGAGATGGACCCCATTGGGGACAGCTCCCAGCATGCTCGGCTCCATCTCCCGAGATGCGAGTCTCATGTGGGATGGCTGCTCCCAGATTACACTGCTCTGCCCTCAATTTAAAAGTCAGGGCATGGCCTGCAGAGATGACAGGATCTAGTACATGGCCCTTCTCATTGATTGAAGCCAGAACGTTAATCTCTACAGGAGACACCTCAGTATTATAGATGAGGTTGGCTACATGCCTTAGTAGGATGACCAGATGCCCCTGATTTTATAGGGACAGTCCCGATTTTGGGGTATTTTTCTCATATAGGCTCTTGTTACCCCCACCACCTGTCCTGATTTTTCACACTTGCTGTCTGGTCACCCTATGCCTTAGTGAAGTACTTCAGAGTCCCATGCAAACAGCAGTTTCGTTAGTTCTGATCTTCGGGGTCTCCCAACAATAAGGACTATCCAGTAAAGGGTGAGAGAAGGAGGGGGATTATTTAGAGGCAATCCGATTTGTTATAATAATGGGTCACGCTCTCAGGCTCCTCCCATCAGCCCCTTGATGCCAATATGCCAAACAAATTTTACTGTTCACTTGTCAGATGTGAGGGATCCTGCAGTGCCCTCACCGTTCTCCATCACCTTTGACAACAGGATTCAGGAATAATAAATGGGCTTGCTTGCCTTGCAGCTATGAACACACCCCCTGTTTTCTTGTACCTTGCAATTCTAGACCTTTTAGGATCACTCTAAACATCCTAGCATGTCTGCCTTTATATTAGGTGAGTTCTAATTCCCTCTTATTGCATTTTCACCGTCCGTCCCAATTGCCAGCTTGAAATCCACCCATCTCTTGAACTCTTTCATACCTCTTTACCAATTGCTTTTACCAGTAACTAATTCTAAATATATTTCAGCGTGGTGACTTGTATGGGTCAGAATGGGAGGCATGACGCTTGTTTCACTCTAAGGGAAATCTCAAATTTCCAGTGGCACCTGCCATAGTTTGTATTGCTGGCTTTTATCCCCACAGTTGATGTTTCCCTTTAGGATCGAGGAGAAAGAAATGCTGTCTAGAAATTAGGCCAAGGGTTTGTCTTAGGTGGCCTGGTTTCTTTCTTTGTAGAGAGATTTTCCTGAACTGGAATACCATATCTTAACCCTTCAGACTTTGAAACCTGATCCAGACAGTTTGGTCCCCTCTCCCTATTCTCCCACTAACTCTGTGAGATGCTTAACCTCTTGGTGCTTTAGTTTTTCCATCCATAAAATGGAAATAGTGGTGCTTACCCACCTTGGCAAAAGGCTTTTGAGCTCCTAGGATGAAAGACAAGGGAAAAATGCAAAGGAAATGTTATTAGAACTTAGTGCTAATAATATGCAGACATTGATTGGAGTTGAGCAAGGTGTAAAGAGACATATTAGCATATATCGTTTCACTTTGTCCCTGACTAGTTAAATTGAGATTTTTCCCAGTATATGTGAGAAAACTATTTGGGCAATTTATGTTGTGAGGTCAGCATTTTTCACAGGCCAGGCTCCCAGATCAGGATCTTACAGTGACATTGCAATTTTGGGGCATCCATGAGTGATAGAGGAAAGTGCTAGGAGAGAGAGAGAAAGTGGAAATAGTGCAGACAATATGCTACTGTTCTGCACTTCTTTGTGGTGCCTTTCATCATAGAGTCTTAAAGGGCTTTACAACGTTGGGGATCATCCCGTTTTAGGCATGTAAAATGAGGCAGTGAGAATTGAGAACAGATCCAGAGAGTCCCGATTCTAGTCCTGATGTTACCACTAGTAATACCTACTCTTACATATTGCTGTTATTTGTTGCCAGCTGTATACTCATGTTCCCAGCCAGGCTTTTGTTGTACAAAGCTGGAGCTCGGGGTTGCTGCACAATACTGGCTTAACACCCCCGCTTTTTCCCAAAAATAAATTGTAAATGCCTTGAGTCCCCATTTGGTGATGGGTGCCATGTGGGCAGATCGCTGCGCCCCCAAGGAGCCTCCCCAAAATCAATGGATGGGTGGCTTTGGTGAACATAAATGAAACCAACCGAAGTGAAGGGCCAGGTTCAGCACTGGCTTTAGCTAGGGCAACACCACTGACCTCTGTCTCATCCCTACTTACATGAGGCCCGACCTGAGAGAAGAGAATCAAACGTGTCTTTGTAATCTGAATGTTGTTGTTTTCCACAGCTGATACAGCGCTACTGGATATCGTTTCTGTGACTGAATTTATTTTTTATGCTCTCGATGTTAGCAAAAAAATATCTACCAAAATGGAAGTGAAAGAGGAGGGAATGTGTTATTTCCACAGAGAGTGAGACCAGAGTCAATTTAATCTGTCCATGAATTCCATGTTTATTCAGATCATAAACCCCTACAGGATTAGTGAATCAGTTTTGTACTCCACTACAAAGCTGGTGAAAGGGGGTGTGCTTAGGTAGTGTGCTCCAAAAGTTTAGGTATTATAAACTAAATATATTTTCACTGACTTTAAAACAATCTTTAGACTATTTTTTTCATATTTAAAATGCAGAACCAATCAGGATAACTGCTGAAGGAAGATTGATAGATTTTAAAATCTGTCTTAAACGTAATATGCTTTTGTGTGCAGTGTTGTTGTAGCCAGAGGGGAGGTCACATGTTTTTTTGCTCTACTTAAAAGTGCTTCCATCACATTCCATGAAATGACCTTCATTCCAGGGCAACAACCCCCCCAAAATATTTATTTTAAAGCCATGATTCTTAACGTGGCAGTGTCCTTTTATCCACTTACATTCTTCTCTGTGTGGATCTGTCGGGACAGTGAGCAAAGATTAAATAGATCCACCTACCTAGTGCACACAAGTGTAGCTTTGTTTAGAAAGATTAAAGCTTTTTACAGGGAAACTACATAGACTGGAAAGCATTGTCATAATAGAGAGATGGCTAACAATTGGGATTAGATTAGTGCCTGGTACTACTGCATTTGGGCCCTGTCCTGCAAGCTTATGTTAGTTCCACTTAAGTCCAATTTATGTTTTTGAGGGTCAAATAATCTCATCTGATTTTGACCTTTAATAAGTAAGTTCAAAATACACCTTGCTGGGAATCTCTCAATGTTAAATAGGAGCATCATTCTCCTGCGGCTGCTTCCCCAGAGCCAGGCATGCTGGCGGTGTATTAAGAGTTACTATCTAGACTCAAATATTAAATAAGAATGGTCTTTGGAGGAGGTTGCCTTACTGCATTTATTTATCCTGCTCTTTGTTACGGTGAATATCAAAGAGTGAAATTGTGTATTGCCCAATATATATATATAAAAGCTATTGCCTAGGAAACTCAGGACTGTGTTTTGTAGACTAGAATAATGGCTGTGCTCTAAAATGGGGGGTCAGAAAAGAGTCCACGTCAAGCTGACCCCATCTCTTATTTCTCAGATCATTTCCGTGTGTGAGTAGGCTAGTGCAACGATCTGACAAAATTATGAGTAACCAATCAGGAGTCTACTCTGAGTCCCACAGACTGTCTTAACCGTGCTCTGGTGGCAGTATGGGGATGACTTAGTGCTCCAGCAGGGTTCAGAGGGTAGGGCACTGGCCTAGAAGGCAAGATCCGAGTATTAATCCTCGTCTGCCACTGATTGGCTGAGTGTTTTGGGGTGAATCAGTTTGTCGGACTTCCTGTCTGCATGGTGACGACGGAGATACTAACCTGCCTTTTGGGGGTGCTCTGAGATCTGTGGGTGAAGAGCACCATTGGTTGTCTGGGATCCTGTGTGGCAGGTAGAACAATCCTCTTGACTTGTAAACCAAGACATCATGCTGTGGAGTCACTGGAGGTGATTAGAGAACCCCATTATAAGAATCACTTGGCTTCAGCATCTGTCACATGCCTCACTCCACTCTCCTCTTTTAATCGCATGCCTTTCTGCAAAGGAGCTCGTTTTCAGTGTCCTGAGTGAATAAACTGTGATTATCTGACTACATGGTTTCTCCAGCGAGAACGTGTGAGAGTCTGTTTGTTATTTATACTAAAAACCTGGGAGTTTCCCTGAGATCACTCTTTGTTTCAAGATGGCGCTCCTAGAGAAAGGGGAAGAGGAAGCGGAGGAGGGGAGAGGATGTGCAGTGATTGTGGTAGGCAGCCAAGTTCCCAGGATGTATCCTGAAAATATCCATGAGGAGAAGTGCACTTTGCTGTTTGGTCTGAGAGATTTCCGCAGCTCCAGGAGGTCAGCCGCCCAGCACAATTGTTACCTAAGATTCAGTGTGTTCCATTTTTAACTGCTCTACATGCTGCACCGGTGGGGTTTTGCTGCTTTGAATAGTGGCTCCTTGCCTCTCCGTTGCCACTCCAAAAAAATCTACTGTCCTTGCCGTATCCAGCCTCTTCTCACGGGCTTCCTCTTGAATCCGATCCAAGGTCCTTATTGCATCCAAAGCCCTCTGCAACTTAGCTCCCACATTCTTCTCTCCTCTGGTTTCCTTTTGCGCCCTACTTGTTCCCGTAGCTCTGCCAGAGCTGCGCACCTTTTATTATTCGCCCCAGGACCGCACTGTGCTAAACGCTGTAGAGACACAGAACTAAAAGTCTGTCCCTGCTCCAACGAGCAGCCCCCCATAAGCGGCTTCTCCCAACCTCAACTCCGGTCTGTTTTCCATGTCTCCCCTTAAAACTCCTCCCTGGCTCAGTCCACCACGCCTCCATCCTTTCCTCCAAATCCCGTCTCAGGCCTTTCAGAAGAAGCAGGTCTTATGAACCCTCCCCCTTCCCTTTGAAGAAATGAAATTGACGTGGTTTTTACTAAACGCTGCCATTTAATTATTTGCTTTGTGTTGACCTCTCCGCTATGGACCGGCAGCCTTTGGGGGCTGAGGCCTCTTTTCCCGTGTCTGTTGAGTTCCTAGCATACTTTTGATGCTAAGCCGGTGACCATGTTTGGGTCTAAAATAATCTGCTCTCTGAAGCAGACTCTGTGCTGGGGGATTGCTCTGTGCACCAGTGTGACAGCTGAGAGGAGCGGATCCTTTCTGCAGAGGTTCCTCAGCTTTCGCACTCCAGGCCTGCACAGCAAGGTGGTGTCAGTGAAGAGTGGAAATTCCTCCCCCTAAGGATCACCTGAGCACACTGCAAAGCACATTGTCTTGAGGAAGAACTTGTCTAGATTTGGATTGTCGGGTGGGGGCGGGGGGACTATCGAAGTGATACAGGGAGGGCTGTTCATACTCCTTTTCAATTGTTGTGAGCACAAGTGCCACATGACTGACATGCAGAATTATTCAATCTTATTTACTTCTATAAATATATGGAGATACACCTTTCTCCTAGAACTGGAAGGACCTTGTAGGTCATCGAATCCAGTCCCCTGCCTTCAGTAGCAGGACCAAGTACTGTCCCTAGACAGATTTTTTTTGCACCAGATCCCTAAATGGCCCTATAGCAGGGCGGCAACTCACCCTGCGGCGCCTCCTGCTGGTACGGCCAGGGAATTAGCTCAGTTCAGCATCTGGAGCGCCCTCTGCAGGCTGATGTCCCGCTTGCTTCTGGCCCTGTGTCCCTCCCTGGACCCCAGTGCCCTCTTACCCAGGGTGCTGCACCCCTGCAGTACCCCCACAGTCTCAGGGTCTCCCCTCCCTGGGGAACCCCCACCCCCATCTCACCTCAGTCTAGGCAACTGCCAGTCACCACTTGCCCCTGTTCTCTGGGGCAGACTGCAGTATCATTGCCCCTCATCACTGGCAAGCAGGGTTGGCCTGCTGCTTCTATCTCTGTCGCCAGGGGCTATCCCCAGTACCCATCCCCTTGGCCCTGCAGCCTGGGGGTTTCCAGGCCAGAGCTCCCCCAGCTCCTCTTGCCTTACCCCAGCCCTGCTTCTCTCCAGCAGCCAGGCCTATCTACCTCTAGAGCAGACTGTCTCTGCTCCTGGCTTCCCTGCCTTTATATAGCCAGCCAGGTCTGTTTGGGGCATGGTCACCCAGCTGAGCCTGCTTCCCTGTCAGCTGCTTACCCCCAGCCACAGCCCTTCCCAGGGCTGTTTTAATAGCATTTCCACTGGAGTGGGGCAGCTGCCCCACTACAGGCCCCCTCAAGGATTGAACTCACAACCCTGGGTTTAGCAGGCCAATGCTCAAACCACTGAGCTATCCCTTGTTTCTCACACACTTCTCTTTTCCTCCCACAGGGCTCGGGTGTGATCAAGGCAGGTTTTGCAGGTGACCAGATCCCGAAGTATTGTTTTCCAAACTAGTAAGTACCCTAGTAGCTCTGGTGGAGGGTTTTAGTTGCTCTTGAGTATCCCAGACCATTTGCAGTTTACATAGAGATGAGGAATGGTCTAGTGGATTAAGCAGGGGTTGGGACTCTGAAGAAGTAGATTTTATCTCTGGCTCAGCCACTGAGATAATACTCACCTTCCAGAGGTGTCTTGGAGCTGAGGTCAGTAATGTTAAATGCCTTGAGATTGCACGTTTTTGTAGCAACTTCAGGCAAAGGCTAATTATGTGTCACTTGGAGTCAAGTCCTGTGAGCTCCCAGTAAGTGGTTGTAGTTGTAGAACTATTGAGAGACCAAAGGTGGAATGAATTTAACCCCAGAATAGTGGTCCTCCTGCTATTCGACACCTGAGGTACTCTGGAAAAGTGAGAAAACAAAAACAGGCTGGGTAAAAAATACCTTGTGAGCCCTGTTCTACATCTTTACTCCTCTAAAATGGCTGTGGAAGTCAATGGGAGCTCGAGCTGAGGAAGGACTCAAGGATCGGATGCCTGGGCACCACGACAGCTGTTAGCTCACCAGACTCGCTCTTTCCGGGGGGTGCTCACCCAGGCGAAGGAGTCCCTCACACCACTGCTAGCAATAGCTTCTCAGGGAATAGAGAAACACTGACTCGTTAGTTCTCAGGCACGTATACGGTCTTGCATGAGACTCACTAATACTTGTAACCTCCTTTGTAGTGTGGGCAGACCAAAGCACGTTCGTGTCATGGCTGGTGCTTTAGAAGGGGATATTTTCATTGGGCCAAAAGCAGAGGTAAGCGCCTGTTTCTCATGGATCCCCCTCTGTCTGGGTGTAGGCTCCGTGGGGATGTCGTGGTTCCCAGCTGAGAAGACTTGCAGCACTGGTGGAAGGCACTGAAAGTGAAAAAGCTGCGAATGGGAGTAGATTAGACCTGCTAGTCCGCAGTGCTGCCTGCAGCAAGCTGATGTTTGTGCCCTGCCCCTGGGTGGTAGCGCTAGTTGTTATTAGCTCATTAACTGTGGAGTCTTTCTCTGCTGTCCCCGGTCTCTGGGTCCGTAGAAGGAAAGTGTTTCTTTTAGATGATATCCCTATCAAAAGCGATATAAAACTAATGTCCTGATCAGATATGATTGTTATGGAGTCCATAGCCCTTCCCTAGAGTTAGATTTCCACCCCCCCACAGTGTCCTGGATTGATTCCAATTGAACAATTACATCCTCTCTCCCTAATCTTCCCTGCAGTTTTGAATTGGATACAAGATTCATTGACTGCTGTGGGGTGTTAAACAGCTGACGGCCTTCTCCCCAGAGGTGGCTGCATTTCAGTGGGGAGTGATGGGATTTGGTAGCAGGTTCCTATCTCTCTGTCACTGGGTATAGTGGTGCCTCAGTTTCCGCTCCAGATCTGTGTTTCAGCCTCCTGCACTGATCTGCAATCTCTCTCTTGTCGTAGGCCCGTTGATTTTTTTTTTTATAAGTACTTTGACCCTCTGGCCGCAGAAAGAGAGTCTTTCTTGGGCTAAACGCTTCCATCCTTCACACATCCAACTTCATCCCTTTGATGCAGGACTGATCAGTGCCAGTAGTCGTCCTTTCATAGAATATCAGGGCTGGAAGGGACTTTAGGAGGTTATCTAATCCAACCCCCTGCTCAGAGCAGGACCAATCCCCAGCATCTGCCCCTGTTGATGCGCAGGGTGGCAGCAGATTTCTTTCTATCCTACCTGGACACCTCTGTTGCAAGCCCCAGAAACAGGAAATTAACCCATAGCTTCCTCCATCACTCACTTCACTCCTCCCTGGGTCCTCTTGTTTCTGGCCTTTCTCTAGCCAGCTCACAGTTCCTTCTCGAACTGCATCCCCGTCTCTCATGGTCGAGAACCTTAAATACCAGATCTTGTTTTGCTTCTGCTTTCCATACCCTGAGCAAGAAGATTGCCATATATAGTCCTGTCTTGCCCAGCAGATGGTCCCATGAATCCCTTCAGACTACAGCCCGTTAACAACCCTGTCTGGTGCTGAAATTGGCCTACAGACTCTCCTAAAAGGTCAATGCATACCCTCTTAGAGCGTCCCATCACGCATAAACTAGAGAAGCCAACATACCAGTTTATGGATATTTGTATATCCGTTTATGAAGACTGTAGGGATGGAAGGTATTGTGTAAATACAGGATCTGAATGTACTCTCAGGGAATGCTGTGGGAAAGGAGTTTGTCATTAATTTACAGTCCTGGCCTTTTAAAATTCCTCCCATCCTTTATAATTAAATACAGGCGTTCAGTGTTATTCCCTGGAATTTACAGCAAGCAGGTGCATCAGTAAGAGGAACCGTGGCACTAGGAATGGGCAGCGAGGCGTATGTTTGGAAATCTTGCTTAAAGGGCGTGTTCCGTTGTCTTTTCTGTGTGGCTAGGAGCACAGAGGGCTGCTCTCGATCAGATATCCCATGGAGCATGGCATAGTGAAGGACTGGAATGACATGGAGCGCATCTGGCACTACGTGTATTCGAAAGACCAGCTTCAGACCTTCTCAGAAGAGGTGAGATGCCACGCAGGCCCCGGGCTTTGTTGCTAAGTGTGTGAGCGAGGGGCTAGGTCTGGCACCTGGCCTTTGCTTTTCCCTGCAGAGGCGCTCAATGTACCTGGTCATGAATCAACAAATATTGCTTCCCTTTAGACCTCGGCCAAGAAGTTCGCAAGCCGAATGACCTTGTGGCTAATCTGATACTATAGCTTAACATGATCCGGCATTCAGCCCCCGCCCACACATTCTCCCCAATGTAGCATCCCATTATTTCTGGGCGAGGCTGGGTTTCGTAAGCATTCCTGGTCTGCTTTATCCACTCTCCAAATGCTTACTAGTGAGATTGTTTGAAAGGAAGGAGGAGTAAACCCTGTGCGCTCAACCTGGAGAGAGAGAGAGAGGGAAAGAAAATAGGGCAACGTCAGTGAGACGTTCTGCGAAATGGCTTTGAAGTGTTTCTGCACCATGGAGACGAGCTGTAGCCTGCAGCCTCTAGTCAGGGCCTGTGTTTTAAAAGCTGGAAACTGAGTGATGTGACTTCTGAGTGGACAGATGGAAAAAGATCCATTCGGTCACAGCAGGACAGTCCCCTTCAGTCTGTTTCCCAGGGCTCTGTGTAATTTAGCTTGACATGGCCCAAGTCCTGAGGATTCTCCAGTGGGACATTATTCCACAGCCTCTGAGATCTCATGGTTGGCAGTGTCTCCTCATTCCATAGCTTCATCCCACATTGCTATTTCTATCCCTGTGGTTCCTAAAGTGTATGAATAAACAGAGTTATTCTGGAACACGTTCCCAACCCTCCCCCCCCCCCGATCCGTATAGACACTCGCAGCCTATGGGGGGGACAGAGCCCCACTCCTACGTCTAGCTGTGGTAGAGCATTCCTACTGCAGTGGTTCAGAGCCACAGAGCGAACCCTCTGCTGAGTTCTGGTTTGTCTCTGTTAAACCAGCATCCTGTGCTCCTGACGGAGGCTCCCCTGAACCCGCGCAAGAACCGAGAGCGAGCAGCTGAGGTTTTCTTTGAGACCTTCAACGTACCAGCGCTTTTTATCTCCATGCAAGCGGTGCTGAGCCTGTAAGTATCTTTCCCTTTCTCCAGGGGCAGAAATAAAACTCAAGTGAGGTTGTCCTGAAAACCAGCCGTTCCTTTGGAGGATGACTATTTAAATGGAGACGGATCTACCCATCCCAAAACCACAGGGGCGTTTGGGTCCAGCTCTGGTGTTTGCAGCTTTGTCTCATCTCTAATTCTGACCGTATCTTCCTGGAAGGAAGTAGAAATATCCAGGCTACTGGGCTTTTTTTGAAAAATCTCTCCAGTCATTGCAAGTGTAATGTGGTCCGCCATGTTCAAATCCCTGTACGGGCCACAGTCTGCAACTTTCCATCCTAGAGCAGCAGTGGGGTTTGAACCTGGGGAGAGAATCCTAGAATATCAGGGTTGGCAGAACGTCAGGAGGGTCTAGTCTAACCCCTGCTCAAAGCAGGACCATTACCAACTAAGGATCTACTGCCTGAGCTAGAAGATGCAGCTCTGTTAACCAAGACTGCAGCAGGTTCCACCTCTGGCTAGAGGGGGCAGAGCACCGCCCTGAGTAGGTGTCGGTTCAGCTCCACTTGTGGGAGTGCTGGGACAAACAAGGGCAAGGATCTCGCTGGCATTTGTAATTTTACCACCGTTATCCAGGTCTGCCTGCAGTAGTTATTTGTGGTGGTTAAAATGCTGGTGCCCCACAATTGTTACCATTGCGGGAGCTAAACTGTTGGTGGTAATTGTTGGGGGAAAGGCTAGTGTACAAAGCAGTACTTCTCACCCCATGGTCTTGCACTGCAGCCATATGGCGCCCGCTGGGGAAAGCTCCGGGCTCATACTTCCTACCAGAAGTACTCGCTAGGCAATGAGAGGCACCAGAGCTGGCCAACATAATGATTCCTGCCCTTCCGGCTGCATTCAAGGGTGGCATTTTGGGAGATGGGGTGAGCAGGGGACTGTGTTTGACTGGCTGGCTTAAAGAAAAGATTTGCTTAGGTCATCTGCAAGGACTTCTGTCCTGGTCTTTACCAAGCCATATTAAACCAACGGAGGCTTTATAAAATGGCCGGATTTTGTGCGCTGTCCAGTTTCCAATGGATCAGCTAGTAACACTGGGATTAATCCTATTTCTTTTCAAATCCTTTCCCTTTTTTTTATTAGTAACCCACTCGATTGTTAAATGCATTTTTTAACTCTACTATAGTGTTCTTCATTCAGGTCATTTACTTTCTGCATTTCACTTATGTATTTGGACGGATCCATTTTACTTTCTAATTTTACCAGCCTGTACATACATTGATTATAACTACTTATTTCCATCCCTATTGCATTTTGTAAAATCTTATTTAAAAAAACAGAGTTCCTCAGAATTGAAAAAACTTTATACTTTTTTTTAATTAATTGCCCATTTGAGAAGTAAGCTGGATTATTCTGCAGTGACTTGTTTCTCGCTCATTCCTTTATTATTTGTCTGTAGTATAAACATGGCATCAGTTGGGCCAGTACAACTCTGGGTGACACTTGTGAAATTCGCTGCCTATCACTCAGATATGATCATTCCCTCCTTTGCCGCAGTTACGCTACAGGGAGAACCACAGGGGTGGTGCTGGACTCCGGGGATGGCGTTACCCACGCGGTTCCTATTTACGAGGGGTTTGCCATGCCTCACTCCATTATGCGGATCGATATCGCTGGCCGCGACGTATCCCGCTTCCTTCGCCTCTATCTCCGGAAAGAAGGCTACGACTTCCACACGTCATCGGAGTTCGAGATCGTCAAAACCATCAAAGAGGTGCCTGGCTGTCTGTGTTTGGTCTAGGGGTGAGCCAGGGAGTCTATGAAATGGGGTGCAGATCCCTTAGTGGCCCGCTCCTTGATAGGAGCCGAATAGGCCCTTGAGCCAGAACTCCCCTTTGATTCCGACAGAGGAGCTCAGACACGTAGGCCGGTCAGCCGGGGGGACGCTTGCATTGCTGATGCCTGTGCTATACCGGTTGTGTAGATAAAGGCAGAACTCCGGTTCCCAGGGCTGGCAGGGTGGCACCGTCTGAGGACAAAGGACTAGCTCAGTCCATGCCGGATCAGAATGAGGAGTGTGAAATGTTCCAGATTGCACTATTCACAGTGATAACATTTCAAACGCGGTGCCCGGATTAGAGCCCCACCTAAACAGTATTTTGTGATCATTGGCAGCAAAGTCTCTCACAAATATGCCCTCAGGGAAGTAAACAAACCAGAGCTGTCTTGGCTGCGGTTCTGTTAGGAACAAGGAGGAAGGCAGCTCATCTCTGCCAGAGAAGAGGACAAAACTGGAGGGGGGAGGAGGGGATATTTTAACTATAAGAGGGACTGATTCTTAGCAGTAGCTTTGCTTATCTCGGCCCTCGCCCAGCAGTTTCTCACACACAGGCCTCCCACTGATCGATTTCAGTGGAGCTTTGCCGCTCTGGGTGCAGTGACTAGCATAGAGATAGAATCAGGGTGGTAGCCGTGTTAGTCTGGAATAGCAGAGTTAACAAAGTCCTGTGGCACCTTAAAGACTAACTATAAAGTTTTGAAGCATGAGCTTTCGTGGGCTAATACCCACTTCGTCGGATGCAGGCAGTAGAAGTGTTCACAAACAGGCAGTTATAGAAAAGTAGGTAAGAGCCAGGGGGGAGGTGAAAAGGTTAGTCCAATTAAGCTGAGCCAGCTTGTTATCTCCGATCAGGGAGTGTGGATTATTCGTCTAGCATTTGAATGGGGTGTGTGGACATGGAGAGATGAGAAACAATGTCTGTAATGAGCCAACCATTGTAGATCCCGGTTCAATCCCAAAGTGTGTGTGCTGAATTTGCAAATGAATTGAAGCTCTGCAGTCTCTCTTTGCAGTCTGGATCTGAAGTTCCCTTTCTGCAGAATGGTGACCTTTAAATCTGTAATAGTGTGTCCAGGCAGGTTGAAGTGTTCCCCTACAGGTTTTTGTATATTGCCATTCCTAATATCTGATTTGTGTGCATTTATCCTTTTTCGTAGGGACTGTCCAGTTTGGCCGATGTACATAGCAGAGGGACACTGGTGGCATATAATGGCATATATGACATTGGTTGATGTACAGGTGAATGAGCCAGTGATGGTATGGTTGATCTGGTTAGGTCCTGTGATGGTGTTGCTGGTGTAGATATGTGGGCAGAGTTGGCATCGAGGTTTGTTGCATGGATTGGTTCCTGAGTTGGAGTTATTGTGGTGCAGTGTGCTGTTGCTGTTGAGAATTTGTTTAAGGTTGGCAGGTTGTCTGTGTGTCAGGACTGGCCTTCCTCCCAAGGCTTTTGAAAGTGAGGGATTATTGTCCAGGATGGGTTGTAGGTCACTGATGATGCGTTGCAAAGGTTTTAACTGAGGACTGTAGGTGATGGCCAGTGGTGTTCTGTTGTTTTTTTTCTTGGGCTTGTCCTGTAGCAGCAGGCTTCTGGGTACACGTCTGGCTCTGTTGATCTGTGTCCTTATTTCCTTGTGTGGGTATTGTAGTTTTGAGAAAGCCTGGTGAAGATCTCGTAGGTGTTGGTCTCTGTCTGAGGGGTTGGAGCAAATCCGATTGTACCTCAGTGCTTGGCTGTAGACAATGGATCGTGTGGTATGTCCGGGATGGAAGCTGGTGGCATGAAGGTAGGCATAGCTGTCGGTAGGTTTTCGGTATAGGGTGGTGTCGATGTGGCCGTCATTAATTTGCACTGTGGTGTCTAGGAAGTGGATTTCCTGTGTGGACTGGTCCAGACTGAGGTGGATGTTGAGGTGGAAGCTGTTGAAGTCATGGTGGAATTCTTCCAGAGTTTCTTTCCCATGGGTCCAGATGATGAAGATGTCATCAATGTAGCGTAGATAGAGAAGGGGTGTGAGTGGACGAGAGTTGAGGAAGCGTTGTTCCAGGTCTGCCATAAAGATGTTGGCATACTGTGGGGCCATGCGGGTGCCCATAGCAGTCCCGCTGGTCTGGAGGTATATATTGTCACCAAATTTGAAATAGTTGTGTGTGAGGATAAAGTCCTCACATAGCATAGAGATATTTGCTCCTAAATTCATACAGGCATTCAGACTGCTGATCAGTCTGCAGTGATTAGCGCCCACTCTCTTGTTGCGGTGTAGTGACATCTGGTGGCTAACTGCCATACTGCACAGCCCCTTCACATAATTGCTGCCTGCACAGTTGGTTTAAGACGGATGCAGGTGCCCAGTCTCGGGGAGTTTTTCCCAGTCTGTGATCTCCTGCCAGCAAGAGAGAGTGAGAGAAGGAAGAAAATGTGCCCATGGCCTGGGTGTCAAATTCAAGTGCAGCTGCTTCGCACGCTAAGGGAGAAACACCCGCCTCGCTCACTGCAGCAGCTGAGGGATTCGGCCGAGTGCACAAAGCTCTGGAGTTGTGAGGCCGTCGGTGGTTGTTCTGTTACCTGTGGGAGTGTTATTTCTATTCTGTGAGTGCTGATCTCAAGGGAGGGCTGGTATTTCAGTGGCTAGAGAGAAATACGAATGATTCTCTTCCACTCTTCAGAAGTGAATAGAAAACATCCTGTCGCCTCCATGCCTTTCAAGATTCCGGGCTGGACAGAAACATGCATGCTTCCAAATCGGTGGTATGGTGCGCCTTGGAAACGCTCGGACAAGTGTCCAGAGTTCTTGGTGTGCTTTGCCTCTTAGAAAACAAAAGAACGAAACCACCTGTATTGGAATCTCTGCTCTAGCGGTCAGGCTCACCGTCTCTCAGAAAACCTTACCCTTCTGAAAGCTGAGCTCCAGAACAAAAATGGAGACACGCCCAGACCGAACCTCCTCGCTAGCGGAGAGTTAGCACATACAAGAGCTTTAAATTCACTTCCCCTCTGCACTCCCACCCCCCGTTTCCCCGATTTTCCTGGTTCACGGAAAAGATGCCAGAATTCCTCATTCTCCCACATACCAGGGGTTGCAGTCAGATTTCTTCTACTTGTCATCTGCCAGCTCACGATTTTATCACAGGCCTTAATGTGTGATTTCCTTAAAAACCCAGGTTGTGGAGACAAGGGATAAATCTGAGAATCTCTGCTTACCTTTCCATGTGTTTTTTTAAATGAAAGTTTGCCCCCGTCCCGGTTGTGGAGAAAAGCTTGAAAATGCCCCGTGAGTGACCGAAAGGCTTAAAACCAGGAGGAAAAATAAAAAAGAAACACTAGTGTATTCTTTGTCGTGTGATATTTAAACCAATAATGATTTTTTTTTTTGGCGCCTGACATGATTTTTGAAGGATTGGGGTTGGCGGTACTGAGGAGTTCAGAGGGAATCATTTTAAAAGGGATTTTTGACTTGCTTCAGCTTGGTCAGCAGCAGTAGCAATGGATTTCTGGGTTTAACCCTTTCATTTTTTATTCTTTGCGTTGGGACTTTCGCACTGTTTCCTTCTTACCTAGATTGTGGAGCTGCCTGGAAAGCGTTTCCATCTCTCTGGTACTGGTGTCCCCAACAGGGACCACGTCAAAACAGCCAAGCTTCTTGCACAACAAAAAGTTTACAAAATTTCTATTTGAAAACGTCAGAATGTTTTTGTTTCTCCACGAAGCCCTGTAGTGGCTAAGCTGCCAGGAGACTTGGGTGCATCATGGGAGATGTAGTCCAGCTAGAGAGTGGGGACCAGAATGAGGCACCTCCGTGGCGCAGGGTGGACTAACAAACATTTCAGCTCAGATTGAGCTGAAATATTTGTTTGTCCTGACAGAAGGTTCTGCTAAAATTGCTCTCTTCCTAAAGAAAAATGGTTTTGTAAGGAGCCCTGCTCATCTGCCTGCGTTCCCTTTGCAGCGGGCCTGCTACCTGTCAATAAACCCCCAGAAGGACGAGACGCTAGAGACCGAGAAAGCCCAGTACTACCTGCCAGATGGAAGCACTATTGAGGTGCGTAAGGACAACTCTGAAGTTATTCTTCATAAGAAGCTCAGTGTTCGTAGAATGTCTGTGTCCCGTTTCCTCTCCTCCCGCTGGGGGCTGGGAGGTCGTGGTATAATCTCTTGCTAAAATGCGGCTGCAGCGGAGGTAGGATGTCTCTGGTAAAAGGTTAGGATAGTTCCTCATCTATTTCCTTCTAAAGACCTCCAGTGACTGAACCAACTGTGAAATGGTTTCTGATGAATATAGCTTCCCTCTGAGGATTGCTGTGTAGTCGTAACTCAGTGGAATCCCATGTTCCTGTGACATGAGATCTCCCGGGCAGGGGCCTGCGCTAGCAGGTTCTGAGGGAGGATCAGGGACGGAATGAGTGGGTCTCAGCGTCCTGAAAATCCAGCAGCAACCTGTAGATGGGGTTTATCTTCTCCAGCAGCACAGAAACGGGCCCTTTGAAAAATGACCTAGAAAGAAATCTAAAGGGGAAACCTTTTGTTTGCGGGCGGAAGGGGAGAGAGTATGGGGTTGTTTTGGGGTTTTTTTTTGCCCCAGCGTACCAGACTAGGATTAAAGAGGTCTGGGTTCTACTCCAAGATCTGCTGCTCATTTGCTGTGGGGCTAGGAGCAAGTTGCTTCCTCCGTCCCCGTCTCCCCCTCCTCCCCCTCCTCCCCCGTCTATAAAGTGGGGGTAATAATTTACTTAGTACTCTGGTGGCATGCTGAGGCTTGCTTCATGTTCACGAGCTCTTTGAAATCTTCGGATCTATGAAGCTCCGTGGGGTATTGTGTTAAAGGGAGCAGCCCGTCAGCCTTGCGTTCCTCCTCATGTTCTCCTGATGTTTCCATCACTGAAGGGTTATGCGTCTCCGCTAGACAGGCATAGGCCATGCTGCCGCTTGTGCCGCACGGGAAGCTAACCTGTTCCCTCGTCTTGGTTGCAGATCGGCCCTGCCCGTTTCCGAGCTCCCGAGTTACTGTTCCGGCCTGACCTGATTGGGGAAGAGTGTGAGGGGCTGCATGAGGTGTTGGTGTTCGCTGTCCAGAAATCTGACATGGACCTGAGGCGAACGCTCTTCTCCAACATTGTGCTGTCCGGGGGCTCCACGCTCTTCAAAGGTCTCTGCCTTCCGACCGGTGCTCCCGACTCAGCAGAACTCCCCCGGATGCTACTGGGAGTGGGGTGGGGAGGGGAGGCCATGGAATCCTAGGAAAGCCCCGTAGATCCTCCAGCTGCTCGCAAAGGGGCAGGACAGGAGTGAGGCTTTGTCCAGCGTAGTAATGGGGACTCCACCGCTTCCCGGGGAAGAAGATGCCACAGCCTGAGACTTTAATCTTTTCTCCAGAACTTCTGCCGACATCCGGTTACTTCTAGTCATCCCCCTAGATAATCCCTCCCCTGCTTGGAATCGCTCCTCAAGCCTCCGTGGACTGAAGTAGAGACTTCTTAAAGGCATCCGACTCCCACATGCCGTTGATGCTCTCCCCCTGCTATCCCGTCCTTCCCCTTCTCCCGACATCATTTTGCCTAAGAAAGGACCGAACATCCGGGTTCTTCCGTTGCACCGTTTTAGGGCAGTTTCTTTATCAAATCTGGAGAAGGCTGGTGAACGTTCGGAAGTTCCCTTCGATCTCTGGTTTGGTGACAGGGCTGTTGAAATCCCCCCAGGTGTGAGCTGAGCATGTGCAATGGTCTGGATGTCCCTGCCCCCTTCAGACAATAAGAGAAGGATGTAGAGGGAGAGGTTGTTCTTAAAGCCCAGGTGTGCGTGACACTCTGAGACGATGCTGCTGGAATAACCAGCTCCTAGTTGTAATAGAAATCCCAAGAACTCTGACACTCCTGCAGGAGTCAAGGTACAAACGCTGCTGAGATGAGTCTCCCCTGGGTCCTCCTGAACTGTGCTTCCCAGGGGTCACCCACAACCACTTCCTCAGTGCAAGCCTCCCTGCAAGTCCTTCAAAAGCAGAGTCCCAAGGCCACAGACGCCTCCCACTTCCCAGCATGCTTTGCAATGAAATGAGTGACAGCTAAGCTTGCCTTCTCTGCTCTCATTGGGACTCAGACAGGCTCATGGCGCTTACTCCTTCCGCTTGGTGGCCGGGCCGCTCTGCACCATGACCCGAGTCCATCCTTCTGTGGACCTGCTTCCCGGTCCTCCACCCCCATCTGGTAGCACTGGAGGGACAGGAGTCGAGGGCGGAAGGGTGCCCTTACCCACCCTTCTCTGAGCTTTGTAGTTGGGAGACTCAGTGAGATAGAAACAGGAGGCCAAGCCTACCTAGCTCTTCTAAGACGTCTCCTTTCTTCCCAGAGACAGCTTGTCTTCTCTCTGTCCAGATGGAGCCGTTCCACCGCTCCCGGGCAGGAAGGATTCCCTTTGGAGGGGATAGGTTGGCTAGGAGGGTGAATCCAGCTCTTACTAGCACTAATCTTGGTGGGACACCTCTGGAAATTATAGAAATCCCCCCACATCCTCCATATCAGGAGGCTCCCCGCCTGCTGCGGACTCTGGGAAGGGACGCTACAGACATGGGCTTATAGGGCAGGCAGGGCCGTCACCCCACAGTATTTTGTGCAGAGCATCGCTGCATCTGCAATAACTGGTCAGGGGCCCAAACTAAAGGCAAGTTTCCTTTTCTGTGCAGGCTTTGGAGACCGGCTCTTGAGCGAAGTGAAGAAACTAGCACCCAAGGACGTCAAAATAAGGGTAGGGGCGCCCTCCCCTCGAGGCTTCCCGGCCCACCTTTCCCCTGCCGGGCCCCAGCCGCTTTGAGTCCCTTGGAGACACCAGGCTGAGGTGGCCGCTGCCCTGCCCTTCAAACCAACTCCAGCTTTTCCGGAACAACCCAGGCACCCCGTGGCAGCTGCTCTTAGCACTGAAGCCCATTTGGGCTCTGGAGAGAGGCGCCCGGCTGGCGATGCAGCCTGCCTCCGGGCTCTCGGACCATGACCGTGGGCGTCCCCATGGCAAAAGCAGTCCCAATGCATGTGTCTGGGTGGGAGTGATGGGAGCAGCTTGTATTCGGGGGACAGTATTCATCCGGGGTCTCTGCCTCTCCTTTCAGATATCTGCTCCTCAGGAGAGGTTATATTCCACGTGGATCGGGTACGTACCGCACAGCGACACCTCTGAGCCTGGCGTTACCTGTGTAGCTCAAACCTGGGCCCTGTCCGTACTACGTTAGAGCTTTGTTGTGAGCAGGGTCCCGGTCTTGTCCCTAGTCCTCGGCATGGCCTGTTTCATCATTGAGCCCTGCTGGATTCAGCACAGTCCAAAGTGCAGCCCCTTAACCCTGTTATCCTCCTGCTGTACCCAGTGGTCTCCCCGCTCAGTGGGAGCAGGCCCGTGGCGGGTAGAGTTTGGGGCTGATTTAGACCCGTAAATGAGAGGAGAATCAAGACCAGAGGCTCCTAGCTGACCGTGCCCATTTAAGGTGCCGTTGAAATAAGAAAACCCACTTTGCTGGCATGCCCGAGTTTTGCAACTCGCTGGGTGTTGGTGCAGTTTCCGCTCCCGCATGGACAAAGCAGCTGGAAGCTCAGCAGAACTAGTATGGGCCTGAAGCTAATGGGGATTTGGTTTGGAAGCTCTTTGGGGCAGGAACTCTCCCCCTGTGTCTGCACAGGGGTTAGCAGCCCAGAGGTGGGCTGCAGTCCAGATAACACACGCGGGAACGAGACCCACACTAAGAGCCACTGGCTTGTCCCGCTCTGCTAACACACTCACTTGTTCCCCCCAGCGGCTCTATTCTGGCCTCGTTGGACACCTTTAAGAAAATGTGGGTTTCAAAGAAGGAATACGAAGAAGATGGAGCCCGGGCCATCCACCGGAAAACCTTCTAGCTCTGGGCCCCGCCCTAAGCTCGCTTTTCTGAGTCCGAGTGTCTGTGAGGAGGGTGTGTGTGTGTGTGTGTGCGCGCGTGTGTGCAAACATGGCCCCGGAATGTCACGCAGCAAAGAGGAGGAGGAGGATTAGATCACTACGTTTTGTTTTGTTTTAACTGTAGGAGGAAAAATACCCAGGCCCCGTTTCTCCAGTGTGACCCATTCCTTCGACCCGCACTTCTCTTGTGGGTACGTCTGTCACTAGAGAAAGGGAATGGCTTAGAAATGGAACAGCTAGACAGAAGGGAGCTGACCACTGCAAGTCCACCAATCAGCTCGTAGTCTGTAGCTTAAGACTCCAGACCCAGGCGCGTCCGTACCCTATGGCACCCCACAGCACTGGCTGCTTCGCTCTTCGGGGACGCTCAGCAGTGGGGCTCTCACCGGCCAGTTCATTCTTTTTTTTTTTTTTAAATGTATTTTTATACAGAAAACACATTGGGAGCAGTTACGACTCTTCCCCCCCCCCCCCCCCCGGTTTGTTTTGGTGTGTCTGCGTGTGTGTGTAAACTCTTAGCCTGCTCCGTGGGCGTGGATCACGAGGGCACATCTGGAGCAGCTGCTGAGGAGTTGTTTGTATTGCATGGTGTAGGTCACAGCCCCCCCCCCTCCGCCACTCTGATTGTAGTAGACGGTTGTGATCTTAGTCTCTTGTTCGCTGGCGTTCTTTCTCCGTGTGAAGCAGGTGCCCAGGGTGGGTACAAAGGCACTAGAGTGTTTGCTTCGATTTTGTTTGGAGAGGTTTCCAGTGCTGTGTCCTCGGTAAGAGAGGAAGCTGCGTTTCCCCCATTCTCCCACAGCGGGGTCAAGGAACCGTCCATTTTCAGCCAGACAAAAACCTCTTCCAGTTGATGGGTCCTTGGGCGAAAAGCACATTGTAACTTTGGGTTTGTTTTATTTATTGAAATGTTTAAAAGTGAAGTTACTAACAGGGCTGCCCCGCTTCCAACACCCTTGTACTGAATTTTCCATTGTTTAATGCTAACACTAATGTTTACAGCACACGTGCTTAGAGTAGCCAGCTAGCCAACCCCGCAACGCTCCTCGCTGGCTGTTAGAGTCCAGGAATGCACCAATAAACTGTTAGTATGTTGGCATTACCGGGTTCCTGAGCACTAGCTCTTCATTCCCCTGTAGTGTTATGCTAGGGTAACCGTGCCGGCTCTCTCTGCTGACTCCGCTCCAGCGTATGGAAGGCCACGGGCCTGGGGGGTGTCTCTTGAGGGAGCAGCTGGTGCTTTTTACTTCTGTGTTTTGTTTTTTGAAATGAGGGTGCTGCTGAGAACCAAATATTTTGCCTGGTTTAGCCAATTAAGTATTAGAGGAGAACTCAACACCGTGTGGAGTCAGGGCCGTAGCCTTATCGCTGCATAGAGCCAAGGCTGGGGCTTTGAAAAGCACAAGCTTGCGGTAGGAGGAGGGGAAAGTATTTGAAGTAGGAAAGACGCAGCGTGGGGGAAACGCGGAGCTTTTCCTCCCTCCTGATGGATTTGCATCTCTAGGGACATGGAGCCCTCCCAAACTTTTTCTTTAAACCACCGGTTTTTATTTTCGATAATACTTGGCTGGTTGGAGATGCAATCCCTGGATTTAGAATGTACAGTTTGCTTTATTTCTACCCTAAGAGCCAGCTGCCTCCATCAGCCATGCAAATGCAGACTTGGGGCTTATCATTAAAGGGAAAAACGTGTTAAAGCCTGCTCCGGTAGAAGACAGTCTGGATAGCGTTGGGTTTTTTTAAGTAACATGCCTGTGGTAAATCCCTGCTTTGTGTCTTGAACAGGAAGCTGTAAACCCCAGTAATTCCCACATGTGCTATTGCATCCTTTGCTTCACAAGCTCCCCTTCCCCTCTTAATATCTCTGTAGCTGTGGTACCGACAGGCTCCAGGCAGTAGGACAAGCTCTGGCTGGTACTGCCTGTGCAGAACAGAAGCTGGGGAGTAATCTTGTATGGTTGGAGGGAGAGAATTTTCTTCTTAACCTGCCTAGGAATAAATTCCAGCAGGAGGCTGCTCCCAGCTCAGTCCCGGTGTCTCTCCTACTGCTGTTGTCAGGGCACTGTCTGTTTACACCAGCAAGAATGTGAAGGGGAAGTCAGATTCTCACCCTCCACCCCCACTAAAAACAGCAAGGAGCAAGGCTGGCAGTGCCACCCGACTGAAAGCAGCTGCAGTCTCACCGTGTTGTGTTTGTGTCTTAAAAATCCAGTCAGGGCAAAACACATCTGCGGAGAGCAGAGTTGCCACCCCTTTAACAACGGTGACTACAGAAAGGGAGGGGCGCAGGATAGGACCTTTCCCTGGCAGTAGCGCCTGCTACCTGGGTGAAATTTGATCCACTGCACCAAAACCATAGTGCTGTCTCCATACAGCATGGGGCCAGTGCCACTAGTACAGGGGGAAGAAACCCCCTCTTCACAATGCCCAGAGGCCCAGTAAGCCGGAGCCAGGCCTTAATGCCACTGGGGTGGGGTAGAACGTAAGATCAGGGGACTCTTAGCTCAACCTGTAGTCCTCACTGGTGTAAACTGATTAAAGCCTTAACAGACAGCCTGACCCAGTGCCTCATTAACACCATTTAGCGCTTACTGCCCAGGGGTGAGACATTGGGGGGCCCTGGCCTTAGCAAAATCGCCTGCTAGGAAAACCTCCGTGGGGGGCAAGATGTGGTTTCATTTTGGAGGGAGACGTGGGGGACATTAAGGCTTATAGGCCAGCAGCAGCTAGAGAACTGTCTAGGGAAAGTCTCCCTCAGCGCTCAGGGGATTCAGGCATAGCGGGGGCACAGGGAGCTGTAGTCTCTAAAATGTTTAGCAGCAGCTGTGGAGGCTGCAGCTCCAATGTAGGTTATAAAAGCAACAGCAGAAAGCAGGCAGCACAAGAGACAGTTCTGCAGTGAGGGCCTATTCTCACCCCACTGGTAAAGTCCTTCCCGTCCCCCCCACTCCACCCAGGTAAAAGTAACCTAGGGCTTGTCCTCACGGGGGGGAGGGGGGGAATCAATGGCAGCTCGTGAATCACGTAGCTGAAGTTTGTGTATCTGCCGCCGACTTACTGCCCGTCCCCACGGTGGCAGCGGTAGTCGGCGGTGCAGTCCCCCGTCGACTCCAGCTTGCACCTCTTGGCAAGCTGGACTTCCAGAGTCAACGGGGGAGCCGCGGGCGATTGGTTTATCGCGCCTTAGCGAGACGTGATAAATCGCTCGCCCGAAGCTCGATCCCGGCCCGCGGGAGTGAAGATGAGCCCCTAGAATAGAATTGCAGCCCAGGGGTTGGTCTGATCTTTCCACAGCCGTGTCAGTCAGTTGTTTAGATTCCCGGTCTGTATCCCAGCTGTACACTCCACCTGCCTGCCTGCACCAGGTGGATAAGTTTGTTTTTAAGTCACCTCTGAGGTGTAGGAGTCTCCGTCCCTTGCAACTCTGGCTAAGGAGCCTGCTGCGGGGCCATGGGCTAGTGAAGGTCTGTGCGCTCTCTAAATCTGATTTAACATCTTGATTGAAATAGCTGCTTTGGAATAGACCAAGGAGCTGGAGGAGGGTCCCCCTCCGCTGAAAGCAGCTAGTGCCACCTATGGGTTCCCCCCTCCCCCCCACCCCCGCTTGCCAATCTACTGACTCCCTAGAGAACTAAACTTGTGTTTAAAATCTTTGCTATATCATTGAACATGAGCCTAAGGAATTCCTGTGTCTTTTCCAGCCACAAGGAAGAAATAGGGTTGTGTAAGTCCCCCAGCTCTTAGCTGCTCATGTTTTGATCACCACCTCTAGCACATGCTACACGTTTATTCCACCTTCAGTGGCTGGCAGTTGCTGGTGCAGAGAAAAGGGAAGTGAGAGGATTTAGACCCCAGACTTTAATTTGCATGGAGGCACATTCGATTTGTTTGCATGACTTGCAGCACATTCGCTTTCTAAAGCAGGAGCAGGTTCAGCCACGCAGGCTGCACGCTGGCCTAGAACTAACCTCAAGCTGCAAAGCACCAGAAGGGACCTCTGGCCTTAGCCAAAGCTGCCAAATGTGGTGGTTGAAAGCAAAGTGATGCAACAGTCCACGTTGGGGCAGGGCAGTTTGGAAACATACTTCCATGCAGTGCCATATCTTCTGCACCGGGCCAGCTTCGCACCCGGCCAAGGCAGGTTCAGTACCTAGAGCCGTACTCAAGCAGTAACATTTATTACAAAAGCTGAGCTAGCACAGCGGGTGTCACAAAGGCTCCACCATTTCCCTGGCAGATCAATAGTGGGATACCGGGCGGATGTTCAGCTTCCTAGTCCCGGTCCTTTTAAGAACAAAGTAAGTGTAGGTGGAAGTAAGAGAACGTGTACAAGCCCCTTGCTGAGGACGAGCTGCTAATATGAAGAGCCCGTTCCCTTGGAAAACACTGTCCTGGCTTCTCATTGGTTGATGGCATCAGGCAGTGGGTGATGCATGGAAGGAAGGGAATGACTGTTGTGTTGAGAGCAGCACCCTGATGGCTCAGACCATGCTGCCTCTTCGCTTGCCTGACCCCCTCTTCCTCAGCCTGACTTGGAGCGAGAGGAGCAGCCATGGGGCAGTGTTCTGTCTGTAAGCCCCATTGTGGCCAGCACCTTCGGCTAGTCAATCGCATTTATTCCATCAGCCTGACGCTGTTCCTCGCACCCCTCTCCCGGCCATGGGGCCTGCTGGGGCCCAACATACCTAAATAAACTTGTTCATATACAAACCTGCATCTTTCTATCTGCAGCAATTTCTTCCCCCTGGAACGCTGGTGGCCTGCGGAGAAGTCACTGTTGTGGGCTGTCCGCTTATACTCCACAGCATTCAACATGGGTGGGATAAAGGGACCAAACAGACAAGTTGGGGGAGGGGGGGTAACGGACATCTTTAAAAAAAAAATTCCATCTACCCTCTCCCTTCACCCCAGGTAGCTGGGACATTTATTAGAGCCAGTGTGATAGAAAGAACAGTTACTCACCTCTCGTAACGTTTGTTCTTCGAGATGTGTTGCTCATGTCCATTCCCACAAGTGTGTGCGCACCGCGCATGCACGGTTCCGGAAAGTTTTCCCCAGCGGTACCCGTAGGGTCGGCAGGGGCGACCCCTGGAGTGGCGCCCTTATAGCACTGTATATATGCCCCTGCCGACCCTTCCCCGCTCAGTTCCTTCTTGCCGGTACTCCGACAGAGGGGAGGCGGGTGGGATTGGGAATGGACATGAGCAACACATCTCGAAGAACAAACGTTACGAGAGGTGAGTAACTGTTCTTTCTTCTTCGAGTGCTTGCTCATGTCCATTCCCACAAGTGTCTTACGAGCAGTTACCTTGGAGGTGGGAGAGGAGTAGACCTAGTCCCTGCTGCCAGGATCGCCTGTCCCATGGCAGCGTCCTCCGCAGTCTGTTGCACAATGGCGTAGTGCGAGGAGAAGGTATGGACTGAGGACCATGTCGCAGCTCTGCAGATGTCACCAATCGGAATGTGCGCCAGGAACGCCGTGGATGTGGCCTGGGCTCTGGTTGAATGGGCTGTTAGTGGCGGAGGAGAAACGTTCGAGAGGTTATAGCACAGCGTGATACACGAGGTGATCCATCTCGACAGGCGTTGCGAAGAAATCGGCAACCCCTTCATCCGTTCTGCCACTGAAATAAAAAGTGGAGATTTACGAAACGGTTTTGTGCGTTCTATGTAAAAAGCCAATGCCCTCTTTACGTCTAAAAAATGTAGCATTCTTTCCTTATTGGAAGCATGGGGCCTAGGAAAAAATACAGGGAGAAAAATGTCCTGATTCAAGTGGAAAGCGGAGACCACTTTTGGAAGGAAAGCCGGGTGAGGTCGTAGTTGAACCTTATCTTTATGGAAGACGGTGTACGGGGGCTCCGAGGTGAGCGCTCTGAGCTCAGAGACCCGACGTGCAGATGTAATCGCCACCAGAAAGGCCGTCTTCCAGGAAAGATAAGAAAGTGGGCAGGAGGCTAGGGGCTCAAAGGGAGGTTTCATGAGCGCCGCCAACACCAGGTTCAGGTCCCACTGAGAAACCGGTTGCCGCATTGAAGGATACAACCTTTCCAACCCCTTCAGGAATCGCCCCACGAGGGGGCTACTAAACACAGAGGACCCCCCCACTTCTGTATGGAAGGCTGAGATAGCCGCCAAGTGGACACGAATTGTCGATATGGCTAGACCTTGTCTTTTAAGGTCCAGAAGATAGTCCAGGATTAAAGGTATGGGAGCCAGAGCGGGGTCCGCACCTTTATGCTGTGCCCATAGGGAAAAGCGTTTCCATTTGGCCATGTAAGTGGTGCGAGTTGATAACTTTCTGCTACCTAGCAGAACCTCCCTAACCTGGTCCGAGCACCGGCGCTCCGAGGCATTTAACTACGGATATTCCACGCCGTGAGGTGAAGGGACTGGAGGTTGGGGTGAAGCAACTGCCCGTGGTCCTGGGACACCAGTGTGGGAAGGAGAGGGAGGGTTATAGGTCTGGACACTGATAGAGATAGCAGTAGAGTGTACCAATGCTGGCGGGGCCATGCCGGCGCTATTAGGATCATGGACGCCCCGTCCAGGCGGACCTTGAGTAACACCTTGTGGATGAGTGGGAACGGTGGAAATGCATAGAGCAGACCCTCCCTCCAAGGGATCTGAAAGGCGTCTGCCTCTGATCCTGGGCTGCTGTTCATGAGGGAGCAAAACCTCTGGCACTTCCTGTTGGCCCTCGTGGCGAACAGGTCTAGGTGGGGAAATCCCCACTGTAGGAAGATTGAATGCGCAATGTCCCCCCTGAGAGACCACTCGTGGCCCCGAAACGAGCGACTGAGGGTGTCCGCTAGAACATTCTGGGCCCCCGGGAGGTATGCGGCTATGAGATGGATATTGTGTGCGATACAAAACTCCCAGAGAGCTAGGGCTTCCCTGCATAGGGGAGAAGAGCGAACACCACCCTGTTTGTTTATATAAAACATAGTCGCCGTGTTGTCTGTCTGGACCAGCACACACTTGCCTTGTAACTGGCCCCGAAATGCCTGGCACGCGCGACGAACCGCTCTCAGCTCTCGGACGTTGATGTGAAGGGACAGCTCGTGGTGAGACCAGTGTCCTTGAGTCCTGGTGTCTCCCAGATGAGCTCCCCAGCCGAGGTCGGAGGCATCTGTCCCCAATGTCACTGTAGGTTGGGGCTTGTGGAAAAGGACCCCTGCTGTGAGCGAGCTGGGGTGTAGCCACCAATGGAGTGAACCCAGCGTATGGTTTGGGAGGGTGACGATAAGGTCTAGTGGGTCCCTTCCCTGCTTGTACACTGTCATCAGCCAAGTTTGCAGTGGTCGCAGGCGGAGCCTGGCGTAGGGTACCACAAACGTGCAGGCTGCCATATGGCCTAAGAGGACCATGCAGTTTCTGGCCGTGGTGGTTGGAAACCGGAGGGCGGAAAGAACTAAGCTCTTTATAGTTTCGGCCCGAGTTGGAGGCAGGAATGCCATGGCTTGTTGAGAGTCCAATACTGCTCCTATGAACTCTATTCTTTGCGTAGGTTCTAGAGTCGACTTTGGCTCGTTCAGTATGAGGCCCAACCTGAGGAATGTAGCTCTGACGAGAGCTACTTGCTGGACTGCTAGTTCTCTTGAGTTTGCTCTTATGAGCCAATCGTCCAGGTAAGGGTAAACGTGTACCTGATTCCGTCTCAGGGCTGCGGCCACGACCGACATACATTTTGTAAATACCCTTGGGGCAGTGGATAGGCCGAAGGGGAGCACCGTAAACTGGTAATGACGGTCCCTTACCACAAATCGCAGGAATCTCCTGTGACTGGGGATAATCGAAATATGAAAATATGCGTCCTTTAAGTCGAGGGCGGCGAACCAGTCTCCACGATCCATGGAAGGAATGATAGTTGCTAGGGAGAGCATGCGGAACTTCAGCTTCTTTATGTAGGAGTTGAGGCCCCGCAAGTCTAGGATAGGACGAAGGCCACCCTTGGCCTTCGGGATAAGGAAATAACGGGAGTAATAGCCCTTGCCCCGAAATTCTTGAGGCACCTCCTCTATGGCACCCAACGACAAGAGGGTTTGGACCTCCTGAACTAGGAGTTGCTCGTGAGAAGGGTCCCTGAAGAGGGACGGGGAAGGTGGGTGGGTGGGTGGAAGGGAGGAAAATTGGATAGAATATCCCACTTTCACCAGGCTGAGAACCCATTTGTCTGAGGTGATTCGAGACCATGCCTGGTAAAAGTGGGACAAGCGGTTCACAAACAGAAGGGAAGCTGGATCGTCGCCCCCGGGCGCACCTTCAAAAGTTGGGCCTGGTATTCGGGGGTTGCCTGGGCCCTTGGTTTTGTTGGCCGTTGCGTGATGACGAACGCGGGCGGCCCCTGTTATTTCCCCTACCGCCCCTTCTCGTTTGGTCCCGCCGGGGAGCCGGCTGGTAGAAACGAGCTGGAGGAGCAGGTGGGGGTCGGAATGGGCGCCTAGCAGGTTGTGGAGTGTGAAGGCCCAGAGAGCGAAGCATGGCCCTAGAGTCCTTCATCGAGTGCAGTTTTTGGTCGGTAGCCTCCGCAAACAAGCCCTGACCCTCGAAAGGGAGGTCCTGGATCGTTGCTTGAACCGGTGGAGGGATACCCGAGACTTGGAGCCACGCACCACGTCTCATAACTATGGCTGTAGCCATTGTTCGGGAGGCCGAGTCCGCCGAGTCAAGTGCCGCCTGTAGGGCCGCCCTGGAGACCACCTTGCCCTCTTCCACAATGGCGGTAAACTCCGGAGTCGACTCCTTAGGGATCTTGTCCTGGAATTTGGTCAGGGTCGACCAAGAGTTAAAGGCATACCGCCCCAACGCTGCTTGCTGATTAGCTACCCTCAGCTGCAGCGATGCGGAAGAATAGACCTTTCTGCCGTATAAGTCTAGTCTCTTAGCGTCCTGGGATTTTGGCGAGGGGCCTGTTTGGCCTTGCCTTTCCCTGTGATTCACAGCATCGGCAACCAGAGAACCTGGGGGAGGATGCGTGAATAAGTACTCATAGCCTGTTCTGGGCGCAAAGTAGCGGCGTTCGACCCCCCTTGCCGTCGGAGGAATCGAGGAAGGCGTTTGCCAGAGTGTTTTGGAAGTTGACAGGATCTTTTTAATGAAGGGCAAGGCTATCTTAGGAGGACCATCAGACGTAAGGATGTCGACCGTGGGATCATCCTCTTCCAGAACCTCCTCTGCCGGGAGGTTGAGGTTCTGGGCGACCCTTCTAAGAAGATCCTGGTGTCCTCTAACATCCATGGGTGGGAGGCCCGATGTTAAAGAGCCTGCCACCGCCTCATCTGGCGAGGATGAGGAAGAGGTAGCAAAATGAGTCTCCTCTTGGATGGTGTCTCCTGAAGGTGGTTCGGCGATGGAGCGGGCCGAGGAGTGATGGGAGGGAGATGCCTGGTGCCGTCCCAGACCCGACGGACCCGGTACCGGCTCGTCTTCCGGTACATCAGATGGAGGCCGAGTGATTGTTGCAGATACTGGGCCCCGAGGTACGGAGGGCAGAGATGCGGACACAGATGGTGGTCCCTGCATCTGCTGGAACGCCCATGGGGTCCAGATAGGCCACTGCACCGGCCCTTGGGTTTGCTGCCAAGGACCCGAATGGTGGGATGAACGACGGTGCCGGGAGTGGTGCCGGTCAGCTCTGTGGGTGCGGTGACTGCGACCCGAATGAACAGACGTCGCTCCGGTGCGGTGGCTGCGCCCGGAGCGGGAGGAGCCGGCGTCTGAGTCTGAAGAGCGCCCCGAGGTGGGCCATGGCGGTGCCACGCCTTCTGGCGCCACGAGGTAACCCTGACCGGGGTAGATATACGGTGCCGTAGAAGGCAGATGACTTTCTGCAGAGGCGGGCACCGTCGGCACCGGGTGAACCTGCCTCGACGAGATAAGCGGTGCCGCGGCGGGAGGCATCGTCGGTGCCGACCCCATCGGCGGTATGATGGGCGTTACCGATCTAGGTAGCGGTGCCGGAGCCGCAAACGGTGCCGGGCTCGTTGCCGAAGCCGGGCCCGAGGGCTGAGTCAGGTGCGGTGCCGCGCTGACGTCGCCCGCTAGGTCAATCAACTCCCGGGCTGCCTCAAAGGTCTCCGGGGTTGACGGTGCGGCAAAGTCGGAGAAAGGCTCGTGCTGCGTTACACCATCTCCTGATGCGTGTACGCGCACCGGGCCCGACGCCTGTGGCACTTTACGGGGCTCATCTAAGTGACCCGAAGTCTGCCGCGTCGATTTAGTCTTCGCCTTAGCCTTGCGAGGTGGAGAGCGGCCCCTTTGCTTCTTGTGCGGCACCGGCGATTGGGAGCGGTGCCGCCGAGGGCTCTCGGACCGGTGCGGAGATCGGTGCCTGTGAGATTTCTCCTTCCTCGGTGCCGTAGGCTCCCGCACCGATGGCGGTGCGCTGCGCACCGATGTGGATGGGAGATCCCCCTGTGGCTGCAGGGCAGATTCCATCAAGATCAGTTTTAAGCGGTGATCTCTCTCCTTCTTTGTTCTAGGTTTGAAGTTTTTGCAGATTGAGCAGCGCTCCGACTGATGGCTCTCACCTAGGCACTTCAGGCAGTTAGCGTGAGGATCGCTGTTGGGCATCGGCTTCCCACAGAGATCACAGTTCTTGAAGCCTGGTGCCCCAGGCATGCCCCGGATGGGACGGAGATAAAACTTTAACAACTAATCTACTCTAACTAACAGATAACCATTAACTACTAAGCACTCAACTATATACAGAATAAACAAGAACAGTTCGATAAGATGGGATACCGCTAAGCAGATAGCGAGGGGATTCCAGCTAACCGTCATGGGCGGGAAGAAGGAACTGAGCGGGGAAGGGTCGGCAGGGGCATATATACAGTGCTATAAGGGCGCCACTCCAGGGGTCGCCCCTGCCGACCCTACGGGTACCGCTGGGGAAAACTTTCCGGAACCGTGCATGCGCGGTGCGCACACACTTGTGGGAATGGACATGAGCAAGCACTCGAAGAAGAACTGGGGCACTTAGGAGGAATCCAACTCCAGCGAAGGTAGCAGCCTGGTGGAACAGTTCACAACAGGCTATTCCCCCTCTAGGAAGGGGGCAGACCTGTCAGCACCAACCAATGGGTCTGTGGGTGGAAATTTAAGACTTCATTTCACAGGGATAGTGAGCCAGGATTATCGAACAAGCCGAGGGACCCCGGCTGAAGGGAAAGAGGTGATCTATGGTTTTAAAGTCAAGGTGAAGTCCCAGTAATCACAGCTGGAAGACCAGCCACAACAAGTACAAGACTTTTACAAGGAACCTTAAACCAGGCTTCGTTTCCACCTGGCACCTGCTCATAGTCTGTGGAGCAGAAGACTGCTGAAGACAAGCCCCCATGGTGTTAGCTTGAGGCTGAAGGCCCATGGTTGTGGAGCAGCACACACATGACCCAGACCAGAAGTTACTTCAGAGGATCCAAGCACAGCGTCCCCAACCATGTTGTCTGAAGCATCAATGGTTGGGGCAGTAGCAGGTGGAGTAAGCACCGAAAGTGCCAGCCCCGAACTGTGTTTAATTCAGTCAGCTTCCTGCCTGGGAGCTGGGTGTGAATCATGATCCAGGGCTGTTACTCAGTCACCTGTGGCTAGTTTGATCTCAGCTGCTCATGCATTGACTAATTAGAAATCATCACTGCTCAGCTACAGTGGCTCCAAAGGGGGCTGTCCCAGGGTGGCTTTGAGAGGAAGGGAAAGCAGTTCCTGTCCATGTAGAGGAACACGTCTGTAGCTCGGGTAGGCAACCTACGGCACACATGCCGAAGGTGGCACGCGAGCTGATTTTCAGTGGCACTTACAGCCTGGATCCTGGCCCACTGGTCTGGGGGGGGGTTCTGCATTTTAGATGAAGCTTCTTAAACATTTTTAAAACCTTATTTACTTTACATACAAGAATAGTTTAGTTATAAATTAAAGAGTTGTAGAAAGAGACCTAAAAACATTTAAATGTATTACTGGCATGCGAGACCTTAAATTAGAGTGAATAAATGAAGACTTGGCACACCACTTCTGAAAGGTTGCTGACCCCTGACCTAGCTGGGCTTAGGGGTTACTCTTTGCTAGAGGGGGCCCCACTACTGTTCACACCAGTTTTTCCTCTAATAGTTCAGCTGATGCTACCCTGACGGCACTTGTACCTGAAGCTTTAAGATGGTATCCGGGCACTACAGCTTGCCCAGAGAATAGAGCGCTGCAGCAATGGAGTTGCAGGTGGCTGAGAGTCGTTCAGTGCCAGCTGAAGAGCAATGTCTGAAGATGGTTGTTTTCTGGAAGAGCAGACCACTGAGGAGCACCTGTGGGGTGATGTTGCCCAAGGAAACGGGTTTGGAAAGACTTGAACGGGTCAGATACCAAGGAAACAAAAGGCCCAGTCACAAGCAAAACCAAAATTGGCCTGGTCCACCACAAGGGCTGCAGTCAAAGAACTTGAGGGGAGCATTTGGGAGCACACCGGTATTTGGTTTGTGAGTGATAGCTACTGGTGATGCAAAGGGCCAAAACCTTAGGAACTACAGATCCCCTGTGGCACATGCTAGGAGCTTGAGATCTAAGAGGAGCAGTCTAGTCCAGACCAAGCTTAGCAATCTGGAAAGCACTGGCTGGTTTGTAAAGCACTCCGGAAACTGACGATATTAACACACCAACCCCAAAACAGCAGTACAGAAAAGGTCATTTTTAATCAGCTCATTAGGAAACGAAGAATCTACCAACATTTGTTAAAAATTACATAAATAAGTTACGCTTTAACTATCAAACGATACAGACGCCTCCAGGCAGTAACTGTTACAGCTTCGTTACATCTTGGTCTGAGGCCCAAGGCAGCTGTGTCCTGAGGTGAAATGGCAGTAGTTTGGCTGGCTCCACCCTTAAGAGCAGAACAAGAGGAAGCCCCAACGGAGCCACCTAGCTGGTGTCTGTCTGAATACACAGCACATACACGATGGGGGAGTTTGGTCTTCACATGCTCTCGCTGCTGTCCTTGTTCTGCAGCTGAGAGAACAGGCAGGTGCTTGTCCACCTCTGGCCAACACGGAGACCAAATCCCAAAGTGCTTCGGCACGATGCATCTTGGTCATGATCCTGTTTTGCTGACTCAAGCAGAAAGAGACTCCGCATAAACATTCAGACACAACCCAGTTAGGGGATTTCACAGATCAATGGTCCCTGCATGCAACCGGGATCAGAACTGTGCCAGCTACAAATGTGTGTTCTGACCCCGGTGTGATCAAAGCCTTCTGTAGATTTCAACCCCTCTTGCTATCTAGCTCCAGAACTTCTGTTTGGCTGCTGAGTTAGTCAACCACTAAGACAAGACAGAAGTCTAAGCAGTTTATCATCAGAGCTGCCATTCTCACTGGTTTCAATACTGCTCTAAGTTCTCAGCACGTACAAAACGAAGGTCTGTTTACACAGATGGGGTGAAATCCTCCCCCCCACTGCAGTCAGTGGGAGTTTTACCATAAACGTCAAATGGTAGAAGAGAAAAACTAGAAGTACAGGAACCTGGTAGCAGGGCAGGGTTGGGCTTCCCCTCCCCGGCAGCGGACAGGGATGGGCTCAGACTCATAATCAGGTTAACGGGAGGATTTCCAAGGTCTCCACTGCCCCCAGACTGGGGCAGACACAGAACTATTCCCCATCCCAGGTGCAGTTTGGATCCATGGAGCTCAGTCCTACAGCTCCTGGCTGAGTTCCGTTGATTTCAGGGATTACTTGGACCTCAGAGATGAATTTTTGTGGGAGCACTGGGCTTGTGGCAAGGCCCTGTGCCCTCTTAGTTGCAAGCTGCAAAGAGGAGGGTTACAGTGCTCAGCAATCCTACTAGGTGTGGGTCCCGCTGGTGGACAGGTCCTCAGCAAAGCTCTGGGGTATTGGGGCTCTAGCACTCCCTCCCCACATCAGGGGCTCCTAACTGTTTAAAAACAGACTTCAAGAACCAGGAGCCATTTAGCAGAGTTTCCCTCACTTGGGCTCCTCCCAGCTCAATGGGCAAGGCCCCCCAGCTTCTCCTGGGCTGTTGAATGACTTCAAGAAGTGTCACATTTAGCAACATCCCAGGAGAGACTTCTGCAGCTGAGATACGAGGGCTGGTCTTGCTAAAGGAATTCTGCTTCACATTAAATGATTCCGGGGAACAGGCTTGTCCTGAACCCGACAGAAGGAGCTTGATCTAAGAACGGTCACTTCCCTACAATGAATTAGGTGTAGGGCATTACGTCAGCAGAGATTAGCTACACTGAAGAGTCACAAATCTCAATTCCCAGACACCTAGAAGATTCCCCCATCCCAAGTTTTCAACCTGTAAACCCCCTTCTAACTCCAGAGCCCTGCCTCAGAGTCACCACTTCTTCCAGCTCTCCCCCCGCTGGAGAATGCCAAGCCTGCCCCCTAACTGGCTGCAGGGCCTGGTGAGGAAAAGCTACATTCCCCAAAGGAGATGGCCTGCCTGCTCCTGCTGAGCTAGGGAGCGAGAGCAGGGCAGGGGACAGGCCTAGTCCACACTAGAAAGGACTGCAAGTAGGGCTAGGTGGAGATGCAGCTTATAGCAACAAAAGTGCTTTTGCCTGTGTGCCTTATACCAGCTCCCTGAACCGAATAAGCTTTATCCACAGCAGCTTTATTTTGCTGGTATAACTGCATCTCCACTGGGACTTTTGCCAGTAAAAAACAAAACAGGTCACTCCCTTAACTAGCACACTGGTAACGGTTCTATACGGAGCTGGCCTGAGCCCAGGTTTTCACAAAACCACCACTGGGCTGACCCAACAGCATCTGCTTTGCCACCGATGCCCCATGGGGTGAGATCTTGCACTAGACATTGTTAGTCTCTCTTGCCACGGTCACCCACCCTCCCTTGTGATCAGCAGCACTTCCCCGGGCCCTGGGTACAAAAAGTGCCAGAGCTTGCCTGAGCAAACGCCCTCCTCTGAGTCACAGTCACCCCCGTCTCTGGAATACCCGCCTCCCAAACCGACTGCCTCTGGACTGGAGTAAACACCTGCATTGGGAGTATTTCACAGTTGAATTGTAAACACTTTCCGTTCTTAACCTGCAATCCCCTTCACCTCAGTCCGCATCCCCTGGCCTAGAGAGCGGCGGAACCATACCCATGGCACAGTCAGCGGGAGCCGAAGGGCTCGGGGACGTCTAGATCATTTTGATCTCTTGCGATCGGCTCGGAGTCAGGCTCTGGCGCTGGGACTTGACCGTCTGGAGGCGCCTCCCATGCAGGCTGAACTGCGACCAGCTGAGGAGCTGCAGTAATGCACATGTGATGGGGATGAAGACGAGGAGGTAAAAGCAGCCCTGGCGCAGAGTTGGTTCCCAGGCTGCATTGGATGCCAGTTTCGGCTGGGCGCTCACCACATTGCTCAGAGGGGCCCGCTGGAAAATGTCATAACCTGAGGCCAAAACAGTCTGTAAGACTCAGCTAGAAACTGTAACAATTCCCTGCACCCGCAAACCACCATTGTAACATGGAGCTCCCCACCCCTCCCTCGGGTCTGTGCAGGGGCTTCACAGGCACTGAACACCACGTCCCGTAGCCGAGCAACTTGGTGCTATTCAGATACAATGTCCCTGGGATAACAACGAACAGGCGGAGGGGTGTTCATTACAGGAGTGGGGAGCTGGATTGGCATCAGCTCTCTCTCTCTCTCTCAGGCCTGGGTTCAAATGTGATGTGTCAACAGGAGAGCTAGGCAGTGGTGTCAAGCTAACCCTTTGCTGAAATGCAGCACATGGAGCCGGCCTGGGACACGGATCCAGTACAAACGCCCACAGTGAATCACTACAGCCACCTCCCACCCAGCTGGTCTCCCACCCAAATACTGCCCAGGCCTTCTCCTGTTCAGGTTATTCGCTCGGACAGTCACCGTCCCAGGTGGCGTGGGTGCAAAAGTCCATGGAGTGTTGACTTAAACAACCTGTTAAGTAATAAAACATCTTGCAAACTATGCTGCCAGTGGACCTTGTCCAAGTATTTCACATCATAAAAGCCAGCAGGGGCACTCCTCTCAGCCCCACCCTGCTGCTGTCCCAGAGAACCCTTCCTACCCCACTCACCAGTGTAAGTACAGAGCAACCAGGTGCCAACCAGGGGAGCAAAGGTCTGGCCAGGCTTGGTTACCAAGGCAACCATCCCAAACAACAGCGCTGAGGCAGCCTGCTTCCTGCGGTTCAAGACAAAATCCTCATCCACCAGGTCAGTGACCACCAGGTTCAGCAGCTTGCACGTTCCTTCCGTGAAGACCCGGTTGCTGCGGAGCACAGCAGAGAGGGCATTGCACAGCAGAGAGGGCATTGCACAGCAGAGAGGGCATTGCACAGCAGAGAGGGCATTGCACAGCAGCACTTCAATCCAGAGAGGGCTAATGCTGCACCTGCCAGCCACTCTACCCCTCTGAGGCAGGTACTAGCCCCATTATACAGATGGGGAAACAGGCACAGAAAGGGGAAGTGTCACATCAGAGCTAGGAACTGAAACCAGTGCTCCCAAGTATCAGGCCAGTGCGTTAGCCACCAGCCCAGCCTTCCTCCCGCCAACCCAGAACCACCACCTGCCTGGTCTTGAACCCTCAAGTCCACTGTACAGCCTCCCGGAACAGGTCAGATGGGCAATACCCACACATCGAGTTCACGCACCAGATGACAGGATGTTTGAAAGCAGCTGCCCTTAGTCATCCCTGCTTATGGGAGGACAGTCCCACACGCCAGAGCCAAGCCAGCATTGGCAGACACATGTTATTTCCTCATTTGTTCTTAAACAAGGTTTGTATGAAGTGTGGTGTAATCGTGGATTGTTCAGTTCATCTTCCCTGGTCCACTGGAGGTCAGGGAGTTCGTCATTAGAAGGGACAACATGATCTCGTGGTTGGAGCACTCAGTCAATAGTCAGGACTCCTGGGTTCTACTCTCAGCTCTGACAGTGACTTGCTGCATGACCATGCCTCACCTGTACGCCCGAGTGTCACCAGCTGTAAAATGGAGATGCCTCATGGCCTCCCCCCCAGGGTCGCTAACCGTCTGGACAGCTTCCATTAGCTCACCCTTAGGCGCAGAGCTCAATGAAACCCTTGATAAGCAACTTACCTGGCTATGAAGATGCAGAGCAGATGCACCTGGTCAGGTCCAGCTAGAAGCATGAGGATGCTGAGAGCCAGCTTCAGGAAGAAGAGCCCTCGCACCACTGCGTAAACCCCAAATCTTTGACAGAGAGACAGAAAATAGAGGTTGTTGAGATGAGGGGCGATGTAGGAGATACCTGCAGAGAGAGGCACAAGGGAGTTTCAGCCGTTGGCAGGGCCTAGAGACCGAGTAGAGACTAGACAAGGCTCAATTCATCCAGCAGGGCATTGGGAAGAAAACCACAGAACAGCTACGCACATTTCAACAGAGCGAGTTTGGTGATAATGGAAATACTCAGCCCTTACATGGTACTTTCTATGTCCCAAGCACTGCACAGAGATCGTCACAATCCTCCTTGAAGGAGGCAAGTGTTATCCCCATTTCACAGATGGGAGCACTGGGAGGCAAGTGACTGGTCCAGTAACACACAGGCAGTTAGCATTAGAACCAGGATTGAAACTGTGAACTCCCAATTCTGCTTACCCGGCCCGATTCCACACACAAGCTGCCTGCTTGAGTTGGTGGGAGTCAGACAATATGGCAGTGCCAATGCATCTCAGCCCTGGCCCAGAGCCAAGCCGCCATTGGACCTTGCGGTGCCAATCACACTGATCTGGATGGCAGCTTGGGCATGTTCCAACAGCAAGTAAGAGAACGTGACTGAGCTCATGGTCTCGTCCCCCAGCTCTGCAGAGCGGACCAGATCTGGCTCTCTCACCCCCTTACAGCTGAGACACCCAGGTGAGGGAGCCAGTGCCTGCCTCTCCCCCTCCTGCCCCTGAAAAAATCTTCGATGATTTATTGTGTGTTTGTGGAGGGAGGGGAAGGTCCAAGATGGCTGCAGCAATGGTCCCATCTGGGGAGAGGTGGGCTCCTGGAGTGCACCTTTCTCCCAAGTCTCACTGCTTCCAGGGTTTGTGAAGAAAGTACCAACCCAGCAGCTGTGGGGTGCCGCTTACTCCAGTTCCCCTCGCAGGCTCACCTAGTAGGAAGGATCCTGTAGAGAGAGAGATCCGATCGGACAGCAAGTGTTCCAAGAAGAGAGGGAAGAAGTTGCTGTTAAAGTGGCAGTGAAAAACCTGTGACAAAACAGCACAAAGATTAACTGACCAGCCGTACTGAGAGCAAGAAGAGGACGGCTAAGGCTCCACTCCAGGAGGAGTCAAGTGCCAAGCTAACATGCCATTCTTACTGGTAGGATCTTCAAGCAGAGAAGTGGGTTCTGCCAACAGTGTGCTTTGTTTATACAAGTGCTCCGACGCCACCCGCACTCACCTTTGAGAGCCATCAGTTACAGCCTGGTACTCCAGGAGTAAAACGGCCCCCATGAATGGCCCATAGCCAGCCCTGCCCAACACTCGTCTGTGTGTTACTATGTGGGAGAACACAACACCAGAGACAACCAAGGCTGCAAGTGCTGCAGCGAGTGTTCTGTGGTTTGGCAGTCATCTCTGTGGCCACCTGGCTGAGGAACCAAGAACTAGCTCGGAGTAGAGCCCAGCAGCTGTGACATGAGCCTCACCAATGGGGGGGGGAGGGGGAATGGGAGGATTTAGTGCTCTCACAGGAAGGGGGGGGGGAGGGGTTTCCTATCTGCTCTCAAAGACATTTGACGACAGGAACTAGGATTTCCCTGGCCAGTGCGCTTTTGCGCTAATAATTCAATAATGCGCTGAACTGCAGCATCCTAGTTAAACTGCACATGATGGTCTCAGACAGGCTGAGAGTTTCCACTCCTTCATGAAGCAGGAGCTCAGGCTACACCTACTCTTCTGTCTCCAGCCAGGAGGGGTGATTACGATCCCCGACTCCTCAGGGAGTCTCTCCATAACAGAACAGCTGGCTGAGGCGAAGCCACACAAGCGTATGCAGAAAGCACCAAGAGGAGTTCTGGCATTACGCAGACCGCACTACTTTCCTCATAAGGAATCAATATCCTGGTGAATCAATTTCAGACTGGTTTGGCTAACAGCGCATCATCTGAATCTCTGGGTTAGAGCGTCTGTGCTAGACCTACCTGTACCAGGTTCATACAGACGAACCAGAGGAAGTTGCGGTGCCGGGACAGCTGTTTGAGGTATTCTCCCAGTGTAATCCTCTTCTCCAGCGGGGCAGATGGTTGCTCAATGTACAATCTACAGGGACAATGAAAGCACTAATTGTTTCTGCACATGTGAGAATTTCTGTTATCCCCCTTCCTCTGCACTCCCAAGGGGCTTGTCAACGCAGTGCTCCCGGCTTTGCTCATAAATGTATGCACTGATGCAATGCTGGCTATTTTCCTCATCCTACCAGTTCCTGTTATTCATCTTCTCTGTTCATGGAGCAAGTCAGAAGCTGGCATCATATTTGCTCCTTGATGGAAGCAACAACCAGAACTAGGGTAATCAAAAACTTGGAATATTTGCCTAGTGAGTCAGCATCTCAGATCTGCACCAGGAAGAGTATCCTTCCCCCGGACAGCTGTTCCAGTCCAGTGCAGAGTCCTACTGCTCTAATCTCAATCTTTATTGTGGGAACACCTATAGGACATGAGGCACTCTGTACACAAAATAGAGACAGTCCTTTCCCCAAAGAGCACTCATCTCTTCAACTTAGACTGTCAGACAAGTGGATACAACAGAGGGGGCAGTGCGAGGTAGGAACACTGGAATGAGCAACACAAAGATTGCAGCTGCTTAGCCCGTGGCAGGCAGTAAGACAGACAAGAGCTATACATTTACTTTTTCCATCCTCATGGTAAAGGGAAAGCAAGTACATTGCTATGACCCTGCTGTGTTGACATTTTAACAGGTACAGGCCTTTTACTATTAGTGTATGCTCTAGAAATTAAGAGATGGAAGCTACAGGTAACTTGTGTCCATCTGCCGCCAAGAACAGAATTACTGTCAGCCATACATTCTCTAGTGCTCTGCCCCAGTCTAGTTGCAGATGTCCCCAGGGCCGGTGACAGAAATTTGCCCCCCCCCGATCGTTTGGGGGGCCCCCCCGATCGTTTGGGGGGCCCCCCCGATCGTTTGGGGGGCCCCCCCGATCGTTTGGGGGGGCCCCCCGATCGTTTGGGGGGGCCCCCGATCGTTTGGGGGGGGCCCCCGATCGTTTGGGGGGGCCCCCCAGCCTATTCTCCTTCCCCCCCTGCCTGACCCGGCCCACCCAACCTAATCTCCTCCCCCCTGCCTAACCTCCTCCCCCTCCCCACCCATCCCTGCCTGGCCCACCCCTCTGTTGGGGGTGATCTTTGGCGCAGGGGAAGAGGTCCCCTCCCCATTGGTTCCCCGCCGGCCCCTCGGCCAGCGCTGGCCGGGCTACGCACATCCGGGGCTCCCCAGCCCCGCTCGCTGGCCCCCGCGGAGCGGCGTCGGCGGCACCTGTGTCTGCAGTGGAGTCGTTCTGGCTGGAGGGCTCCGGCGCCAAGGGCGGGTTCGTGCGCGTGGTGCTGGCGCTGCCCCACAAGCTGGACACCACCGTGCATTTCTTAGAGAGCGGTGAGCACTATACGGTGCACGGCGGGGACGCGCTGCTGGTAGCCCGCGAGCTCTTCCGCACCCGCGGCGTCATCCGGCTGTTGTCGCTGGGCCTGCCTGGGCCCCCCGCCAAGGGGGGATGGACGACTACGGGTACAGCTGTGTACCGGGTCCCGGACTTAAGGGGGCCACCCTTAAGTCCGGGGCCCGGTACAGCTGTAACCGTAGTACCCCCGTCGCCGGCCCTGGATGTCCCATGAGATGGAGGTTGTACAACCCTTCCCTTAGAAGCCTCTTCACAGCCCAGGAGATCTCAACATTAGGATACCTTTCTTGGTCATCAGCCTAAATCTTCCATCTCTTAATTCATCCCATCATTCTCCTTTATAGCTCCATACACAATTCCAATAATTCCCCTTTTCCTCACAGGTATTTACACTTAGATACTTGTAGGGAGACATGAAAACCACCTACCAGTCGTCAGCTAGCCAAGCTAGACATAAAGAGCCCATTTTTAGTGAGTCAGTCGCATAATTGTGTGCAGAACCACACATGCAACTACTGAAGCTCCGTGCAGAAGGGCACTCAGGCATTTGTAGGCAGGATACTCCCAACACCTCATGCATTCAGGATAACTGCACTCAGATTAAATATGCTTTCTGGCATGTGAAATGCACGTCTGACTTTAAGGGACTAGTTAGCGTGGGCCAATTTTCCGAGTCGTTCCTCAGGACTCTGTCCCTCTATCGCCTTAGGTTTTTGTTTGTCTGTTTATGGCTACTGGATCATTACCTGTTACGTTCACTCACTCCGGGGCACCTGGCATTGGCCACTGTCGGTAGACAGGATACTGGGCTAGATGGACCTTTGGTCTGACCCAGTCCGGCCATTCTTATGTTCTTACTCTGAATTTTGAGGGGAGGAAGCTACAGCTGTCGCGTAAAATTTTCAAAAATGCCTAAATATAAATAAATATAAATATAAATGGAGATATACCAATCTCCTAGAACTGGAAAGACCTTGAAGGTCATCGAGTCCAGTCCCCTGCCTACACTAGCAGGATCGAGTACTGTCCCCTGACAGATTTTTTGCCCCAGATCCCTAAGTGGCCCCCTCAAGGATTGAACTCACAACCCTGGGTTTAGCAGGCCAATGCTCAAACCACTTAGCTATCCCCCCCCCCACTGAGCTATCCCTCCCCATAAGTGACATGGGCTTCTTAGGTTCCCATTTTCAAAGTGATATAGGAGACCAAGGGTAGATCTACACTTGGAGCTGCGGGTACAAGTCCCAGCTGATTGAGTTAGCACACTAAAAACAGAGTGTAGCCACAGTGGCAACGGACTAGCCACCGCATGTATGAACCCATCCGAGACGCAGCCCCACAGCATCAGATGGGCATTTCTCTGATGCTAGATAGCTTGGTGCCACTTACTCTTTTAAAGTTGACTCTTGGTCCCATTTCACTTTCACTTCGGTCTCAAATCGTTGTCTCAGCAGCCACGTTGCCAGAGTAAATCCAGCAGCAGAGCAGAAAGCCAGCACCACACAAAATATCCGGAAAGAAAAGAAGTCTTCTTTGTTCCACACTGCATAGGACATGAAGACCGAGAGGGAACCGATGGCACTAAAAAGCGAGCAGTAGAAATTTAGGCTAGTCCTGTCCTTTGCAGAAACAGCAAGGTCTGCGAGCAAGGCATTGTGGTTGAGATCCACCACGGTAAGAAAGCTGTCATAGAGGCAGAGGCAGAGGAGGAACTGTAGACCTGGATGGGCCCACGAGACCCAGAAAGCCAGGAAAGAGATGGCAAAAAGGGGCCCATTGCAGCTCAGTGCCTTAAGTCTCTTAAGAATGACTTCTGGTGAGGAGATCTCCACCCCTGACCTGCAAGAGAAGAGAAAAACTTTGGTGACAATCCCTGGGAAGTGTCCCTGCCACGCCCTCTATTCCCTTGTAGGAAAGGCTCAGCGGGCAGGGGAAGCGATCTCAACACTGCATTTCTCAGGGTCGTAAGTGTCTTTGTTCAGCTACTGTCTGGCTCTGAAAATGTGAGGAGATAACAGGCTCCAACACCAGGAACATGAGCAAACACACAGAGCCCTTCTTGGCAGGCCAGCATTATCTGCTTCACAGTCCCACAGTAAATCTGCAACAATGCAGATTGTTCAACAGTGTCGCTCTGTCTCACTCTAGTGGACAGACCATGTATAGAGGTTTGTAGGTCAGCTATTGACTCCAAGTTTAATTGCACTTAACTCAAGCAGCAGAGGCTGGTGCTTTTAGAGCCGGAGTTCCAGACTCAGTCCTGCAGGTGACTTGACTGGGGCATTAGTACAACTACACTTGTGGATGTCCTCCTCCATACACTGAAATGATGGACAAGCAGCACCCAACCCTGAAGCCACAACAGCAACATCCAACTTTTCAGGATACCATGAGCAGGGGAGTTTAAGATTTTCATACCTAGGTAATATTCCTCTATCAATCTTTTAAAGGGGACGTTTTCCCATAATCTTTTCCAGCCTACTCTGAGGATATCAACTTTTTAGCATATAACAGAGGATACGAATGGCACAAACTTACTGTTGTGTGCTAAGAAATACACGGTCACTCAACCAGCCGAAGAGAGGGTCATTGAGGCTGTTCCAGATTAGAAACACGGTCTAGAAAGAGATACAATAGTGAGACAAGCCACAATGAATCACTTCAGCAGTTGAGTCTTGTTACTGAGGTAACCAGCATCCAGATGGGGACCCATTACAGTTCCTCGGGATAATAATCAATTAGTACTGGATAGTGATAATGTACCACATATGCCTTGGGACTATACTGCAAACCCCCTTCTGTGCCCGTACTGTGCCTTTCCAGGCTGAGAGTCAGTGTTCAATGGCTTTATGTTGTATTAAAAAACCTCGGGCAAATAGGGTTACAGCACCCATTTTCATACATGATTCAGTCACATTTGAACTCATGCTTTGGGAGGTGACCGAGGCCAACATTTTCAAACCTGGGTGCCTAATGTCAGGTACCTAAATCTAGATACAGGCACTCAAGAAGTCAGTTTTCAGACTCATCCACTGCAGTGCTTCATTTCTGCTGTGTGTAGTTTGAAATGCGCTGGGACTCTCCAAGAGGAAAGGCACTCTTTAAAATGAAAATTGTTGGTGTTTATACCCCAACTCACTATCTTTGTATATGTGTACGAGTGAGAAGAGCTAGGTCACTCAATTTAGCCCTAATACTACTAGCTCCTTTATCAGTTCCTGCCAAAAAAAAGTTAAGCTACAAAAATGTTCTCCCATATTCTAACCTGATGCTTTAGTTTCAGATCCTACTGCATATCTTGAGAACGGGGTAGGAAAAAATAAGTCTCAGAAACTTACCTCCCCAATCCAAAAGGACAATTTATCAATCTTGTAAACAGAAACAAAGGTGTCCACGTAATATAGGAGGAATACATTGTGCAAAATGGACACAAAGAGCGACAGGGACCCGTAGATCACAGCAGTGGGTAAATTAAAGACACAACCCAAAATTCGTAAACCCATGTTGGTTCATTCAGAGTGCTTCGGCTTTCCAGATCATCTCCATTTCAGGTGGGTCACCTTCCCCACAGTATCTGTTGACTCTTTGTTGGGGGACGGTCCATTGTTCCTCCTGTTGAAAAAAAAAGATTATAGTCTTTTAATTAAGGCTTAAGTCAATCAGTTTCTTTAAAAAACCCACCTGCAGGAATGTAAGCTTTACCAGCCAATACAAATCAAGTCAGAATTTGATTGCTTTGCTCGGTTGTTCAAAAGTGGATATAATGGGATTTAAAAGGCTAAAGGCCAGTCCCTTAAACCGAGTTATCATTTGGCCCAAACTACTGGACTAGATCAAGGGCTCTCCATGGTTCAACTGTTCCCTTAGTTGGAATACTGACTGTTTTTATATACTTTGTATGGTGTCAAGTGTCAGGGGGTAGTCGTGTTGTTTTTGTGGATACAGACTAAGAAGTCTGGTGGCACCTTAAAGACTAACCAGTTTATTTGGGCATAAGCTTTCGTGGGTAAAAAACCCACTTGATCAAGAAGTGTGTTTTTTACCCACGAAAGCTTATGCCCAAATAAACTGGTTAGTCTTTAAGGTGCCACCAGACTCCCGGTTGCTTTTAAATATACTGTACTTTAATGCTCCTTGTTGTCTGGCCTAGAGTAGATTAGCAATTTCCATACTTTAAGGCAAGAACACAAAAGGAAACATGATTTATGGTTGCATACAGAAACAGTCTCTAGAAGACAGAATTAATCACAGATATTTTTAGATAGTCAAATTGAAGGGGAAGAATTACCAGGATGAATTTTAGATTCAAACACAAATGCCAGGAAACCGGCAGGAATAAGCCCCAAATCAAGCAAGTGTGACACAGCCGGACACGTGCACACTTCTTTCACAAAGCACCTCAGTCACAACTCGCTGCAGTTGGCCTCTCTCAGACAGAAGTTATTTACTGTTGAGTTATATTGTAGTTTTGTGATGTGGAAAGTCAATACCAGACTATTGTAATACCTAGTTGACACCACGATGTTACAGGACATAAACCACTTTGAGACCCAGGTCCCCAGAAGTAGGAAACAGAGGTTTCTGTTTCTCACACAATGGGGCCTTGATTCCTGATTAGGGCCCTCTAGTTACTACTGCAATACAACTAAACTCACTGGCACGTCCTCATTCTCTTCCAAAAGGAAGTTCAATATATTGACAGTTAAGAAAACTGCATCTTCAGCACAAAAAGCAGAGTCCTGAGGATTGCCTGATGGCACTTATGGAAAGAACTCACATTTTAATAAGCTAACTTGCACATGAACACAGGCACTGCCAGTTCTGTAGTATTAGCAGTGTAAGAAGTCCCCGAACAGTGAAAGTCATAGAATATCAGGGTTGGAAGGGACCTCAGGAGATAACCTAGTCCAGCGGTTCTCAAAGTTTTGAGAACCACAACCCATTTTTTGTTCCTCGGCTGCTGTGGTAGCCCCTTGTATGTCCACCAAAAAGCCACCAAATGAATTACTTCCGCATTCGGCGGCCATCCCGAGCGCTCCCGAAATAGCTCGGCATGTCCACCGAAAAACTGCCGAATGCGGAAGTAATTCATTTGGAGGCTTTTAAGCTGCACCAGGAGTTCGCGACCCTCCTGGGAGTGCTCGGCGACCCCCGGTTTGAGAAACCCTGATCTAGTCCAACCCCCTGTTCAAAGCAGGGCCAATCCCCAACTAAATCATCCCAGCCAGGGCTTTAAGCCTGACCGTAAACCTCTAAGGAAGAAGATTTCACCACCTCCCTAGGTAACCCATTCCAGTACTTCACCACCCTCCTAGGGAAAATGTTTTTCCTAATATCCAACCTAAACCTTCCTCACTACAACTTGAGACCACTACTCCTCGTTCTGTCATCTGGTACCACTGAGAACAGTCTAGGTCCTCTTTGGAACCCCCTTTCAGGTAGCTGAAAGCAGCTATCAAATCTCCCCTCAGTCTTCTCTTCTGTAGACTAAACAATCCCAGTTCTCTCAGCCTCTCCTCAAAAGTTATGTGCTCCAGGCCCCTAATCATTTTTGTTTCCCTCTGCTGGACTCTTTCCAATTTTTCCACATCCTCCTTGGAGCGTGGGGCCCCAAACTGGACACAGTACTCCAGATGAGACCTCACCAATGCCGAATAGAAGGGAATAATCATAAAATATCAGGGTTGGAAGGGATCTCAGGAGGTCCCCTAGTCCAACTCCCTGCTCAAAGCAGGGCCAATCCCCAACTAAATCATTCCATCCAGGGCTTTGTCTAGCTTGGCCTTAAAAATTTCTAAGGAAGGAGATTCCACCACTGTCCTAGGTAACCCATTCCAGTGCTCATGTCCCTCGATCTGCTGTCAATGCCGCTACTTATACAATCCACAATGCCATTAGCCTTCTTGGCAACAAGGGCACACTGGTGACCCATATTCAGCTTCTCATCCACTGTAACCCCTAGGTCCTTTTCTGCAGAACTGCTGCCTGGTCATTCGGTCCCTAGTCTGTAGCAGTGCATGGGATTCTTCTGTCCTAAGCGCAGGACTCTGCACTTGTCCTTGTTGAACCTCATCAGATTTCTTTTGGCCCAATCCTCTAATTTGTCTATGTCCCTCTGTATCCTCTCTCTACCCTCCAGCGTATCTACCACTCCTCCCAGTTTAGTAACTCATTTAAAGGTCAGGCCAGCTCTCACTGGAGTCTGGTATCTTCCCGTTGACTTCACTAGGAGTTGCATCAAGCCTAGATCAAGGGAGAGGGGACAGAAAAAAAAAAAAGTCAAGGGCTGGGATGAAACTTGATGGCAAAATTCCAGACCCATTCAACATTTACCAGAAGTCAGGAGTGTAAGCACTTTATGGCAAATGTAAGAATGGCTATCTGCCCAGCCCAAGGAATGCTCAATCACTTCCTTCTAACTCATTCATCGTAAGTAGCATTTATTCCAGTTACATCATTACACAGAGGCTTAATATCCCACTTGGAGTCAAACACTCAGTTTTGCAATTAGATCTAACTTCAACATAGTCCATATGTAATTCTGTATTGATGCCACGTAACAAAACAGCAGCACACCTCCAGAGAGGAAAACAGATACTGGAAGGGAATTCTATTAGATAATAAGCATTTTATAGACAGACATGCTGACAAGTCTCAAGTGGGGATGTTCTTCTAATTTGGGGGTAAGAGAAGGATTAACAAGAAATTAAAGATTTTTATATGACATCTCAAATTTTATCCAGATAAAACATGCTTGCCTCATTTAATCTAGCATTGTTTTTGCCCCAAAATGTAATCTGAAAGAAGAGGATACATTGTTATCCTAAAAGGAGGTGTTCAATAGCATAATGTGCTTTACCTGTTTAATCAAGGGAGTGGATTTTAAATAACAGGGTTAAAAACCATAATTGAGCTGGCGTTTGATTGGCATACCTTTACTTTAGGATAGAAAACACTGAACATATATAAATGTCAAAGTCAAAGGTTTGCCTGTCATCTGAAATATGGAGTCACTTCTGGTCATCCTATATCAAAAGAGATTAGCAGAAACAGAGGGGGTCCAGTGAATGGTGACAAGAGCAACTGAAGATCTGGAATGACTTCTGAGGATGGACTAGAGATCAGGACTGTTTAGTCTAGAGCAGTGGTCCCCAACCCCCGGTCCGCGGACCGGTACCGGTCCGTGGAGCATTTGGTACCGGTCCGCGGCCGCGTTCCCCTCCGCCCCGCCCCTTCCGCTTCCGGCCGCTTTCATTTCCGCTTCCGGCCCCGCTTTCCCTTTCGGTTCCGCATTTTTCTGATTTTCCGCCGTTTTCCTGCGGCTTTTCGGCGGACATGCAAGGTCCCGCCGCTCCGACAAATAAAAAAGCCACTGATTTCTGCGGGTTTTCGGCGGGCATACAACAGTCCGCCGCACCGCACAGAGCCCCCGGGCCGCAAGCAGTACTCGGCCGCTTTGACCGGTCCGCGTTCATCAAAAGGTTGGAGACCACTGGTCTAGAGGATTCAGAGTGGTAACCATGTTAGTCTGTATCAGCCAAAAAAAAAATATAGATGATTAAGAGGGCCTGGTTAACATATATAAAATAAGGAACGGAACAGTGAAGGTAAAATTGGATGTTTTGTTCACTCACTCCACCCAGAACCCTTCCACTGAGCCCCAAACTACACCCCCAACAAGCCCTACCTCATCTGCAACTGGATCATCCCGACTAGCCCTCCGCATCCAGACCCTCCACCCCCCTGAGCCCCACGAAACAGCATCTGGACCTGCATCCCATCTAGCCAGCACCCAGATTCCCCCCTCCCCCCAGCTGAGCCCTCAACACCCAGACACCTCCCCGCCCCGCTGAGCCCTAACCACCTTCACCTGGAGCCCCCTGCCAAGTCCCATTGCGTCTGCACCCAGAACCCCCCTACCAACAAGCCCTTGTTCATCCACATCCCCCCCGCACTGGACACCCCCCTCCAAACCACCAAGCTGCCCGCAACCAGATTGCCCCACACAAACCTTATCACCCCACACCTGGATCTCCCCATAATAAGTCCCTCCACACTTGGATCCCGCTGGGCTGATCCTGCCTGTCTACAAGTAGCATGCCTGGCATGGATGGGCAGGCCTGGCCCTTGTGGTGTGTGCAGCCTCACTGCCGAGTCTATGTTGTGGGGTGGGGGCTGCGGGGTGGTCTCCCACCTCTGTGCAGTCAGTGGCATGTGTTCCCCACTGTCATGCTGGAGCCTCCACATTTATTTATTGACAAAATTAGCAGAATTTTTAAAATTTTGGTGCAGAATTCCCTTGGGGTAATGGAAGAGGGGAGAATCTGGAAGGAAAACATGTGCTGCTATGGTGTGCACAGTAAAAAAACCCAAACGAGGATACTTGATTGTAATCTCATTTACACTAGTTGTATACTGGGGTAATTCCACTGAAGTCACCCACGTTATTGCTGATTTACCAGTGCAAGCAGAGCATCAGAGCGATTTTCTCTGGCTATGCAGAATATTACCATTGGGCTCAAAAAGATGCTGCCCATCATACTAGGTTTTATTCCCATATATTCTCAGACCAGAAAATCTCTCTAGGACTTTGACTCACTATAAGGCAGTAGCAAATCAAACATTTAGTGAGAAAACAGAGGGCTTAAAGTCTCCTGTACTGTCAGCATCGTTCACAAGCACTAATTCCGGATTTTGAGAAGTGGAGCCCTGACCTCAAGCCTGTATCAGAGCAAAGAGTCAATCTAACACTGTACATCACCCTGAATCTGTAAAGGCAACAGAGCTCTTGGAGCTTCCACAGACAGTCTATTTTACCCTTTACATACCATACTGTTGATTTAAATAAGCAAAGTTTCTTTAACTCATTTTCCTCAGGACTCCATCACCGATGTGTAATCTCTCAGAGAAGGTTAAAGCATTGACATCTGTAAGCAATTAAAGTTTGTTTGGGTAGTTGTGAGGTCATTCGTTTTTTCCATTTGTAAATGTGTGGATGAAAGGAATAAAACAATAAAGAACTTGCATGTAAAGAACTTAAATGTGCTCCACGAGCCATAAAAGCACTACGTTTAAATTTGCCATACTGCTATTTTTATAGCCTTTTCCCTTGGGTAAATTTACTGTGACATATTTCAGAACTTTTTAATATTCAGCATCAAGAAATAAGGGCTGGAAGAGTTTCAAGAGAGGTATATCTGTCAATTATTCATTCTGAATCTCATAAGCACAACTACTGAGCTGGAATGTTAAGTTAAAAAGCAATACACACAGCAGTTTCAGTTTCAGAAACTAGTTTTTGCAAAGTTTGCAGTTAGTACATATGCTTCACTCCTGCCAGTTACAGTCTACTCTCTAAGGCAGCGATGTTCAAACATGAAACATCTGGAAGGCACTGCCTTTGTTATAAAGGATGTTAGCAGATTGTAGCTGGCATTGAATTTTAGGATTCCTGCAACATCTGGCCTAGTTTTCTAGCCAGTCACAGCCGGAGCACAAACAGGTAACAACTATTCCATACACCCCCTTCTTACCAGACACACTGTTACCTTGGGACTCTCCAGAGAGCAGAAGGCCTCATACAAGCTCTCCATAAAGGGAATTTTTCACCTTTTACTATCAATTTACCTTTATCGTATTAAATGACTCGTTCATTGCTGAGCAGCAATTGATACTTTTTCTAAAATCTATGGAGATTTCTAATAAAAAAAACCTTTAAACTCGGACGTGATTGAAAGAAGCAATATTATAGTCGAAAAAGCCTTGAATTTGTTCACCCTTCTTGTGAGAAAGATACACGGTTAAAATCCCCAGAGAAGTCTACAGCAAACTTCTTCCTTTACAACCCCACCACCACCACATTTAATAGTTAAATTCACCCAAACAACCTTAGCTCTTTCATTTTGCTCTGGGGGTGGTGCTTGAGGGGAAACTCCAAGACAGTCTGGTCCATCTGCCACAAAACCATTAATACCTCATTCCTAATCTTCATGAGCCTGTGGGATGGATGGATAAAGCTGCTGCAGTTTCTAACTGTTTTCAACGGGGCATTAGGAGTCAAGAGCTAGGACTATGATGGATTCAGTTGCAAGACATCTGAGAAATCTTTAATTCCTCTGTGTTTCTTCAGGAGTCCATAGGGCAGTCATTGCTAATGCAGGTAGATTTTACAGAAAAGTACTGATGGGATACCCATTGACAATACTCAAAGAGGTAGCCGTGTTAGTCTGGAATTGCAGAAGTGAGAGTCCTGTGGCACCTTAAAGACTAACTAAAGTATTGAAGCAGAGGCTTTCGTGGGCTAATACCCATCCTGCATCCAATGAAGTGGGTATTAGCCCACAAAAGCTTATGCTTCAATACTTTAGTTAGTCCTTAAGGTGCCACAGGACTCTGTCACATTGACAATACTAAAACTCTCAGAAAATGGATTCCTACTGTACTGTATTTTTAGAAAGTAATGGAATGTGTGAGCAACAATGTGATACTAACCTGCTTAGACAAGGAAGAACACAAATAAGGAAACAGATCACATGCACTATCTAAAAGACTGCCTCATGCTCCGGGATGAAGATCCTTCTTTGCTCCTCGGGCAGAATGAAACTTTTTACCACAAAGGTAAAGCTCATCTGTGCAAAAGTCAGAGATTTCTTGGGGGTCTGTCCCAGACAGCAGGACAGCCCCCACCTCCCTCAGGAACTAATGACCATCACAAGCACCACCTTCTGCTCCAAATGCAAAGTGCTTGTCTTCCAACTGCCTTCTCCAGCAAACACACAGCAATGTACATGTTAATATACTAACTAACTAAAACAATCCCTTCTGAGACATAACTGCACACAAAATTCTTCTTTACAGAGAGGAAGAGAAAGAACCACACCCGACAGATATTAGTCTCCTGGCTTAGTGAACTGCTGGAAGGTGCTCAGATACTAGTGAGAAGGGTGATATAAGAACCTGCATAAAACATCAAGTTGACAGGTTCACTCGCAAGCCAGATACTTAACATGACTTTAATGATGGGATTTTTTTTAACTTGAACGCAAAAAAAAAAAACAAAAAAAAAAAAACCTACTCCTGAGATCCTGGAGGTAGAGCACTTCAGTACCTGCCCATTATTTTCATTAGCATGAGTAGGAAGCATACAGCAAACAGAGAAACCTTGGTGCCATTTTTCATGCTGCTAAAGAAAACATCTCTGTTTAGGTATTTCTTCTCCACTCATCATCATGGCATCTCAGCAGGATTCCTCCACAGAACTCAGTTCAGGATGGACTGATAGGTGAAGGGTTGTTTTTGCTTACCATCTTTTGAAAACTGGAGTCATTCCCTCTCTCCCACTCTAGGGTTTCAATCACTAGATCATAAGGCTTATTGATTTCTGTCACAGGGCCCAATGTCACTGGACCAGTTTAACCAGATTTACCTACACCATTATGAGCATTTCCCCATGCATTGTTCAGTATTTTGAAGTTCTTTCTTGCAAGTTCTCCTTTACCCACTTCACACTATTTGTGCAGTGGCTGGATACAGGAATTGTTTGCTTTGTCACAAAGGGGATGGTTCAAGAAGTGGTTATGAATGTTGTGTAGTATGATTTTAAAAACGGTCTCAAACTGTACTTTCACTCCCTGTATATGAACTCTCAACCTCTAGCCTGGCATGCATCTTAAACTCATGTTTACCCTGCCACAGCTGTGCAGGAGTACCCCTAAGGGTCCTGGACCTCCTGTTTACCAGACATGTAAATGGCATGGATTAATACCAAACAATGGATGTGATAGCCATTAAGTGTTCTCACCTGTGTAAGTGTATTGAAAGCCCTCCTCCCTTATTCACACCTGAGTATAAGAAAGGCCTCAACCTTGCATGGAGCTGAGCCAGTTGTTTGGGTAATAACCCCTCTGACTCCTATTGCTTGCAATAAATCTTGTTTTCCAGAAATCACTGAGTAATGCCTGTCCTTTGAGAGATATTGGGATTGGGCTCCAAAGGTAAAGCAGTTTTTGCAACATGGTGACATCACCACCACCATCAAGTTTTCACCTGGTCATTCAGACACTCATGAAACTGAATTTTGAGAAGACATTAGTGACTAGAGTAGGGGATGGAGAAGCAGGACTCCTGGGTTTTAGTGGCAAGCTCCACCACAGACGACTTGTGCAATCTTTGTGAAGCCACTAACCTACTCCATGCCTCCATTTTCTGAGCTGTGAAGTGAGGATAACACACACCTACACCTCCCAAGGGATAGGAAAGGTAGTTTGTGAAATGCTTTGAGGTGTTCAGATAAAAAAACAGCTGAGACTGTAGCTTCCATGCAGGGAGGGAGAGATGAATCCTTTACTAGTTGGCTAGATTTTTAAGATTTACAGGATGGCCAAGGAATAATAAATATACAACAAAAAAGAATAAAGTTGCCCACTTCATTTTAAATAGTAGTCTACATTCGTGAACCTCTTATGCTTAACAATCTGTCCTACCTTCTGTTTAGCTTGACCACTTCAGTTTCCTTCTCCAGACATAAAAAGGAGCTCTGTGAAGCTCGAATACTTGCCCCTTCCACCAACAGAAGTTGGCCCAACAACAGATATTACCTCCCCCACCTCATCTCTTGAATAACAAGACAGATAGGAATACGAGGGATGGGACACCCCAACTCTGGGCTCAGCTGTTTACATGATGTCCCAACAAGAGATGGGGACAGACACAGAACCAGCTGTGGGTCTCAGGGAGCCCAGCTACAGGTACTCCTCATATTGTACCTGTCAGACACCTGTCTTGAATGGGGGTGAGGGGAGACATCTGACAGCACTCTACATGGGATGGACATTGATATAGGGGGCAGGGAGAGAGGCCCCCCCACAGCACTCTACCTAGGATGGACCCCTTTAATGGGGGGGACAGACACCCCCCTCTACCCAGGTCAGACCCCCATAGAAAGGAATGGGGATAGAACTCCTCCCCCCTCCCCACACACAGCATTTTACCTGGGGCAGGGCCCCTCCCCCACCTCTACCTAGGACAGACCCCTATAGAGGGGGGGACACTCTCCCCACAGCATTTTACCTGGGACAGGGCCCCTCTACCCAGGTCAGACCCCCATAGAAAGGAATGGGAATAGAACCCCTCCCCCCCCCTCACAGACAGCATTTTACCTGGGGCAGGGCCCCTCCCCCACCTCTACCCAGGTCAGGGGTGGGGGGATAGCTCAGTGGTTTGAGCGTTGGCCTGCTAAACCCAGGGTTGTGAGTTCAATCCTTGAGGGGGCCATTTAGGGATCTGGGGCAAAAATCCTGCTAGTGTAGGCAGGGGGATCCTGCTAGTGTAGGCAGGGGACTGGACTCGATGACCTTCAAGGTCTTTCCAGTTCTAGGAGATTGGTATATCTCCATTTAAAAAAAAAAAAAAAAAAGGAAATGGGATAGAACCCCTCCCCCCCTCCCCACACACAGCAGTTTACCTGGAGCAGGGCCCCTCCCCCACCTCTACCTAGGACAGACCCTATGGGGGGGGGACACTCTCCCCACTGCATTTTCCCCAGGGGACAGCACCCCCCACACCCCGCTTTACCCAGGCGAGACCCCAGTGAGGGGGGAGGCGTCAGCCCCCGGCCGGGCATGGCAGAGACACAGCGAAGGGCACCGAGTGTGTGTGTGTGTGGGGGGGGGGGATCAGTGCCCCCCCCGGTCCCAGGTTCTCCCCGGGTGTGAGCGTTAGAACCGGGCACCCATCCCCGGGGGGAGGGGGGGGAGCGCGCAAGCCCCGCCCCGTGCGCCCCCCGGGAGCGCGCGGCGCCTCCTACCTGCATCGAATCCCAGCCCTGGCTCTTCCCCCTCAGCCCCAACGCGCGTGCGCACTCAACCACCGCCTCCCCGGGCGTTCGGCCCTGAGCGCCCGCGGAAGCCATCTTGACTCCGGGCAGGCGACGCCAGCCAGCCGCCCCCCCCCCCTTCCGGCCATCTTGGGTGAGCCTTGTGTTTGAAGGTGGGGGGGTCAGTTGAGTGACATAGCGACGAGCCATTCAGAAAGCCTCGGCGCACCTAATTTACGTGGTCACGCCCCTAAAGCAGCAAACCGCAGAGATCCCCATCCGGAATGGGGAGGGGAGTCGACAGGGGCCCTTCTAGCCAGGCGGCTCTCCCTCTCTATGGCCCGTGCCAAGGTCTCGAGACCATGATCCTCCTTGGCCCGCCCCTGAGTGTGACCTGCGGCCCTTCCCCCACAGCCCTCAGCCTGTGAGCCCTGCCCCCACAGACATCTCCCCTCCCCCACCCTCAGCCTGTGAGCCCTGCCCCCACAGACATCTCCCCTCCCCCACCCTCAGCCTGTGAGCCCTGCCCCCACAGACATCTCCCCACCCCTAACCCTCAGCCTGTGAGCCCTGCCCCCACAGACATCTCCCCTCCCCCACCCTCAGCCTGTGAGCCCTGCCCCCACAGACATCTCCCCTCCCCCACCCTCAGCCTGTGAGCCCTGCCCCCACAGACATCTCCCCTCCCCCACCCTCAGCCTGTGAGCCCTGCCCCCACAGACATCTCCCCTCCCCCACCCCTAACCCTCAGCCTGTGAGCCCTGCCCCCACAGACATCTCCCCTCCCCCACCCTCAGCCTGTGAGCCCTGCCCCCTCAGGACATCTCCCCTCCCCCCATCCCTAACCCTCAGCCTGTGAGCCCTGCCCCCACAGGACATCTCCCTTCCCCTCACCCCTAACCCTCAGCCTGTGAGCCCTGCCCCCACAGACATCTCCCCACCCCCCACCCCTCAGACTGTGAGCCCTGCCCCCTCAGACATCTCCCCTCCCCCACCCTCAGCCTGTGAGCCCTGCCCCCACAGACATCTCCCCTCTCCCACCCCTAACCCTCAGCCTGTGAGCCCTGCCCCCACAGACATCTCCCCTCCCCCACCCTCAGCCTGTGAGCCCTGCCCCCTCAGGACATCTTCCCTCCCCCACCCCTAACCCTCAGCCTGTGAGCCCTGCCCCCACAGACATCTCCCCACCCCTAACCCTCAGCCTGTGAGCCCTGCCCCCACAGACATCTCCCCTCCCCCCACCCCTAACCCTCAGCCTGAGCCCTGCCCCCACAGACATCTCCCCTCCCCCCACCCCTAACCCTCAGCCTGAGCCCTGCCCCCACAGGACATCTCCCCTCCCCCCACAACCCTCAGACTGTGTGCCCTGCCCCCTCAGACATCTCCCCTCCCCCCACCCCTAACCCTCAGCCTGTGAGCCCTGCCCCCTCAGGACATCTCCCCTCCCCTCACCCCTAACCCTCAGCCTGTGAGCCCTGCCCCCTCAGGACATCTCCCCTCCCCCACCCCATAACCCTCAGCCTGAGCCCTGCCCCCACAGGACATCTCCCCTCCCCCCACCCCTAACCCTCAGACTGTGTGCCCTGCCCCCACAGACATCTCCCCTCCCCCCACCCCTAACCCTCAGCCTGTGAGCCCTGCCCCCTCAGGACATCTCCCCTCCCCCACCCCTAACCCTCAGCCTGTGAGCCCTGCCCCCACAGACATCTCCCCTCCCCCCACCCCTAACCCTCAGCCTGTGAGCCCTGCCCCCTCAGGACATCTCCCCTCCCCCACCCCTAACCCTCAGCCTGTGAGCCCTGCCCCCTCAGGACATCTCCCCTCCCCTCACCCCTAACCCTCAGCCTGTGAGCCCTGCCCCCTCAGGACATCTCCCCTCCCCTCACCCCTAACCCTCAGCCTGTGAGCCCTGCCCCCTCAGGACATCTCCCCTCCCCTCACCCCTAACCCTCAGCCTGTGAGCCCTGCCCCCTCAGGACATCTCCCCTCCCCTCACCCCTAACCCTCAGCCTGTGAGCCCTGCCCCCTCAGGACATCTCCCCTCCCCTCACCCCTAACCCTCAGCCTGTGAGCCCTGCCCCCACAGACATCTCCCCTCCCCCACCCCTAACCCTCAGCCTGTGAGCCCTGCCCCCTCAGGACATCTCCTCTCCCCTCACCCCTAACCCTCAGCCTGTGAGCCCTGCCCCCTCAGGACATCTCCCCTCCCCCCACCCCTAACCCTCAGCCTGTGAGCCCTGCCCCCTCAGGACATCTCCCCTCCCCCCACCCCTAACCCTCAGCCTGTGAGCCCTGCCCCCTCAGGACATCTCCCCACCCCTAACCTCAGACTATGAGCCCTGCCCCCACAGACATCTCCCCACCCCTAACCCTCAGACTGTGAGCCCTGCCCCCTCAGGACATCTCCCCTCCCCCCATCCATAACCCTCAGACTGTGAGGCCTGGTCCTGCTCCTGTGGGGCCCTCTGGGCCCATGACCCTGACACTGTGAGGGGGCCCTTCACTCACAGATTGGGTGTGATCCTCCCCTAAACCTGGTATTTAGCAGTGACACTTTCCCCGTCCGGGAGAAGAGCTCGGTGAAAGCATGTCTCTCTGGCCCACAGAAGCTGGGCCAGTAAGAGATATTGCCCCACTCACCCTGCCTCTATCTCAAGAGTTATTGTAGAGGGGAAAGAAATGGGAGTTACTTACAAGGCTAAAGCAGGTAAACCTGTCTATACACACTCCTCCCACGGGGCTCCTAACTTCAGTTTGACAGTAATAGAAGTTCAAACTCTATGTCCTTTAGGGCTAATCCAGGCTCAGCCCTGGGGATCTTTTGCTTATGATTAATAATTCTTGCCACTGTGATTCCAAGCAGCATAAAGATACAATTCCTCCTTGTTAGGGCCTTTCATTTCCATCTCCTCCCCTCAAACTCAGCTGATGGAAGGAATCCATTTGCAGATAGATTCCTCTCCATTTGCGGAGGGGAAGAGCAAACAGCAAAGCCTTCTAGTCTCTTTGATGTTCATTGGTGCCAAGGGACCGTGCTGGGGGGCAGGACAGAACACCTTCGGTTGAGATCAGCACTTTACACTAATTAATGTCTCTCTCCTCTCTGATGGTTTACACAGTCACAGAGGCTTATTACACAAATGTTTAAATGTTACTTTACATTACTGTGGGATACAGATGTTATAAGTGAGATTAATGTGTGCAGCAATTTAAGCATTCAGTAAAGTCGAAGCACATTTTTATAATTCTAATACTTATTGTAACAATACTCACACAGTGGTCAGACTGGCTCCAGCTTTGTATTGGTCGCTGTTCCACAAGGGCCTAGGGTCCTTGGCATGAGCTGGCACCTGGTCTACTGTGGGGAGCCCTGCTGAGGATGTTGCCCCAAGACTCTATGTGAGATCCCTCGGCCCCAATGACCATCCCTTCCATCTCTCGGGAGCCCCACTGGGGCCCATGTCTCCTTAAGACTGTGTGATCCCCACCCCCAGGGAACCCCATTATGGCCCAAGTACCCACAAGACTGTGCAGGATCCACAGCCCCTGCCTTCTATTTTTAAAAGATTTTCCTAATGTTTCTTTGGATTTAGATCTCCAGAACAAGATCAGGTAGCAGACAGATGGCCCAGCTGTGGACTGCAGGCCATTGGTGGTCTAGGGAGCAAATGCAAGTGGTCAGCAGACATCCAGCTGGTCACATTGTGCTGAGCCTTGCTCCTTGTGTCTAGCTGATTAAGACAGAATAGATGGGAGACAGGTTGAAATGAAGAGCAAACACCAACACCATGACTAGTTTTTCTGAGAGGTCAAAACACTTATTGCATTAAAGACATTTCTAAATGCATCACCATTCTTATGGACATCACTTATTTTCCCATGCAGTGGAGTCTCATGGGATTACAGTCTGAAGATGAATCAAGACTGGACACCTTTCTGAAAGAGATGCTTGAACCACATAGAAATTATGCATTAGTCCAATGTAAATTATTAAGTTATTAGTCTCAATACAGAGATAACTGGATGAAGTTTAATGGCCTGTATTATACAGGAGGTCAGACTAGATGTTTATAATGGCCTTTTCTAGTCTTTAATTTTATGAACTACACTTTTAAAACCTTCACAGAAATACTATGCAGAGTTTCAAAATTACAAAGCAAATGTCAGAAAGTCTGAAAATGGGTTGTTAAGGTATCCATCAACATCATCAGCTTCAAACAACCATGCTCTCACACCACACATGGAAATTTACCTTTCCCTCTGTGACGAAGTGGGAGTACTGTGTGTGTGTGCCTCGGTTTCCCCTGTGCATTTCTCTCTGCTCCCTCTGGGTGTCCACACGACTTGAACCCAGGGGACTCCACACAGACATACAGGTCAGGGACAGGGGTGGGAGTCTGTCCACCACCCCACCCATCTGGTGAATGGCGTCCTTAGCCTTGGGACCCAGCGGGGAGCTAGACACCAGGGCTTGTCCGCAGGGTTCCCCTGGTTCGAATTGCCAGCCTGCTCACCAGCAGTGAGGTGGACGTTCCCTTCCCCCCATCCCTTACCCAGGGACCCCAATTTAGTAATGAGGCTCCCTGCGGAACTGGCATCCAGGGGTCTATCCCCACTCACCCTTCAGAAGTCCCTTGGGTCCCTTGGCATCACCGTTCCCAGTCCACACTGCTGCTCCAGCTGCAGCACTTCCAGGCACTTGTCGCCTCTCACAGTCCAATTTCTTTCTTGGACTCTGCTCCGCTCTCCTCCGTCTCCGGTCCCCGGATGGGAACCCAATCGTGAAGACCCCCGTCTGGTCAGGGACAGGAGTCTTGGGGATGTGCCATGACCACTCCAGATGCTCCCAGATTCTCCTGCAACCCCATCCTGGATCAGGAATCTTGCAACTGTCTCCAAGCAGCCAAATCCTCCAGCTTCTCCTAGCTGCACGATTAACCTGTGCTTCACAAAGCACAGGGTCACGAAGTCTCATCACTTCGCTCTGGACTCACAGGCCTGTGTGCTCTTTGCCCCACAGTGTCCAGGGGGAACTCCCTTGTGTGCCAGCTCTTTCCAGGTCACCGCCTCTTTGCCAGGGTTGAGCGTCTGCTCCTGCGCCCCTGGGACCGCTCACTGCAAACCCCAGGGGTACCCTGATACTGCAAAAATCCTTCTCCCTCCTAGGGCCAAGCCACATGCTTCTCCGCCACTGACTGCTCCTTGCAGTTTTCAGGGGGACCCTGGATCCGCAACAGTCCTTCTCTCTGGTCACACACTCTCAGGGGTTAAGCTGCAGCTTTTCCACCCCCTGTAACTGGCATTCTCTGGGCCTTCAACATGCCTGCTCCCCAGCGATCCCACAGTCACTTACTGCAGGGTGCGCCGTCCACGGGGTCCATGGGATGCCGCACATCCCACCTCTGCCACCAGTTGTCACGGAGCGCCCGGGCGATGGTCTGGAACCGCTCCCTAGGAAGCCAGACCGGACTCCGGGTGGAGGGCCCCTTCTCCGTACACAGCCTGTTTCCCAGGCCAGGAGCTTCAGGGGTCCCCACTTCCACCTTCCTGGGTCTGTCCTCGGAGCATTCAGCACCTTCTGCCCCTCCGTGTGCTTCCCCCAGCAAGCCCACCTGGGCGGGGTCCTGGGGGAGCCCATGGGTTCTGCACCCCAAATCCACAGTCAAACATGACTCAGCCAGCCAGCAGAATAGACGGTTTATTTGAGATGTCAGGAACACCATCCAACTCACAGCTTCTCAGTCCAAACAGGGTCCCTCAGTCAGCCTTTCTGGGAAGCCAGGAGGTGAGCCCCAGATTCTGGGCTCCTGCTTCTTTCCCAGGTTTATTCGATGACTTCCATCTGGTCCAGCACAGACCATGCAGCGAAAGAGCGTGAGCCTTCCGCTGGATCCATCGAAGAGGAGAGAAGCCAGAGAGCAAAAATGGCTTCTCTCCCTCTTTCCAGCTAGCCCCAGACCCAGACTGACTAAACCCTCTAGCCACTTCCTGCTCCTTTGTTCCTTTCCCGGGCTTCAGGTGTTACGTGACCTCCCTCCCCCACCTGGGGTCAGGTTACAGCTTCCAGGGATGCACAGAGGGGAGGGCGTTGCCTCCTTGCTTCCAGCATTAGCCCCTATCCCTTCACACAGACACTCAAGAAATGCACAGGGGAAACCGAGGCGCACACACACACACAGTACTCCCACTTCGTCACACACCTCCAAGCTAGATCTATAAAATACACCAGCATCTAATATATATCAGCTATTCACACTTTGCTCTAGAGATAGCTAGTCTAACCTATTTTTCTCATTAGCCTACCCTAAATATTGAGACATTACTGTACTTGTGTATTGATACTATTTTTAAAAAAACTTCAGGCCTCCTTTAATTTTCACAGAGAGAACTAAAGGCATAAACCCATTTTCACCCCAAGCAAGTCACCTTTATCTTCTCCCTACAGCAGTTCATGTAACTGCTAATGGATAATCACCTAGGGAGGTGATACAGGAAGCTTTAATTAGTATTTGTAAAGGGCTTTGTGAGCTTTAAAGTATCATCATAATTTGCTTTATATTTCCTAGCCATTCTCAAATAATTTTCTCATTTTATTATCTTCTGACATTCTATGAAATGGGATTATCAGCATCTCTACAAATAAGTTTTTTTTTATAAAGTCACTAACCATAGAAGTTCACATACTTGCACTCAACAACATAGTTCCAGATTGTGTAATTAAAGAGTGATTCACAGGGATACCTCATCAGACATTGAGATCACCTGTAATATTATAGAGTCATTATGTAAAAAGCCTCAATCACTATTATGTTTGATAATTGACCATGTATAACATACATTATTCAATCAGAACTAAAAAAGCAGTGTTGACTCATAGCAAGACACAAGGTATCATTAGAAGGTTGTTTCTATACAGTAATATCAGTCAGGCCTGGTAATGGAACCATCACCTTTTAGGTTTTAACTTTATAGCTCACTTTATACATTTTAAACTAATAATAATATCTAGTTTTTGTAAGTTTTATTTAGGGACAACAGGGATTGCAACATAATGCTACAGGTGCCTTCAATAGTAGCTGATATGGGTCATTCCTATCGTAACAACTGGAATTACCACAGTGATTACAAATAGAAGCTGTGTGGGAGGTCTCACTGAGTCTGACTGATAAACTGAGGAGTAAACTTGTTCCTCAAAGTAGTAAATAGTAATTTTTGTAAAATTTGCTCTTGATGCTGTTCACAGTTATGATCTTCTGAGGAGTGATGCTGTTTGTCTGCTGAGTTGGGAAGAGGTCTGAAGTTTTAAGAGGTATTTTCATAAGCTTTTATTTTTAAGGGAGTTTGAAGGTCTATAGATGTAGGTGGCAATCTTCTTTCTGTCTTCCCTTCCGCCCCCTCTCCCCCCAACCTCTGACTTCATTATTAATTTATATTTTCAGGTATTGTGACTATCTTAAAGGACAGAGTGCTTTTCTTGCTTTATCAGTTAAGTTATCCTATTAATAGCTAGTGAGCTTTTGTTGTATTTTATCACTTGACTGCTGTACATAACTTTAAAATGTCCCTTTAGATATTATTAAATGTTTAAGTTTAAAAAAACCTCCACTTGCAGATAAAGAATGTCTAAGCATAGATGAATTTTAGTTCATCTAATGATATTTTAAATCAGTAAGCAATTTAAGGAGGGGGTGGGGGAGAGGAAATCCTGATCTAAAACCAGAATTTGTCCAGCTGCTATCCACTTTTGATAAGTTGTTTAGAGTATTCAACCCACTTCTTCAGTCTGAGAGTAGTTCCAGTACTAAATAAATACCTGCTTCTATTTGATCAGAGGACAGAAAAAAGCAATCGATTTTAAAAAGTGAACATTGTTGAACATTCACTAACTGGGGCAATAGCCTATGCCCCCAATGAGCCAATCAACTTCAGTAAAAGTAGGGCATAATTTGTCTAGACTTGGCAGTTCATAGTCCCAGCACCTCTGGGCTTGTTCTTTCAGTTGTGAAAGTTTTTTTTTTAAAAAAAAATTGGCTGAACCTGGGCATATCTTTTATTACAATTAGCACTAGCTAAAAGGACCACCACAGTCCTGTTAAAGCTTTTGTGTGGCTGGGACCCAAGTTAGGGGCAACATGAGTTAATGCTGCAGTAAAGATGAGCCCCCAGAAAGAGTTCATAACTCTTAGAGCGCGTGTGTACTGAAAACTTGCACTGAAATGGTTATGTCTCGGAGTATGGATTTTTTTACACCCTGAGAGACGCAGCCCTGTCTATTCCAGGGGTGGCCCATAGGGTGACTAGATGTCCTGACTTTATAGGGACAGTCCCGATTTTGGGGGCTTTTTCTTACAGAGGCTCTTATTACTCTTCCCCTCCCCCCCCCCCATCCCCGTCCTGATTTTTTTACACTTGCTGTCTGGTCACCTCAGCCATGTGAACAGACTTCTTCTGTTGACCTAGCCTCTTACAGATGGGAGTACCCCTCCCATCATCATAGTGAGTAGCTGCCTTGCAGTTGTTCCACTGTAGTGTTTGAAGTGTAAAGGTGCCCTCATATATGGGGATGGAAGGGAACCACTAACTCATGTCGTCTAAATCATTGGCTTTCACCTCAGTCAGTGCAGAGCGCTCCTCCAAGAGGTTGATTGTTAACAGAGACTGGGGTCTATTCCCCTTTATGGAACATTCTCTTCTGGAACTGATGAGGAAACTTCAAAATGTGATTCTCCAAAGTGCTATATATTAAGACTCCAATGGTTCACGAACAGTGATGTAGCAGTTTTCTTTCAGGAGTACGTATTTATATCTTCCCCCTAACCTAGGTTAGTTGGACATCGAAGTGCTTCGTCTAAGAGCACAAGCTTGTTCTTGGATCAAAGATGGTGGGTACTTCTACACTACGGAGACTATATTGGTGTAGTTATTCCACGACAGCCCCATGGTGTAGACCTATGCTGACAGAAAATGTTTTGCTGTTGGTGTAAGAATATCACCTCCCCAAATGGCACTAGCTATGTCAATGGAAGCTCTCTTCCATCAGTATAGCTGCAGCTACGCTGGGGTTATGTCCGTATGGCTACATCAGTCAGTGGTGTTGGTGGTGGTTTTGTTTTTTTTCTTCACACCCCAACTGACATTAGCTATGCTGATAAACTTTTAAGTGTAGACCAAGGGTATAGAGCAAATCGTTTAGCCCTTCATTGTCAAATCCTGGTGGGGCAAGGGAGGTAAACTATTGAATGTTGACACAACCAAGTACTGATGCTTGTTCCTGCCTGTATTGGCTCTTTTTGCCACAAGCTGTGTCGTTGTAGCCCTGACAGGCCCAGGGTATTTGAGACAAGGTGGGTGAGGTAATACGGTAGCTTTTACTGGACCTGCTCCTATTCCCAAGCTATTACCTCACCCACCTTGTCTCTCTTTGTCCTAGACTTTTTCAGGCCAGAAGGAAGGAACCGTTATGCTCTAGTCTGACTTCCTGCATAACATAAGCCATGGAATTTTTCACCCATTCAGTTCCTACACTGAGCCCATAGCTTCCTGGTTGAGCTTAGAGCATCTTTTTTTAGAAAGAGAAAGCTAAGCAGATGTGACTGGCTAACTGATGATAGCTGTGAAAGAACAAAACACTGCTCTTCCTGCTTCCCCAACAAACATGTTGGCTGAACTCTGAGGTCAGATTCCTGAGTATTGCTGAAACTAGACTGTTTGGTTTTTGTTCTTCCCCTTCCCCCCCCCCCTCCCCCAATCTTACATTGGCCAGAGGACATGAAGAGTGGGTAGAAAACTCTAGCCAAGAAAGCCTGTCTGCTCCATTTCTGACTTCTCTGATGCTATGTTTTGTTGTGCTTGGTAATGAAGTATAAAGGATTCAGCGCGACACCAGCAACATCTTGTCTTAACTTGTTAATGCAATGCACTTCAGCAGAAGCATCACTGGAAGTTTCCAAATTTGTTTTCCCTCAGTCTAATGTGATTGTTTGGCTTTCCACTAGTGTTTAAGTGACTCTCTAAGTCAGCAGGACTTATTCTCCTAAGCAACAGTGTTTTGGAAACCTCCCCTCTTAGTGCATTGGGAAGAAAATTCAAGGTTTATTTTAAACCTCTTATGTAAGGCCTCTACCCTAACAAAGGTCCTGCCATGTGGTGACCCTCCTCCAGAGCTTCCTTGAAATGGTGCTGCTTAATTGAAGCAGTGCAAGATTTGCCCATCCTATAGGATGGGGGGGGGGGGTATGCAGCTTCTGCAGTGCTCTCAGATCCTGCTTGCTTGGGGAACTCCAAAAGAGCTATGGCCCTGGGATGGGTGAAGAGGAAGACAATTAAGAACCAAACTCTGACCCTTTTGAGTCTCTTCTGTAGAATTTCCAGTTAGGTGAGAGTCCTGGCTGTCTCATTTCCCTTTTCCACAAGACTTTGACAAGCAGCATGAGGCTATTGTAGGACTTCTTAGTTCTACAAGATGTAAATAAACTTTTTCCTTCATTTGCTCTCCAGGAAGGTAGGGTGGGGAAATGGAGAGGCCAGTATTTAACTGTGTTTTTCCTAGCGTTATTCCCGCACTATGGCAGGGTCTGCTTAGAACCAGTGATACGACTGGGGTATACTCCAACCGATGCGTCGTGCCATCTGTCGTCGGAGGCATTTTATACCTACTGCCAGTATTTAACTGATGTAAGTTAATGCCTAGGCGCTTGATATTAAACTCTGGAAGATGCTCAGATAGTATGTTGAATATTCTTGGGTCACTTTATCATTGTACCCTTGTTCTCCACCCTTCTCTCCCGCCCCCCACCTCTTTTTTCCATTCATGGGTACTCTTCAGGGTAACACTCTAGAGCAGGAACCCTGGGTTCTGAATACATAATACATACGTCCAGCCCAGACCTGACAACATGATAATATCTGGCTGCTTCTCCGCACTAAATCGATCACATCAGGAGGATTTGGTCCTGGACTAGTCATCAGCGCTGCTTTGCTGCTGGATGACTTGATCAGCAAAACCTCTCCCTCGTGAGAACTGCTGTCATTAAATAGAGAACCAGCAAGGTGATCATTTGAGGATGGAGTCCCTGCTATTTCAAAAGGAACCCTGAATTGTCTCGAGTGCCTGAATTGGATTAGGGTAGCCAAGGTAAATATGCTGCACATTTGAACTAACATTCTGGTTGTATGCTCAAATGTTTTGGGTTTCCACTTGATTGATTGATCTTTAGTAATTGTATATGGCACAAGTCCGTGCTGAAGTATGTTCCTCTGCATATATCTAGTTCTTAGGTCTGCAGTGGAAAAGACTCTTCCATTTGTGAGTACCTAGGGGATAATATGGCTAAAAGTAATAGCCAGCATGGATTTGTCAGGAACAAATGCCAAACCAACCTGATTTCCTTCTTTGCAGGGTTACTGGCCTAACAGAGTGGGGAAGCAGCAAATGTGATGCATCTCTGGGCTGGGGGAGGAGGGGGCGGCTTTTAATAGTCTACTAGTAGTACGTGTTTGTTTGTTAAAGGCAGTTTCTCCATTTTTGTGGGTGGCCTTTACTGCAGCATTCACTGGGTTGGGGTGGACACCCTCCTAACTGGGGTGGGGGGCATTGGGAAAAGGCACACTCTCAAAGCTGTGAAGACCAATTAGGTGGGGGAAACAAACTAACCTCTCCACATGTCCCGCTTTGCCAGGTTAGTAGGTGTTACTCATTGTCTAGTAACCATAGCTGCCTGGAATGTGCCCAGGCTGGGGAGGAGCTTGGAGTGGTTACTAAACACACTACTTGGTCGTCTGCACATTAGCTAGTCCGATAATTCCTCTGGAGATAACCAGAGCCGTTACAATTAAAGAATCCGCGAGGCAAGGAATGGAGCTTGGTGTGAGTCTAGAACTTCAAGGATTATGCTCCAGTGTCTTTCCTCTTTAAGAGAACATCCTGGCTGACGCCACTCTGGGTCTGCCTGATTTCCAAAGAGAGAAGCACAGCAGAGCTTGAAGTCTTTGCTAAGACACACTGCTGCCTACAGAGACAGGTAATGGCCTCTTTTCTAGCTGCTTGAGGAGCTAAGTTGCGCTACCACCCTTCTCTGTCTGGGGCTGCTTGCTGGCTAGAATGGCCACGTCCTAAAGTGTCTGTTTTGTACTCTTGTTTATAGTGACTCTGACCTGAGGGCACTGGGGTTCCTTCTTCCCACTTCCCCCTAAGATAGAGGTCAAGGTGTGATTCTGTGCTGGGTGCCTGGGTAACACTTGCTGTGCACTGTTTAGACTGCCACCTTCCATCCCAGAGGTCACGACATTTCAGCAGTGGCACATGCCTACTGGGCATTGGGAATGAAAGCAGCTGTATCAACGGTGGCGCATTGTGCACTTATACCACGTGCTTGCTGTTACCCAGCAAAGCAGCCGCTGGCCATAGCCAGCTCTAGGCTTTGTCCCCACTTACGTTGTCACTTTCCCCTCCCTCCGGGTACCCCTACCACCACTTCAGCAGCTTCCTGCCTGCACCCCTAACACCCAGCCTGTGTTGATCCCGGCATGTCTGCCATATTCTGCCACTTCAAGTAACCACCCTGGCATGGACCAAGGGCTGGCATCAAAGCCCTGCTTCCCCTGGGTGCAATGAGAGAGTTTTGTGAGGTGTGACTGAGCGTGATTGTCAACAGTTGTTGCTCCTGCTCAAAGGTCTTAAAGTACAGCAGGGTCCTACGCGGGTAACTAGGTGGCAAAGGCCTGTTCTCTCAATAATAAATTGACCCAAAGAGGTAAAGATGGCAAAGACCCTATCACTGCTCAACATCGTTTACCAAGCCCTGAACCTTGTTTTTCTGAGGCCTCTGCTTGCTTAGTACCATGGCAAACACCTCCTTAAAAGTCCATTTGTCCTTTTAGAAAAGATACAGAAATTAAAAATGTAGCCTTTGAAATGCAGAGTATTAAATAAAGCTCTTATCTGAACATCTCCCCTTGCCTTTCCCTTTAGCGGGAGGGCTGCTTTAAAAGGGAAGAAATCACCTTGTATGACCGTCTTTTAGCTGGTATCTAAGATGGTAATAACTGTTTGTTTGTTTGTCTTTGGAGGTTGGAGGGGAGGGGCTGGGGGGAGGAGATGTTAGCTGAGATGGGCTGGACCTTGTTGTGAGTTGGATCCTGTTTCCTAAGAAGACAAACACACGCAAAAGGGAGGAGAGGAAATGCATTTCCTATCCTTGCTGGCTTTTGTCTCTGGGAGGCAACAGCCATGAGGATAAAGCTGACTGCAGTGGTTGTTTAAAGGCAGCTGCTCCTATTAATCCCCCCCATTGTCTTTTTAAAGACCCCCAAAAAGGAGTGTAGGGTTTTTTTGGGGGGGGGGGGGAAGGGAGGTGGTTGGACTATTCTCCCCATCATGTTCCCCTATTAGGCCTAATTTCCAACACCTGAACTTTGGCTCACTGATTTTTTTGGTCTCGCATTGTTCATGTGTACTAGGCATGACTGAACACAGTTGAGTTATAGCAGGTGGCTTTTTTGTTTGGACTAATTGAGGCCATCTCTTTCCCATTATCATTTGCTGCTGTCTGTTGTGATGTCTTATGAACTTCCAGCTGCTTCTTATAGCTGAGCTTACAATTAAGGTAAATTTGTAGGTCCAATTATGCCAACAAGGCTGTGACTGCTATTAATGCAGTCCCAAACAGCTGGGATGGGTGTTGAAGCTTCTGAGAAATATAACCTCGTGGAAGTGGGCTTTCTCCGTGCATTGCACTAGCTAACACTTCAAACCCCCTCTTCTGCAAGACCCCAAAAATGGAATGTGGAAGAAAGGAGGGTCTATAGACTCTATAACCTCAATTTATCCTGTGCCCAACGACATAGAGATGGGACAAAAGTGTGCGTCTGTTGTCCATGATTTAAGCTCTCCTTGGGTCAGGAGCATCTTACTGTCTGTAGACCAGCTAATACAACAGGGTCTTGATTCTCATTTGGGGGGGGGGGTGTCCTCTAGGTGTTGCTTGTCTTCCAATAGCATTATTAGATCAATACCAAACACGTAATGCCAACAGACCTCGGTCAGGGCAGGATCAAACTGGGGATCTCTGGAGCTTAGTGCCTGAGCCTCTACCACAGGAACTAAAAGCCAACTGGTTCTTAGCTAAGGCTGTAGAGTGGACTCATTTTTACACTCTCTCCAAGTGGTCTTGGTGCCACTAGATGGGACAGAACCACACACCCAGGTGATGTGTGGGTTACACACACTTGGCAAACTAAGACCTCCAGGTATCTGTGTGTAAAAGCAAATCTGTTATGGCTACCTTAAGAGATTTCTTCTGTCTCCAGGCAGAGTCCTACTTGAGGAGGTGAAGGAGCAGAGCAGCAGTAGACAGTCGCAGGATATGGGCTTGTGAAAGCAAAACAAGTGAGGGGTATGCACTATTCCAGCTGGCGAACACTGACTGGCTCTAACAGCTTTCCAAACGCCCACAGTGCTGTCATGTATTGTCTGTATTGTGCTAATGTCCTATTGCTGAGTGATCTGTCTGTGTGGGAAATGGTGCCTGGTCTGGACTTTCTGTGGTCTGGCACATGATCTGCTGCTGCGCATCCCTCTGACTCCTTGGGAGTCTCCAACTTGCATAACAGCAGGCTTGACCCAGGTCTGTAAGTTCACAAGCTGTAGAACAAGGAGGTCCTCCATCTATGGAAAAGCAATTTTAGTCTCCTTATCCTAGCCATCTCGGCAACTTTCCATCTAGTGCTTCACAGCCAGGGTGCACTTGGAGAAGGAGGTGGGGCTGAGGTGGGGATTTGGGGAGAGGTCCAATAGGGGGGAGACGGGGACTTTGGGACTGGGATGGAGTTGGGGCAGGTGTGCTCTCTCTAGGAAGTGAACCTGTGACCCTCTACTTGATCACACCTGTGGCTGTTAATCAGTTTTCAATTCACCCTTCCTCTCCTGGTTCTTTTTATGTTCCTTCTGATGGGTGCATTAGAAATAGGTTTCTTGGTCAATCTAGTCAATGGCCTCCAATCAGTTACGAGTGTGCACTTATGGTACCAAATAAACCACCAGTCAGTCACTTTAAGTCTGGATGGAATATGTTCTGATGTTTGATCTTGGGAACAGCTATCAGCTTAGGTTTATATTATGCTATCCCTTCTGTATCTGCATTGTTGGAAGGCAGGCAATGGGGTAGTCCCTGTCTAAACTGGGGATATCTGCACTAGCGTGTTTACAGTGCAAGTCCCTTGTGTAGAAACCCTGCACCAGTGTGAAATGGTCATTGGGGTAAACTACAGGAGCAATGTGTGCTCTCTCCCCAGTGACCTGGGCTGTGGTCCATGCACCGACCCTTTCCTGTGCTCTCTGTGCTAGCTTCCCACAGAACACAGTCCAGTTCAAGCTCTGAGGGCAATGCCCTGGACACAGGATACCTAAAGCTCTAGGCTGAGGGCCATGTTTAGCCCCATTCTGCTTGAGAAGCAGAATTGTCACCCGTCCCCTGGGCAAAGCATGTCTGTGCAGGAGATGGGAGTTTGTCTCTCACCAGGGAACAAGCCTCACCAGTCCCCACAAACATGAGACTGCATAGATGGTGGTGAGGCAAGTGCAAGTTGCACTTTGGTACGTGCTGGAACTGGGGGAGCAATGGGTGCTACCACACTCGTGATTTCTATCATACGCAGGGTTTCCAGTTTGGTTCAATGGCTCTCTGCACCCCACTATTCAAATTGTTCCAGCCTCTCCCCCTGTGCCCTTCTTTGTCCCACCTTCACTAATCTAAACACACAGCAGTGTATACGTGGCACCTAACTTTCCCCTAGGGGACCTGATGAGAGGATGAATAACATCAGTTACATGTTATTCATCTTGTTGCTTAATACAGGGCTGGAACTGGGGATGAGGCTGGTTGAGGAATTGGAATGGCATTTCTCTGGTGACGTCCTAACCTAGACAGGCATGTTCAGAAATAACCAGTAACTAGAGAGAGGTGAATGAGTTTTTGGAAAAACCAAACCCCTTTAGCCCTAACCTCTACAGGTTAACTTAGGTTAACTCTTCAATTCTTCCAGAAGCAGGAGTGTCAGAATAGCTAATTACAAGATGGCTTTGTTTTTTTTTTAATTATTATTATTATTTATTATTATTATTAACTCTTATTCTTAGTCCTCCGGGGCCAAGAGATCTGGGTAAAAGTTGCATGCTAATTGATGGCATCGGACTATATTGGAAAGACTGGAACTGCTGTGGTTTTACACTTTTGTTCCTCTAGGCTAGTTAATTGCTCAGTACACCTTGTAGGAAACTCATTTGTTATCCAGCATGCCGCATGAACAATGTTGGGACCAAACTTTAACTCCTCTTTCTGCTGTCCTCAGTATCTTCTGTTTATTTCCACAGCTCTGGACACAAGCAGCTGTGAAGCAATGATCCCTGTTTGACACCAGGATCTAGACCATGTACCATTATGGTTTTGTGCCTCAAGAGACTTGTCCAAGCATGAACCAGCCCTCCCCATATACCTACCTGCCTCTCGGGCCTGGTAGATTGGCTGAATCTCCAAACTCCACAAGGTTCCCTCCTATACAGATGCACAACTTCTATAGCCGGCCTGTCACCACCCTCATGGACTGGAGCGGCCACCATGACTATGCAGGAAACCAACTAGAGTATCATCATTTCTACGGCACCAACCCATATTTCCATCCTCATCCCTACTGGCACGTCTCTCAGGTGGCCCCCATGTCTCTGTACAACCCCTATGCAAACTATAATCCGTATGTGGCATACCAGAGGCCAAGCCAGGGTCAGGACGTATGGCCGCAGGGCTTCACCTTGAGAGGAGAGCTTCATTGGGGGAAACTCGAGAGGGTCTTTGGACCTAGACGGGAACTTCCAGAGTTTGTGAAGGAGGATCTCCGCAGGGTTTATGGCACCTACCCAAGGACTGATGTTTCCATAACCTTCCAGAACCGGGAATTCCTTGTGAAAGGCGACCCCAGAGTGGGAGAACAGGACTACATGGTCGAAAAGAGAGTAGTCCGAAGGGATCCCACCCAAACGGCTAGCGAAGCAGATGATGACAGCGAGGAACAAAACAGGAAGAAGAAAAAGAAATCTAGACGCTGATGTAGCCAGCTCCCCGGAAGACTGGTGCATCTTATCCTCTTGGGCACAGAAGCTAGCTGAATTCTGGCACTTAGGAAGAATACTGGGAAAGAGCATGGGCATGGGCATACAACACTGTCCACTCCCCGTAGGCAAGATTTGAGCTACTGCCAAAAATGTAATTAATTCCTCTGCCTACTTTACTCACACTCCATAAACATGCTGACATAGCTTATACTCCAGTTAACTGACACGTACAACACATTTTCTCCCCACCCCCTTCCCATGTGCACCTCAGTATCTTTTGGTCTCCCAGATGTTGGCTTTGAGAATGTATAGGCTTCCATTTGGCTGACCAAATATAGTCACAATCTGCTGGCTAGATTGTGCCCCTTTAGAAGAAGTTGAGGAGTCTTTAACTAGAGGAAAGAGCCCCATTCCACAAGTCACTAATTTGGCCACTGGTTGGCAGTCCTCTGCAGGGTAAATACCCAGGAAGACTGGACTCCCTCCATCTCTGGCAACTCGCCCCACTCCTGAGGACAGTGTGGTGGAAGTGTCTTGTTTGAACACTAAACATGCAGCTGTCACTTTGTACACCCTGTAATTTATTGCTTCAGACAGAAGATAGTTGTTCACTGGAATTTTTATGTCCACTCTTCACTGTGGGCTGGAAGAAGGTGATGTAAAGAGAGCCCCTTGTACTCACTGATGGGTCTGGTGATCCCTCTTTCTGACTGCACGTCCTCATTGAGGACAAGAACCTACTGAGGTTCTTCTGCGAAGGAAGATGAACTCAGATCCGAGTGAGCGCAGCTATTGCCAGGTGAGCTCTGGAAAAGAGACCACTGTGGATGCCAGTTTACAAGCACCACAGACCTACAAGTGCAACATTTGAAGTATGTTCCACAGCCTTAGCCTTTTTCCCCTTGCCATGTCTGAAGAGGGGATCTACTGCTTGAAGGGCAGGCCACACTGGAAACTTCCTGCAGACCCAATGGCCGTCCCTAAGTTGCTTGCAAATATACATAGCTTTTAAATAATAAAAAAGTAAAATGTGAACCCCTACATGTTTGTCATCTTTGCCAGTGACCAAAACTGCTGCTTGCTGGAGTTGTATAATAAACTAATTTATTTGTGTTTTCTCTCACATACTTGAAAAATTAAGCACTTGAGAGCTAGGAAATGGCTGAATGAGGGTTGCAGAGGCAGTCTTAATTTGCACTCCTTATGAGTTCTGCATGATTAGGCCATCTGTACACAATTTCTCCCTCCCCCTTCCCCCCCCCCCCCCCCAAAGACGCCTGCCTCATTCAGTGCTCGGGATGAGTCTGCTCTTGGGGTGGAGCAGGGCTGTGTGGTGAAGGAGGCTGTTGGTAGAACCCTTGTTTGATTTTTGTGGAAGTTGGAAGCGGTATAGTGAAAGAGAAAGGAGGGGCCCATGGTAAAGGCAGCTGAACTGGGCCCTGAAAATCATGATCCTATTCCTGGCTCTACCAGTCTTACTGTGCAGTTCTGGGCAAGTCACTTACAGCAATCTTCCCAGACACTAGGGGCTGATTTGTAGAAGTGCCGGGTGTTCACATTGCAAGTGAAGTCAATGGCAGCTGTGGCTTTGAATGCAAAGTGCTAAATATTAAGTTCTCTGGGGAGGGGGGTATCGGTCAGTCCTAGGTCTCAAACTGGGTACCCAAAATTAATAAGACCTTCAAGCTCAATCTCTCCATGGGCCAGTTAGTGCACACCATGCTAATACAAACTAAAACTTAAACCCACCTCTGGTGCAGAAAACTGAAGCTCTGCAGACCAGCCCTTAAATACACAAACTGCCAAATGCGGTGAGGAAATTAATAATGGTCTTCACAGCAGAGTTTGTGTGCAGTAAATGAGGCACAAGACCATCCCCTGACCAGAGGCTAAAACAAGCTATTGTCTAGCTGTGCATTAAGAAAGCACCAGCCATCCTGGGCACTGAATGAGCCAGGAGTCCTATGGGAGGAAAATAACGTGTGATCATGTAACTGAAGTCTGTAGCCAAATGCATAGGCATGAGGGGGGCAAATTAAGGTTGCACAGGCAGCCTTAATTCAGGGGTTTTCTAACTTCTGAGGGCTTGACTTGACAATCTTAATGTTCTTTTAGTGTAGCTTTTCCTGGGTCGGTTTCCTTCCCTTAAAAAAGGAAAAATTCCATCAGAAGGGTGGGCAGCTTTTAGATCTGTGGCCTCGACATGCACTCCCCTTCTAAGAAACGGTGTTCCTCAGAATGAGGATTTGGGGGGAGGAGGCGAGGAGGGGTTGCCACCCACACTGTACCCACTGGTGGTGGTCAGGTGGGGACTAACTCACCATATGGAAGCTGAAGAAGCCTTCCACTCTGCAATGGCTGGGCAGTCTCAGCTGAGACCCAGCTGCCTGCCTATCTCGCTCCCTGGGCAGGTGAAGCAAATGGGGCTATGCTGAAGGGTCAAGGGGGAGCAGGAAGCTGCTCCTTGCACCCCCCCCCCCCCAAACAAAATTCAATGTTAAGTGCAAAGCCATGCACATTGGATGGAAAACCATCCCAACTACACATACAAAATGCTTGGGTCTAAATCAGCTGTTACCACGCAAGAAAGTGATCTTGGCATCAAAAGAACGGCCCTAAGGCGTGAGGCTAATGGCTGATCCAGCCGGGGAGAGACATGCTTTGGCAGGAGCAAACCAACAAGACAATTTATCAAGTGTTCCATCCAGTCCCAACTGCAAGCAAGCAGAGGCTTGGGGACACCGCAGCATGGGATGGGGTCCCTGACCATCTTGGTTAGTAGCCATTGATGGACCCAACCTTCATGAACCTAGATAATTATTTTTTGAACATAGTTGTACATTTAGCCTTCACACCATCCCTTGGCAACAAGTTCCACTGTGCAGTGTGATGTACATACTGTACTTGTTTCATTTTTAAATCTACTGCCTATTTTGTGGTTTGTGTGAAGGGGTAAATAACACTTATTTGTGTTCTCCATACCATTCATGATTTTCTAGATCTCCGTCGTATCCCCACCACCCTCAGTTCTCTCTTTTGCAAGCTGACCAGTCCTGTCTTTTTATCTCTCCCTATATAGAAGCTGCTCTGTCTCCCTGTCCATTTTGTTGCCCTTCTCTCTCTTTTTTCCCAATTCTAATTGTATATTTTTGAGATGGGGTGATCAGAACTGCATGCAGTATTCATGTGGGCATAACACAAATTATTATGCCCCTATATAAATCTATCTTGCTATCGATCCTTTTCCCAGTGGTTAACATTGTTGGTTTTTGACTCTTGCTGCACATGGACCAAATGTTTTCAAAGAACTATCCACAATGACTCCAAGATCTTTCTTAAGAATAGTTAGTTTTACCATCCATCACTTTGTATATAAAGTTGGGATAATATTTTCAAGTATGCATTACTCTATATTTGTCAACATTGAATTTCATCTATCATTTTTCTTGCCTAGTCACAATGTTTTGTGAGATCCCTTTGTAACTTTTTGCTGTCTGCTTTGGACTTAGGTGAGTAATTTTTGTATCATCTGCAAATTTTGCCACCTCACTGTTTACCCCTTTTACCCAGATCATTTATGAATGTTAAACAGCACTGGTCCTAGTACAGATTCTTAGGGAACCCTGCTATTTACCTTTCTCCACTGTAAAAACTGATCATTTATGCCTGCCCTTTGTTTTCTGTCTTAACTGATCCAGAAGAGGACCTTCCCTCTAAAACAAAGTAAGGAGTTATGGGATAAGAGTCTCTGAGGGACCTTGTCAAAGGCTTGCTGAAAGTTCCAGACAATATAATTTACTTGATCACCCAGAGCCATGTGTTTGACCCTCTCAAAGGATTCTAGGAGAGGGGTGAGGTATGAGTTCCCTTTACAAAAGCTATAATGAATCTTTCCCCCACCATGTTGTGTTCATGTGTGTCCGATCAGTCTCTTCAGCTCAAACAATTTGCCTAAAACTGAATTTAGGTTCCCTAGCCTAGAAGTGCCAGGGTCAACTTTGCACCTTTTAAAAAAAGTTGGTGTCACATCTGCTATTCTCTAGTCAGCTGCTACAGAGGTCGATTGAAGCAATTGCTTGCTTACTTCTGCAATTTCATATAGGAGTTCCTTCAGAACTTCAGTGAATATGTGGTCCTGTTTATTATTACTGTTTAGTTTATCAATTAGTTCCAAAAGCACCTCTTGACACCTCTGTCTGAGCCAGTTCCTCAGATTTCCCATCTAAAACCAAGGGCTCAGATGTGAGGCTCTCCCTCTCGTACACAGCCAGGACGATGGATGCCACACATTCATTTAGCTTCTCTGCAAGGACCTTATTTACCTCGAGTGCTCTTGAATACCTCAGTTATCCAGGGGTCCTCATGATTGCTTGATAGGCTTCCTGCTTCTGGCAGGAAAAAGTGATTGGGCCTTGGGGGAAGAGGCAGAGTGAAGAGGCTGAGCAGGAGTGGGGCTTTGGGAGGAGCTATGGAGTGAGAAGGGGAGCATGGTTGAGACCTCGGGGCCATGGTCTGTCTGGGCACTGGTGGTCACAGTGCACCCCCCCCCCCTTCTAGGGAGGCTTAGGTGCTCCCGCTCCCAGGGCACAAGGTGGCAGGCCAGAGCACCTCCAAAATGCATTCAGCATTTGTCTGCTGCAGGGCCGGCCCTTTCTTTAGTTTGGCCTCTTAGCTCCGCTGCCCATGTAAAAATTGTACTACGAGCTGCCCTGATGTTACAGAGGAGACTGTCCACTGCGTCTTTCCTTCTCCCACCTCTTTCTACTCACAAGCTGGTTTCAGAGTAGTGGTTAAACACTGCAAAAAATGAGATGGAGTTTTGAATCAAATGAGTGTAGAGAAGTAAACACCTCTGCTCAAGGAGTGTATTCTGCACGGGAGCCTTCTCACAGCCTGGGGAATTGCGAGCAACAGGAAATGGTGCATGGTGATCTTTCAGAGGTGGTGTTTTCTAGTTTGTATGGCTGTGAGGGGAGGTGAATTGTCACTGACTGGGCCTATATTGCAGCAGTCAGTCCTACTTCTTACTATTGTGGGGGAAGTAAAAGGTCACAATGAGATGCTGCCACTCGTGTTCTGTACTCCCCCCCCCCCCCCCCACACTTACTACGGTACTTATTGGGTAGGGTGATAAGGCAGAATTTCACATGCCGAGGGGTGAGACAGGTGATTGTGATTCATCTGGTCATGTTTATTCATGCAATACAAATGTAATAGATCCAGTCCTGAATTCAACACAAATTACACATTGGTGCATAATGAACTAATATGGGCCTATTGTACTGTATGGAGATGGATTCTATGACATCCTAAGGGCCACAAGTAGCTGGCGCTGAGAGATCTGACCTTTAAATAGACAGCAGAACTACTAGTAACCACAAGAAGGAATTGTTCATGTATTCACACAGACCTGCTCCTGCAACATCTATTGCAGGGCTGTTCGAACCTTAGATGAGTCCTCTTTCCACTGTGCTGTGGTTTCCTGGGGAATCTCTCAGCAATTCTAGTGCTCCTGGTCCATTTCAAGCACAGAAAACTGTTCCAGCTGTACTTTTTGTTGGAGTTTTCCATCTAGACTATGTAGGGGAGACTGAGCTAGTCCCACCCAGATAGTTGCTATTCTAATGATGTGTACTTTTAGCACAGGGATACCATTGTATACAATAAGTCAGCACACAAACAAGTTTGTTTTCTTAAAAGCGCCTGTCCATTTCCAGACCGAAGAAACATTGCGTGGGAAGTTTCCTCTCTCTGCCTTCTCTGCTTCACCCTCCCTATGTGCAAAAGAGGAAGATGCACTTAAAGTCTATCCTCGAGGAACTTTCTAGATTAAACACTAAGGCTGCAAACACCACTACTTTTAACTTTAGTTCCCCATTCCTCCTTTGCCAATTGGCAAATAATTATAACTTAGTTTCTAACATAGGTGATCCAGGCAGCAATAGTCCACTAAAGAGGCTCCTGTATGTTCCTTCTTCAACCACCTAAAGAATCTGCTGGTTATTTGCTACCCAGCTACAGAACTGAATCCACAGGGCGTTTTCATTATTTTAAAGCCTATGGAATTCAGTTCTCAAAGCCAAGCAGCTAGGTTCCAACTCCTGGTCCGTGGGCCACGGCAGATGTGTCTCCATCTGTAAGGAAAAGTAGAATAAGCTGGTTCAATTTATTTGTAAGCAGCACAAACAAGACTGAATTGACACTGATTTTGCAACTGATAGAGAAAAGTACTTGGGCATCTTTCTATCCTAGAGGTAGGATGCAGCAGCCATGTTTCCTAATTGAGTCATTTTAATCAGTGAGGTTTCTGATTCAGTGCTCTCAGGTTGGCTGTTCCATTATTAGGAATTGCCACACGGGATCAGCCCAGCTTGAGAATTTATATCCCCGCTAAGGTTCTTTTCTAGAACTTCAACTAGGCTTGTTAGCCACATAAATGTGGAAGACTTCAAAATCCTGCTGAGAGTTTTACCTCCGTGCTAGACTGCAGAACTCATTTCCACATGTTAACTCCTTCAGCTTTCATCTGTAAACACATTTAATAGGAATAATTGGGCACTAAGTGTTGGAACTAAGCAAATTCCTGTATTTATAGCTTGAGCCATCACCTGTAGCTGCAGGCAACATGTTCTACAATGGCTAGAAGCAACCCTTTCCTTTGTGGCATAAAGATGGCTTATACTGATCCAGAAGCCAAATGGAGATGGAAATGATAGAGAACATTTCAGTGAAATTAAAAGGAAATGAATTTTAAAATGAATAAAGGGAAATATTTTTACATAGCAGGTGCTTTACGTGTGAAACTAACTCCTTTAAAGGCATCAGGGAGACCACAAGCTTAGTAGGATTCACAATTCGATACTTGGGGGTAAAAATGTATTACCTCCGTCATCCGCTAAATGGAAATGGGAAGCAAATTCCCCTGTGGCCAGGTTCTTCCATAATTATGCCCTCGTGTACCTTCTTCTGAAGAGTCTGGTGCTGACCCCGCTCAGACAAGATCACTGGTCCAAGCTCATATAGAAGTCCCAGTATGAGTCTTCTTTATACCCTAAAAGCTTCTTGGTATTCCCCTCACCGGCCCTGCCCCGCCCCACATGGTTTCCAGTAAATTTGGTTTGATTGTTCGTTCAAGGCCATTCAGTAAAGAAAATAGGATTTCAGTGTGAAACCTTCCTTAAGTGACTGCCAATACAGTTCTTGGAAGGAGAATTAATCTCAAAAGCTTTTCTACAAAATAATGTTATTTTTGCTGTCTCCGGGTGCAAAAAATAATAATGGTGACTCCAGGATGACCTCTGAGACCTGCCAAGGACATGGGGGGGCACGTTTTCACACACTGAAAATTAATCCTTCAGACATTTGTTCGGGAGAGACTTTTAAACAGATCCATAATTCCACTTTAAAAAAAATAAACCTCTTTTGATCCTTGTTTCCAAACACTTAGTTTGCACTGCCTAACACTACAGGACACTGCTGCCTCTAGCGATGAGCCTGGCCTTTCATGTCTATATTTAACTTACGCATGAAGTTGTAGTGAAGAACTCTGCTAGCGCGCTCCGGCGGCACAGCTTTATGCACTAAAGCTTCTGTCCACCCCGTACAAGATTTTAGAGGAACTAAGTTTTCATTCTCTTCTCTCCCCTTCAAAGAGGCGACAGCAGCTGCCCAATAACTAGATCTTTAAAGCAACAAAAAATCTGGTTTATTTCATGCCATCTGAGCTGTGGCCATTTGGCAAGGTATGGTTCTCATCCCAGACTTAATGCAGAATCATAGAAATTTTGGGCTGGCAGGGACCTCAAGAACTCATCACGTCCAGTCCTCTGTGCTGTGGCAGGACCAAGCAAACCTAGACTGTCCCCGACGGGTGTTTGTCCAACTTGGTTTTTCAAAGTTTCCAATGATGGAGACTCCATGGACTTCCCTTGCCAGACCATCCACCTGCCCTGGGCAGGTGCTGGGATGGCTGAGGGCAGCCCCCAGCCCATGTCTCCACTCATCAGGCATGCTGCCCAGGGCAGGTGGAGGGTCTGGGGCTCCCCACAGGGGGCTACGGTCTACCTTGACACCTCCCCCTGCCCTAAGGAAGAGGCTGGTATTGCTGGCAGGGACTGCTCCATGCCTGCCTGAGGCTTGCAGTGGAGCCCCCCCCCCATCTCCCAAACTATGCCCATGTTTAAAAGTGGGCAGGCATGGCACTCATACTTTTAAAAGTGTGGGGTTATGGTCCCCCTAACAGTCCCAGTTCTGGCACCTCTACTCTGAGATTGCTTCTACTAGCTCTTTAAGTACCGTGGGCTGCATTTCACCAGGCCCTGCTGACTTGAATACAGCTAGCTTATCTAAATACTCTTTAACCTGTTCCCTCCCCACCCCTATTTGGGCTTTCATTCCTTCCCCTTAGTTGTCAATATTAATTGTGTTGAGTATCTGGTCACTAAACTTTTTTAGTGAAGACTGCAGGAAAACAGGCATTAAGCACCTAAGCCTTCTTGATGTCATCAGTTATTAGCTCTCCTTCCCCACTAAGTCTAGGACCTACACTTTCCTTCAGCTTTCTCTTGCTCCTACTGTATTTAAAGGACCTCTTCTTATTGCCTTTTATGGCCCTGGCCAGCTGTAACTAATGTTGTAGCTTAGCCTGATTTTGTCCCTACATCTTTTGTACTCCTCCTTATCAAATCTGACTGTCTCTCTTCTGGTGGGGAATTCCTTTCTGATTTTCAGGTCATTAAAGAGCTGCTGATAGAGCCATATTGGCCTCTTACGAGTCTTCCCGTCTTTCTTTTGCACTGGAATAGTTTGCAGTTGTGCCTTTAATATGGTCTCCTTGAGGAACTGCCTGCTCTCCTGAACTCCTTTTCCCCTTAGATTTTCTTTCCGTGGGATCTTACCTACCACTTCTCTGAGTGAAGAGGTCTCCTTTAATATAATTGAGTTTGTTTATATGCCAGACCGGAGGCTAAGTGCTAGAGAGAGAGAGTTTTTATTCTAGTAGAACAAGCTTGGGTGTGGGAAAAAATATATTAGAAAAATTGTGGTAGCATCTTTAGGCCCTAGCCTCATGGCACAAGGCACTGCACAAACACAGATAGTCCATGTCCCAAAGAGAAACGTACCATGCTGATACTTGGTAATTGTGGTGCCGTTTCTGTGCTATTGTCATGTAGTAGCACGGTCTGGGGGAGAGAGGCAGTGAGAACATGTGGAGTCCAACTGGCAACCACCTTTGCTCTGTGCAAACAGACCTACTAAACGGGGGAAGCGATACGGCCATCTCCCATGAGAGCAGCCCTTACGAATGGCCATTTTGGAGATGACTCAGGTACGTGTAAGCCAGTTGTGCAGGGTGGGAACCCCCACGCCTTTCCAATCTGGAGCAAGGGCAAGGAACTGATCAGATACTATAGTGATAAAGAGGGATCCAAGCTACTAGTGATAAAAGATGTAGGGGGCACATGCCGACTAAAGCTAATCAATCTTCTCTCTTTCTTGCAATCCTTCAGCCCAATGAGATGTCTGCTTGGTGCTCTGATTTTCAATAAAATAGGTGGGAAAGTATAAAGTAGGTGTTAGTGAAAGAAACGTCTGTTCTGTTATTACTCACTAGGCCGGTGGAGCTCACACCTCGCGCGGCCTGATTACCATCCCTCTGGGAGCACTAATGTTTATTCCTTGTTAGGGTGTCGCTGCACTTGGCATTTTGCCTCTCTGCTGACTACCAAGTGACCTGTAGCTGGATATCTTGGGAAAAGGAGTTTATAGCACAGGGTTCAGCCTACAGAGGCAATGGAAGCAGCATTAAGTCCTGCCGTGGAGGACAGAGGGCGGTGTGGGGAGACGTTCTGAAAGCAGTGAAGTCCCATTTTCAAGAGCAACTTCGGCGTCTCAGTCAATGGGAGCGAGAGCCCGCGTGTCCAAGTCATCTTTGCAACGGGGATGAAGCACTTTTGAAAGCAGGTGGGTGCAGGTTCCAGCCCCCATGGATGTAAATGAAGGGGGTGGGCGAAGAGCGAGTAGGATGAGCGAGCTGTTTGTGAGGAGCGGTCTCCTTCCTTGAGGCACCCCTGGAGAAGCGCTGCCTCCTGTGGGCCTCCTTCCAGCAAGGGTTTGGGCTGCATGGCAGAAAATGGGCTTGGTTTGAATGTTCCGAGGAGACTCTCCCCAGCCTAAAGCAATGACTCAAGTGAGGAAGCAGCACTTTGCATACAAGGATCTCAGAGCACTTTAGAAAGGCAGCGATAGGGTCACTGTCAGTTTAAATCCCACGCTGGTCTCGGACTTTACCCTCGGTCGTTCCATGTAACAATCATGGTTACAAGAACTGAAGGCAATTATAGTGTGTGTGGGGGGAGGAAAGGCTGCCTGCAGTTTAAACTTGTGCATTTGACTAGGCTCTGCATAGAGTCCATTCCCCTTTGCTGTTGTATGAGACCCCTCAACAAAACAACGAGGGAGAGAAACATTTTAAAAATAGGAAAATGTGGTTGTAAAACCACAAAAATGTACAGGACGACTTGGGGGAAGATAAAAGATCTGAAACTACTTTCAACTCATTTTTTGAAAGTGAGTAATTTCAAGTTGGCTTCCCCTTCAATTTCTCGCTCTCCATTTTTAAAAAAAATATAGATGGGGAAACTGATTCACAGAGGTGATGTAACTTGCCAAAGGCCACACAGTGGCAGAATCATGCATAATGTAGAACTCAGCCATCCTTGCACACAGGCTGCTGCCTTTTCCTTTAGAGGCAGCTTTGTCCAAATCTAGGTTAACTCTCTATTTTTTTGCTAAAATTTTCTAAACACACATCCTCTTGGCACATGCTCTGAATCAACACACCCAGCTCAGAAAGGTCAAGAAGCCACAGTCGGCCTAATGCACATAACTTTCACGGTAATAACTGAGCATCTGTTGAACCGGGACTGGCAATGCCGACATGCAGAACTCATGTGAACAATTCAAACTATTCATTGACTTAAGGCCAAAGTTACAGTTAGCTTGAATCACCACCGCCCCCCGCCTGAATCACCACCGCCCCGTTATACTTCTATAAATACTTCCCCTTACTGTAAGTCTAGCACCGATTTAGATGTCATACGCACCCATGAAACCAAACAGGACAACTCCCAGTCCAGAGGGCATTTAAACAGAATACCTTTGAACAGCAAATCCAGCAGCACAGTGTGGGGCTGGTTTTGTGCTTTGGTCCTGCTCTTCAGCTTAGCTGTTTGCTTGTCTCATGATGCTTCGCCATGTCCCTGCCTATTTAAACTTTAACATGAAAAGTTCATACCAGTAAGCAGAGTATCACAGAGTTGAGGGAGGAGGGACAGGAGGACGGGGATTATGAGCAAAGAGTCATATTTGGGGGGGGGGAGGGGAGCACACTGGAATGGGTCAAGGACTCAGCACTCCTGTGTCAGTTTCACCGTCTTTAAAGTGGGAATAGCATTACTCACCTATTTCACGAGGACTATTACGAAGCTTTTCGCTTAGGGGTCTTTTATGTCTTGGTGTAGAAGTCTGCGCCGGAGGAGCGGACTGTTTGCTCATGGAACCTGGTGCCTAGATCCTGCCCCCACACTTCCCCACCCAGCACCACTGAATGGCCGCCTGATGAGATGCCACATGAACCGTGCTGGGAACGCCCGCCAGCAGTTGAAGAGAGGTGGGTGCCTGGGCTGGCTATGAGTTATTCGGTTCTAGTAAGTGAAATGGGGAACCACAACATCTTTGTTAGCAGAACAGACATTGCTGACCCAGCTCTGTCTAGGAAGAGACTTATCGCCACAAAAATCAGTGCAGTCGGCTACCCTTACTTCATACATGTTGCACACACATACAATGGGGTGTCCTGGATGCTGGCTTATTCCAGTAAAAGCCAGGCAGGGGAATACAGGATTTTCCATGCAAAAATCAGACCATTTAGTCCAGCTAGTATCTTAGTTATCCCCCCCGCCCCCCGAGTGCCAGTAGCTAGTGCTGTAGAGGACAGTGAAAAGAACAGGCTGTGGTACTGGCCAGTCTGCACATGGAAGGAAAAAGATTTTTTCCTGACCTCTGCAGGGAGTCAGCTGGTGCCCTGAAGCAGGGAGGTGTGCCCGATGCTTTGAAATCATGCAGGGACCCCTGCCCTACACAGCTCGTGCTCTACACGGACAAGAGGGGAGGATGTTACACGTGCCTTTATTTTAAAGTTTGTTCTCTTATCTGTATGGCCGAAGTCTGTAGGATGATAAATCTATTCACAAGGCCCCTGTCTTTCCAAAGGAGCTGCACGCACTGCCACGGATCATCCATGACCTTATTCAGCTGCCGTTTCAGACCCTAGGATGGGCCGTGAAAGCCACTGTTGTGCAGAGCGGCGTGTGTCCTTTTATTTGTTCTAAGTCACTGCCCCCCATTTTCACCTCCTGCCCCTTTGGTCTTAGGTTATGGACAGCAGAAGAATTGACAGATAGCCCAGTTTTCTGTCGAGTGGCTAGCTCCTCCTTTCTAAAACCTCAATCTTGGTTTGTCATTTGTAGCCATGGAAAGTCACCCCTCTGTTTTTCTCTGGACTTTTACCATGCATGCTATGGCTTTCTGAAGGCCAGTATAGGATTTTGGTCCCACTCCTCCTGGCAAGAGACCGGAGCAGGCTGCTGGAGAGACCATAGTTAATACCAGACCATCCTTGCCCAAGCCTGAGAATCAGAAAGTCTAGGTTGTAATTCTAGTCAAGTTTCCTTTGGGGCAGACCATCTGTCCAAAGTAGAAGTCCCAGGAAGAGGCTTTGAGGTGGGATTATAGAATCTCAGGGTTGGAAGGAGATCATCTTTCTAGTCCAACCACTGCTCAAAGCAGGGCCAATCCCGAACTAAATCATCCAACAGATTTTTACCCCATATCCCTAAATGGCCCCTCAAGGATTGAGCTCACAACCCTGGGTTTAGCAGGCCGATGCTCAAAGCACTGAGCTATCCCTCCTCTGAACACAAAAATGTAAATGCTGCACAGTGCTAAGTCAGGAAGTGACTAACTGCTGACCATGTAACCTTAACTCTTCCCTTTTGTGGTTTTACTTTCACAGTCTTTGGTGATATCAAATGAGGCACTTTCTTCTGACATTCCAATGCCAATGCCATCACATTGGGGTGCTTGTCCCCCAGAACCCCAAGGCAGGGGAGAAAGCACAGAGGGCAAAAGACAGCTGGCTGCATACAGACCCCATCCCTTTTTCCCATAAGTGGGGGCTAGGCATTCAGACAGCACCCCAGGATAGGTTAGAGTTCATCAGACTACAAGTCACATTGTTTAGATTTGATTCAGTTCCTGAGCAGGTTTTATTAGACTGTCCACGCAGCCCGGATTAGGACAGAAATGGTAGGATCAGGGAGGAGGTCCCCAAGCTCAGCAGGTCACGCCCTTTATGTAGTTCAGTTTCCCTGAATTCCCCAACAGAGCCCTCCATCCCAGATCTCGTCCCCAGGGATCAGTTTGGGGTTTAGTGCACAGTGTGATCACACATACATTTGCCGTATTTGGTATTCAAGTCCCAAATTCAAACATCAGTCTGATCAAAGTAGACAAGTCCCACCTCTTCTGAGAGGCAAAGCTCTGTTTATGTAGAGTGTTGCCCATACAGTTTTTATCCAGTGTGGCCAAGGATGTAAACATTTTGAACTCAGTTACACTCTTTGCTTTACTCTTTTCAGTTCAGCCCACATGTTCCATACGGGTTTCCCAGATTCACTTTCTAGATGATCCATTTGCTCAGGGGCATGGGGGCAGGTAGGCGGAAGAAGAATCAGTCTACACAATCCAGCTGTGAAAATACTGTGCTGGAAGTGACAAGACTCAGAGATTCCCCTACTGAGCAAGAACCCAACAAGAGGAGGAGCTAGAGAGGTGGTTTGAGATTCACAAGAAGGGAAAGAAGGATTTAGTTAACAACTTCTGATTCAAAACTGGAAAAATTCCTGTTCAGATTTGGTCCAAGGCCTTTAGAGAGATTTCCAACAGACTGTTGATGCTACAGAAGAAGCCAAAAATGTGTGAGATATCAGACTGAGAAAGACTGTCCTGACCTCAAAGAGCTTACCATCTGAAGCTGCAAAAAACAGAGGCAAACGGAGGAAAGTGGTACAACATACAAGCAAAGTGATTGGCACACGTCTAACAAGTTCCGTGAGGTCTCTCCAACCTACATGTAATCATCATTTCAAAACTTACCCTAAACCTGCCCCATATTAAAACAGGAACTCTGCTTCCTCTGCCCTTTTTCACAGAATGAAAACCGAAGCATGCTGGGGGGTGGCAGTAGCCATATTGCAGCTCCGCACCCCACACATCAAACTGCGTCCGTTTGGCCCTTCGCCTGCACTCGGCTCCCTAGTCTCAGCTGGGATTTCTGACGGCCTCTGGAGAGCCTTGAAGACAATTACTGTACCAAGCAAAACTGCCTCAGGAGCGTTTCCCTCTCTCCCCATTAAGGTGACCAGACGTTCTGATTTTTGGGTCTTTCTTATAAAGGCTCCTATTTCTTCCCACTCCCTGTCCTGATTTTTCATACTTGCTGTCTGGTCACCCTACTCCCCATGCCTAGGAGCACTGTGACACACCAAAGCCTCCCTGATCTTTGGAGCAGAACTTACAGTGCTCAGTCCCCGGCCAGGGAGAGTTTTATTATTAAACATTTATATCACTGTAGCGTTTAGAGACCAGGCATTGACTGCTGCATAAGCTGCTCCTAGCTCTCCCCTTGTGTTTTCCATCAATGCGTCTCAAAGATTCAATAGTAAGTGGCAGTGGCAGACTCTACTCCACAGGGCTGACAGTCTAGAAGGCTGAATTTCTGCCATTGCCAAGCTGAGATTCATTACTGAACAATGTGTATAGTATCCTGCCTTAGGATCCTTTTGACTCTCGGGTATGTTACTGGGCACATACCAAAGGGCAAAATTTGCCCTTCTATATTTCTGGATATGACTCTACACGCATTTCCACACTGCTGCCCCCCTCTTGCCCCAAACGTAGTATAAAAAAAATCAAAAAGATACTCCCTGTCATGTGCCTATAATGATTTAAAGAGATGCCACTTGCATAGTTAAGGTTCCTTCTCAGCCTATTCTTATTAGCTGTTTTCTTAGCTGGCTGTAAGTGTGTCAATGGCAACACAGTACGTGGGATTCCAGATACAAGGCATAGGGGTAAGGAATGGAGGATCATATGAAAGAGGTTTTGACTCGGGCTTTCATTCTTTGCCATTATAAATCAGCATCTTCATGTCACCAAGTAGGGCCGAGACTGTTTGTTAAGTTTCCCTCCTAACTTTTGAGGCCTTAGCAGCTCTATGAATATTCAGAGAACTTTAATCTGCAGACGGAGCCCTGACAGTCCCTTGGGTGACTGGCATAAAACATGACATTACCCCCCATGCGCCACCGTGGGTTATAAACTCCACCGTGCTGTCAGAAGGCAGGCAGAGGCCCAGGGCTGCAGTTACAGACACCCAGCTGCCAGGACAATAGGAACACGGGACAGAATAGTTGCTTCCTCAGGTTCTACTAGGGCGGGATCCATCCCGGGTGGATCTTCAGCCCTGTGCGAGGCAGACTATATGAACCACAGCTTTGTGCTGGCCCTCTGCGCAGGGGTAACTCTTCCCGTGTCCCTGTGCCCTCTGGACACACAATCTACAGAGAGTGACCAGGGGGCGGGGGGGCAGTTTCATCAGTTCCACTGGAATGGCTAACCTGCCTCTGCCACTTCACAAGCCCTTGCTGGAGAGCCCTCGACACCCAGGATTGGCCAAGTTGCCATCTCTGCTCCTCGCATGGCCTTTGGGACGGGCATGAGCTACGCACACACATCACAACCCCGCTGTCAGCTGTGTGTCTGAACGAGGACAAGGACCCCCCGGGGAGGTGCCGCTCTAGGGGTTCAAAGCCAGACACCCTCACGAAGAAACAATACATACACAACGTTCGCTTTGGTTTTAAGCGTTTTGGCTTCAGGATTCTTCTTTGGACTTCCCTCTTCTGCCTTAGGGCCTCATCCAAAGTCCATGGACTTCAATCATCTTTCAACCAACCACAAACAATGGGCCTTGTAGAAGTGCCCCCTCCCCCCTGATAAATACATAGGCACTACCTATGCACTCCCACCCTTCAGGCCTGACCCAAATCTCACTGAAATTAACGAGTCTTTCCACTGACTTTAACAAAAGATTGATCAAACCCTTCCAACTGTTTGAAACCAGCATGTCCCCCAAGGTAAAATATTTGGGTTTTCATTAATTTGGTAAAGGTCATATTTTTGCCATGTCCATCAGCAGAGAATAGTACTTCTCTGGAAAAAACCCTCATTTAAAAAAAATAAAAATAAAAATGTGCACAGTATTATAGGCAAAACACAAAACAAGTTTTTTGTGAAAAGCAAGAGAGTTTGGCAAGTTATTTTCTGACTACAAATCACTTATCTAGGTTGGCTAAACGAGTCAGGACTTACTGAGGTTAAAGAGAAAAGTCTAGTAGAAGTATATGGATGCAGCTGAGAGGTGCAGCATAAATCAGGAACATATAAATCTTACGCAACTGAAAGTCATAAATGAAGTTGTCACCTTTATCTTTCTGCCTGCCCCTTTCCCCCACATATAGGACTAAGCCAGGACTTAGAGACGTCGGACCCAATCCTCCTGTCACTTATGGTGGTGTAAGTCAGGAGTGACTTCAGTGAGTTATACTGCTGTAAAACTAATGTAAACCCACAGGTCTGGCTAATATTGAAGGTATCTTGCTACAGCAGGGGTCGGCAATCTTTCAGAAGTGGTGTGCAGAGTCTTCATTTATTCACTCTAATTTAAGGTTTCGCGTGCCAGTCATACATTATAAAGTTTTTAGAAGGTCTCTTTCTATAAGTCGTTAATATATAAACTAAACTATTGTCATATGTAAAGTAAATAAGGTTTTTAAAATGGTTAAGAAGCTTCATTTAAAATTAAAATGCAGAGCCCCCCGGACCAGTGGCCAGGACCCAAGCAGTGTGAGTGCCACTGAAAATAAGCTCGCATGCCGCCTTTGGTACCTGTGCCATAGGTTGCCTACCCCTGTGCTACAGCGTACTGTTAATGGAACCTAAAGGTCATAATGGGCATTGGGCATGTTAGAATATGTTTCTTAAAAAGGGCACAAAACTCTACATTTCAACATCCACCCCTAACTACCCCAAAAGTTAGAAATTGGAAAAAGGGTTATAATGAGCCAGACAGTAGAACTTGCATGTGGTGTTTTAAGGAATGGCAGTAGCACACCTATAGGAGCATGACAGCAAACTATTCCAGAAAAGGAAACAGAATCACACACACACACTTTGTCCAAAAGGATTTTGAAAGAGCTCATCTGGTTTCACAGTTTACAAGAGCAGCTCAGTGTTCCAACCAGAGTGTTCCTGAGATCCTGGTAAATTTAGCATCTTGCCAGACCAGTCCCCCCTCTCTTCCACACACGCTATGGCTGAAAGTGAGCCTGCTTTGGTTGTCTGTAAATGTCATCTTGTGACAGTTGACATTAACACGCTGTTAGAGGGAAAAACCAAACTCTCAATACGCAAGGCTTCTGGAATAGGGTGACCAGACAGCAAATGTGAAAAATCAGGACAGGGGGCTGGGGGGTAATAGGAGCCAATATAAGAAAAAGACCCCAAAAATCAGGACTGTCCCTATAAAAGGACTGTCCCTATCGAGATATCTGGTCACCGTATTCTGGAGTCATAACAATCAAACTGATTATTGTAGGACGAGATCTGTATTATTCAGAGATGTGCGTCTCCCTGGTCCGGGAATGGATCTCTTTGAAAGAGTCACAGTGAATAAAGCACTTACCCAGTAGCTGTCTTCGCAGCGGCTCCAGCTGTTGTGAGAAAGAGACGCAGCCTGAGATACTTTAAATATTACAGCCAACTTACTCACTTCTCTTCCTGGACTGAAGTGCGCACATGAGCTCTGCAGCTTCCACTGCCCACCCCCTCCTTTCACCTTTGGTTTCCAGGCTTTTCTGAGAAAGGAGGAAGGTGTGGGAGGGTAAAATCGGCATCCCCGGGCCAGTGACACAATCATTACCAGGATTCGATTCGATTCAATTCTTGAGAAACTCCCCAGCACCAGTCAGACCAGCCTCCTGTTCCCAGGAAAGGAAGAGACGGGGTTTCAGAAGGTTCTGCTTTCCTGGGAAGTTGAGTGGGAGGCAGGGGAGCAATTTCGGATGTCACCAGGATTGTGGGCAAAAGAGCAACACTTTAGGCACTTTTGAGAGTTGATCCATATCCTCCTCTCTTTCCAAGGCGGGGATGCCTGGACTTCGTGACCCAGGGGCCACATTAGCAGCTTACCAGAAAGGATGCAGCCTTTTTTAAATGCACTAAACCACCCTGGGACTGTATCTGCCAACACAGCTGCTGTTTCTGCTCGTGCCTGTTCCTTCCCCAGCAGGGGATTAGAGGCTGAAAGAAACTGCTCACCTAAGTGAGCTTGCACAGAGTGAAACATCACCTGGCAAGTTGGGGGAAGGGTGAGTCACTAGACGCCTCTGAAAACCCTGGCTCATTATACTTTGCTCTTACATAAACACTTTTCCTCCCTAGGTCTCAAAGACACTGTACAAAGAAAAGCAAGAAAATTATTATTCCCATTTTACAGATAGGGAAACTGAGGCCGAGAGGCAAAGTGACTTGCCCAAGGTTATCCAGAAGGTTTGTGGCAGCAATCTAGGAGTTGACCCCTGGTCTCTTGAGTTCCAGTCTAGTGCCCTTTTCACCAGGCCACTCTATCTCCCCTGGAGTGCAGTGGCAAAAGCCCAGTTTAATAGCGTGACTTGGTTTTGTAGCTTGGAACATGAAAGTGAAGCAGCTCATTCAAATTAATACCAAGGATGAGAACTGCTCAGCCAGGAACCACAACAGCCTCTCAAAAGCCACATGCGACTGCCCACAAAGTTGCCAGTGGATGGAGTGTGATCGTAGTTTTCAGAAAGCCGCTTTCTTTGGGTTGTCTAGTTTCTCATGTTTGCACTCCATCTTAGCAAAAGCTACGTCTCAGAGTCAGACTAACACGAGGACTGGCAGCAAGACGCCATCTTTAAGCCCCATCAGTTTTGCAGGGTGACTCAAACCCTTGGGCGTATTACTGCAGAAATCTATTTTTAGAGCACCTGGTTCAGAATGAAGTCACTTCTCTCAAACGTCAAGCCTGTACAGTACCTTGAAAAAAGGATACAGACGCCCGTGGAAAATCAGAGACAATACTGCAGGCTCAGAAGAGATTACTTTGGAAGATGGAACATTTCAAGCTATTAGCAGAAGACTAGCAAAGGGGAAGAATTGTTCAGTGATTAAGGTTCTAGCACTGACGTACTAGGAGGCAAAATACATTAAAGAGAGTGAGGCATTCATACTAGGACACCATTACAAGTGCCTCAGATAGACCTTACTTTTGCCTGTTCCACTCAGCAAGACCATTCAGGGACAGGACTTCTTTGGTGTCGGACGTGAAAGAACTACTGTAATACAGTAGTGTACTCGGAACACAAGGGTGCAGAGAATTTAAGGCCAAAAGGAACCAGTCGATCCAGTCTGATCTCCTGACTAGCAGGTTATAGAATTTCACTCAGTTTCCTGTTTTGAACCCAACTTGTGTTTGGCTAAAGCGCATCTTCCAAAAAGGCCTTCAAATCAAGGCTGAAAGCTCCAAGAGAGAGAATCCACCCCCTTCACATTCTGTGTTCCAGTGGTTAATCTCCCAGATTGTTAAAGATGTGGGCCTTATTTCTCAGGGGAAGTTGTTGGAATTCACTTTCCAGACACCGGTTCTTCTGCTTTTTCCTACTAGATGAAAGAGCCCTTTAATATTTGGTATTTTCTCCCCCACGAAGCTACTTCTACACTGTGATCAAGTCAAGAGATAAACAGATTGAGCGAGAAGTCTCTCGTGAGAAGGCTTTTTCTCCTGCCCTCTAATCATGTGGCTTTCCTTTGCTAATTTTTTGACATCCTTTTAAAGTTTGACACCAGATCTGTATGCTGTGTTCCTGTATCTGCATCACCAATGGTGTATACTGAGGTAAAATCACCACCTTACTCCTACGCCTGTGTTATTATACATTCAGTGATTGCATTGGGCGCTTTTTTCTTAGACGCAGAATGGCACTGAGAGCTTATGTGAAGTTCCTACTCCACCAAGACCCCTAAATCCAGGAGACAGTCCCGCCCACCCCCGTTCCACTGGTCTCACTTGCAGTCCTTGTTCATAGATGTATAGCTTTGTGTAAGGGGACTATTATCCCCTTACTAACATTCAGTGGGGTGTTTTGGTTGCTAGCTCCCAGTACCAAAAGGGGAAGAGTCGATGGGAAATCAGGACCCTGAGACTGACAGTCCTCAGGAACAATGGAGAGAGGCCAATGCTCCAGGTCAGCCTGATTGACAGGGCAGGCAGGCTAATCAAGGGGTCAGGAGGGCAGGGTGGGTCCCGTCCTCTACTGTGAGCTGGAATTGCCAGGGTCAGACAGAACGGGGCCCAGCTAAGGAGAGCAGGGGCCCGAGCTGAGCTGGGTAGCAGAGCTGGGCCAGATCCAGAGAGGCCAGGAAAGCAGCCCATGAAGCAGGTCAGGGCTGGGAGCAGAGCTGTAACAACCAGAGGGGCCAGGGCAGCAGCCCCGGCGGCTGGAGGCAGAGCAGCCGCGGTGCTGAGGCAGAGTGGAACTGGAGTTGAGGCTGGAGCAGTCCAGAGCCCGGTACAGTGAGCAGCTGAGGAGTGCGAGGGTGGGGGACCCTGGGAAGTGGGCCCAGCACAGGGAGACGCCTCAGCCAGGAGGCCCTGCGGACCAGACTTGGAGGGGGATTGGTAGCCCTGACAGGGCGGGGGCGAGACTGGGAAGAAGGGATCTGCCATCCAGAGCCTGTGAGCATGTGGCCACCACCAGAGCAAGTGTCCAAGCCACAGCATCTCTGCAGCACAGCCAGGGCCTGAGACCTACCAGGAACAGACTGGGAATTGCCCTGACATTGCAGAGACACTGTTTGTGATGTTCCCTGCCACAGAGTGGGGTGATGTGTTGCCTTTAATCTTTCCCAGTTTTCCTTACTCCTTTTTAAACTAAATTGTTAATTAAATAAAGGGTATTGCTTTAAATCGTATGTAATGGTCAATGGGTCAGGGAAGCATCCAGTGCAGAGAGAGCACGCCGGAGTGGGGACACCCTAGCCCCTGGCCTAGGTGATCACTGCAAGGTTGGGGGGTCGAGTCCCCCAGGAATCCTGGGCCCAGCCTTGCTGGTGTTACGAGGACTGTGCCAGACAGGAGAGTGGAAGGGGAGTCCTTGAGAGCAGAGAGGCCTCTGGGTAAAGGAAGTGGGAGCGAGGACTCAGATCCTTCCCCTGGCCCATTTCATGGGGGTAGTGCAGAAGCCAGGAAAGTTCCCCACACTAGAGGGACCATTCTCCTGCTTGCATTTGCATTAGGCCATATTACAATGTATGGCTAGACCAGGCCCATCATACCAAGCAATCAAGATCACGCCGTACAACTCCCCTGCCGTCATTATTTACCATGTCGCCAATCTGTGTGTTATCTTCACATTCTATCAGGAGTGATTTCACCTTTACTTCCAGCTGGAGGACAATGTTGTTCAGTATCTGGCCTAGTGCTAATCCACTCCCCTGCCTTTGATGAAGATTCCCCTTTGACAACTACTCCAGTTACTCAGTTCTTCATGCACTAGACATGTGGATTGATATGGTGAACTGCTAATTTCTTTAATCAGAGCGATGCACAGTACAAAGTCAAATAGCTATGTATGTCCATACAAAACACTCAGTTGCACATGTACAAAATGGGAAATGACTGCCTAGGAAGGAGTACTGCGGAAAGGGCTCTGGGGGTCATCACGGATCACAAGCTAAAATATGAGTCAACAGTGTAATGCTATTGCAAAAAAAGCAAACATCATTCTGTATTAGGAGTACTGTAAGCAAGACACGAGAAGTAATTCTCTACTCCACAACTGAGGCCTAATCAGTGGAGTGTTGTGTCTGGTTTTGGGCACCACATTTCAGGAAAGACGTGGACAAATTGGAGAAAGTCCAGAGGAGAGCAACAAAAATGATTAAAGGCCTAGAAAATATGACTTATGGGGGAAGATTAAAAACAAACAAACAAACAACAACTGGTGACATGCTCAAACAGCTCAGCTGGTAGATCATCAGCCTCTTAATCTGAGAGTTCAAGTCACTGTTTGTGCAAAGTATACACCTAGCAGATGAAGAAGAGCGGTCAACAGAAGCTGGTCCAACAGAAGCTGTCTTTCTATAATTCCCTATGACTTACTAGTACAATCTTTTGCTTAATGACTACACTAAAGAACCCTGCATTGAGTTATTCAGTTCCTCTTAGCGAGCCTGTCTGAAAGAGTCTTGTCCACTACCAGCAACAGTCAAATGTATTTAGATACCTTTACTGAGTGTTTCTTTTTTGTGCCCATTTATACTTCTGGGGCAGGACCAGCTATAAACAGGAAGTGCCGGGAAGACTGTTCTTCTGAGATTAGCAGACCCAAAAAGTTCAGGCAGTTTTCTGAAGTGGCTGAACTTCTAAGTGTTTATCTAAAGCAAACCCAAATGCTCACACGCCACAATCTGTAGGAGGTGGATTCTGTAGGAGGCTGTTAGATGTAAATCTAATTTAACACACACACACACGAAAGTGACTGATATTTCTCCAGGCGTTTAGGGACATTTTTTAAATCAGAGGACAATGACTGCTCCAACTTCCATTTGGGCCTTTGAAAATCTGCCCCTATTTATTTTTTAAAATACTGTAAGGTTGATCTGAACACCCAGTACTTAAAAATTCCCCACCCAGCATCTTTGGGATTATGGAATGAACACCCACAACCACAGGATGAAGAGACAGTCAGCACATAAAGTGATATGACATTTTTTGTGTTTTTCTCAGTGTTAAGCTACCCTTGAGCTCCAGTAAGACCTTAAGTAAAGTCACACAAAATGCAATTTCCCTGCACCGATCATCTAAAGACCTTATGAAGCATGGAAGTTATGGAAACCCTGGTCTGGGTATCAGGGGTTCTAGTTTCTATTCCCTGTTCTACTGTAAACTTCCTGTATGACCTGGGGCAAGTCACTCATCACCCTCTGTACTTCCATTTCCCTTTCTCCACCAAAGGAAGGAACACTGTAATGGCGTGCCTGTTCTGGAGAATGGATGCATATCAGGGTCTTGCCTCATTCAGCGTTAGACCGTACAACTGCCACCATTTCCACAGGGAATCAAAGCCACTACACAATAAGCGCTTTCAAGTTACTTTTCCTGGTTTGGGATTATAACATTTTAACTAAGAGCTAGAATTTTCCAGCCCTCTGCTCCTGCAAACCCGTCCATTGTGCTTTTCCTGGCCCCTGATTTCCTCTGAAGTGCTTTGTGCCTTCCCAGCACTGCAGCCAGCTCCAGATAGGCCTTTCCCTCTAAGAGGGAGAACTTCTTTAACCCCAGGTCCCCACCGATCAGTCCCTTCCTGCAGCTCGCTCCTCTTTACTGGTTCAAGTCATCAACTCTCCAAAACATTCAGACTGCTCCAGAGATTCCCCCTCCCCTCCACCATTCCTCCCCATCCCAGACAGATCTTCCTGTGTCAGGGAGCAAGTTCCCTCTTATATGAATCCCAAGCCTAGGTTATCATCATGTGATGCCTGGGTCATCTGACCCTACCACTAGCCAAAGCCCAAACCCATTACAGGTGACACAGATGGTTTGGCACAGCTGCAGCTAAGCCCAGCTCCCCTTAAAAGCCCAGCAGTCTCCCCTAAACCCCTGCCAGACTGTCTCACCATTATTTCCAGTATCATCCACCATATACTGGACATGGTACAAACATAAAAGAAGGCCCAGCACCTGCCCCAAAGAACCTAGTTAAAAGACCTGTTGTAGTGAGGTTTTGTGCTACAACTCCCTAACTTTCAGTGCAGTGAAACATAGTATTAAGAGAGAGAGTTTAATGGCGGCCATCAATCACAGACCTGGGTGCCACGGATGGGTGTGCTAACCATCCTTCTCTCAGGCTAAATGGAAGAAGCAATTAAGCCTCTTTATGGAGTGAGATTGCCTTGGGCAGTAGCTTCTCTCCTCTCAGGCCATCTGTCACATGGCCAAGACTGGGCAGGGCTAAGCAATGTGATCTGAGGGGTTGGCCCTGGAGCTGGTTGCACACTCTGAGCCAGGTGAATGTTTGGCAAGCTGTGCATGTTAGAGTCAAAGAAAGCCAACAAACAAGGAGAGAAGCGGTTGTGAGCATAGCCCCCGGAGGGAGCAGTAAGACAGAGCTCCTTGGGACACAAGACTGGCTGGAGAAGCCAGCCTGGAAACGGTCTTCAAGGAGCCTGCCTGCTATTATTGGTTTCTGCTCTTCCGGGGAACAGGACTTTGGGTACGTTCTTGGTAAATAAACAGGATTGCATCAAAGAATTACCTGACTTGTATCATCAGTTTCTCCTTCTAACAGAAACAACTTGGCCAGCTCCCACAACATTAGCTAGCCAGTCAGCCTAAAGGGCAGCAGTCCTGTACTAGACAACATTTGCTACAGCCGTGGTCACAGAAGTTTTGCTTCTCAGTAGAACAGGACTTGATTTTTTTAAATTGCATTTGTTTGCCAGTTTGCAAAATCTGATCAAGTGCGCTGCACCTCCCAGGTTTTTGCCTCTAGAACGGGTGGGCAAGCTACAGGCTGAGCTGTTTTAAGCTGGTCTGCGAGCTCCCGCTGGGGAGTGGGATCTGGGGCTTGCCCTGCTCTGGCATTCCGGCCAGGGTGCTGGGTTGGGGGCCATGCCATGTGGCTCGACCCTGCTCTGGTGCCGCCTGGCTGTGCCTCTGCATAGGAGCCGGAGAAGGGAAATGCCACTGCTTCTGGGAGCCTGCTTCAGGTAAATGCCACTTGTAGCCTGCACCCTTGAGCCTCTCCCCATTCCCCAATCCCCTGCCCCACCCCAGATCCCCCTCCTGCTCTCCATACCGCTCCTCCCCAGCCCCATCCCAGAGCCCATACCCCCAGCCGGAACCTGCACCCCTTCCCACACCCCAGTCCTCATCCCACTCCCAACCCCTCAGTCCCAGCTCAGAGCACCCTCCTACACCCCAAACTCCTCATCCCTAGCCCCCCCCAGAGCTTGCACCCCCAGAGCCCTCACCCCATCCTGTACCCCAACCCCAATTTTGTGACCATTCATGGTCTGCCATAAAATTTCTATTCCCTGATGTGGCCATCAGGCCAAAATGTTCGCCCACCCCTTCTCTAGGGAATGATCTCTGGTCTGAGAAGAGGTCTGGTCTGGGAGTGGTCAGAAACAGGGATGTGGACATTCATGTCTAGTGGTTAGTGCAGGAGACAGTAGCCCAGAAGAGAAGCCCAGTGTCTGAGCTGGAAACCAGAGCCAGGTTACCTGGAAGAAGGCAAGAGATAAGCAGGGCTCAGAACACACAGACACCAATGCTTTGAGCAGCTGCCAAACTGCTGCTGTGCTTTAGAGATGGTCTGCTGACTCTTCCTGACAGTCAGGTGGTGGAGCCAATCAGGCAGCCTGATACACCCTGTGCTCATTAGGTTGCTCAGCAGTGGATTCCGCTGCAGGCCCTGATTGGCATCAGGAGCCCTGGGTTCAAATCCTGCCTCTGTCATGGACTCACTTTGTGATTGTGAACAAGTCACTCCTCTCCTTCACTCTGTCCTTTAAAACTGAAATAGAGACACTTCGGCTCAGACCATCAAAGGTATGTAGGTGCCTAACTCCCATTGGTTTCACCTTTGCAGCTCTGGGCCACCTTCCCCTTCATAAATTGCCTCCAGATCTCTGGATGACAGGTCTATGGAAGAGACACAAGGCGGAGGAGGTAACATCTTTTATTGGACCCACTTCTGTTGGTGAGGGAGACCAGCTAGTTCTAGATCAGAGCAAAATATTATACTAGGAGTGTGATTTAATGTGGTTCTGCTGCAATATTAAAATCAGTGGCCCTGTTACTGAAAAGAATGAAACTTACACATGTCCCCACCCCCACACACTATTTGGGGATCAAAAGGCAGAGTGGACTGGACTCCTGCCTCTGAGTGAGCGAACTCTCCTCTGCCGGTTGCCCCACTCCTCCTCCTCCCCTGCTGCTTTCCCCTACAGACAAAGTCAGCCCACATGAGTGATCAACTGGGCAGCCTCCTTCAGGAAGTGCAGCAGCAACTCAACACTTATCAAAGAGAAACCAAAGACTTCCTGGAATCTCATTAAATTCAGAGCCAGAGTATTGCCTAATTCTGGGTAGGCAGAGCCTTACCGGAGGGGATGCTATGGTGGGGGAGACACTGAATTCTAACCCTGTCTGCTTTGGGGGTGAGAGATTTGCCCTGAGGAATATATTTTATCCCCAGTTCTGGCTACTGGTTCTGATTTTAGCAACATTGCCAACTTGCATGATTTTGTGAGGAGTCTCATAATTATGGGTTTCCTTAAAGCCCCGGCTCCTGGAGTCAAGGGCCTCTATGAAGAAATGTAATCGTAGCTGCTGTCAGTAATGCACAGTGTCACCAACTCTCTCGATTGTGTTGTGAATCTGTCAGTTTTCCTAACCCTGTGTTCCTGGGTCTGTGTCACAGGAGGAGAAGCTCAGCTTTCCTTTTAAAAATGTAAGTGTCTAGCCCTCATGAATGCAGAGAAAATGTGAGCCCAGTGAATTCTACAGGCTCAGAAATGAGAAGGCAAAAATAAACAAATAAATAAATGAAATTGTTTAAAAAAAAACCCACAAAAACACCTTTCTGGGGAACATGACTCCTGATTTTTGAATGCTTGCAACCAACAGAACTGAATATGGCTAGTCTGACCATTATTCGTAATGATACAGCTGTACCAGCTGGGAAATACCTTGACTGAAAAGCAATGAATGGCTTCAGGATGCAGGCAGTGCTTAATTTGTACCAGGGCTGGCAAGTTATGAAAGTAAAAATATTGCTTGAGGCTGGCACCTCTTTCATTACAAATTAAGCACTGGATGCAGGATATGTCTGGAGCTCTCCAGTTGGCTGGCAGTAGTAGGCAACTGGAAGCCACTCATGCCCAGATGAGATCATTTTGCCTGAACTAGTTAGGAAAAAGTTTGAATTTTGAGGCCTGGCCCACATTCAAGGAGAATTTTGTTTCTGGAACCAGCTGACAACATTCTCAGCTGTCTTGATGACACGACTGTATCAGAAGGAGCAGACTTTGACCGGGCTGAGTTGTGAAAGAGCTGCTGTGTTGACTAATGGTGGATTAACCTAGAAGCAATAAAAGCGCATGCTTAGGGCCCCAAGAGAAAAGGGGCCCCAAGCAACAACAAAAAATGGTTACAAAATTACAAGTTTGCACAACCTTAAATTAAAAAAAGTCTCAGTTAACATCTTGCCCCCCCCCCCAAATCCCCCTATGTTGCGTTGATTACACTTTGAGTTAAAGCTGGGTTGTGAATGGGGGTGAGAGTTGAAAGGGGGGCCCATTGCTTGGCTGTGCTTAGGGCCCCAGGAGCAATTAATCCGCCCCTGGTGTTGACACACCCATCCTTGTTCACCCTGTACCCATGTTTCTCAGCTTGTTTATATCAGAACGTCCTGGGAAAATTGGGCTATTCGCCCATAGTGCCTTCCCTTCTTAAAGCCAACCAAGCTTGCGGAATCTCGGTCATTGGAGGTTTTAAAGAGCAGGTTAGACCAAGGGTCGGCAACCTTTCAGCAGTGCTGTGCCAAGTCTTCATTTATTCACAGTAATTTAAGGCTTCGCGTGCCAGTGATATCTTTTACATTTACAAATGTAAAAGTGGAGGACAGAACCCCAGACTGGCAGTGGGCTGAGCCACTCAGCCCACTGCCGGTCTGGGATCCCAGCGCCTGCCAGCCGGGGTCCCGGCCATCCAGCCTGGTAGTGGGCTAAGTGGGGCTTTATCCCACGGGAAGGGACATCTCCTCCTGGTAGTATAAGCCACAGGCAGAAGCTCCAAGCTCCTCCCACCTCCTCCTCCTCAATCTGGTAGGCAGAGAATGGGGGCGGGGGGTGGCAGGGAGCTCTGCAAGCTACACTTTACATGTAAAAGCCAAATGAGGCTTGTGAGCCACAGTCTGGCCACCCCTGACATAAAACACCCCTAGAGAAAGGGCATGGTCCATGCCAAAGGCAGGTGATTTTTTCTAAGCAAGCAGTTAAACAGCATTACCTTGCACCAAATTACAGCAAGGGAGGAGAGGAAAACCACACGCCTGAGTAGTGCCTTACAAGCCATTTGCATTGGGCAAGTTCCAGCTGAATCCCCCCATGACACAAGGCGAGTTACAGGAATGCCTTCGCCTTGCTTTAAAAGATCTTGCTGCGATAACGGCGGTGCTGTTGCTCTTGGCTCGTTGTTCTGAAGCGCTTGGGTAGGCTGAGTCATTGCCGGGCTCCCCGAGTCACTCAGCTGTAGGATGCACATCAGATTTTCGATTCCAGAAGGTTTCCATTACAAGGTAGAAACTCGATCCAATAATGAAAGCTGCACTTTTAAGCAGAACTGAAAATGGGATGAGTGCAGCGCAAGAGCCTTTAGGGTAGCAGTCAGCAGTTTGTTCCATTTACTGAATCCAGATCATTTACAAGAAACGGCACGGTGGGTCATATGCTAACACAGCTACCGTGTCCCCCCCCCCCCCCCCCCGCCCCTCTGTAGACCTTACTATGAACGTCACGCTCTATGGGTTTCCATCCTCCTTTCATTTTAGGAAGGACACTCGCTTTGATTGAAGAACTGCGCAGACCAGTCCAAAACACAGACGATATTATTCATGCTCACACGTCCTGGCTTAGACTGATTCTACAGTTTTTCTACTGGGTTCAGTAACTAGCTATCTCCTCCCTTTCCGACAAGCCACATGGCTGGGGAGACAGGAGGGACTGTATGGGTGTGAGTGCCCACAAATGGAGGTCTCCTCAGAAACGGGCTGGGTCTGGGACAGGGGTGAGCAAACATTTTGGCCTGAGGGTGACATTGGGGAATAGAAATTATATGGTGGGCCATGAATGGTTGCAAAATTGGGGTTGGGATGTGGGAGGGGGAGAGGGCTCTGGTTGGGATGAGGTGTCTGGGGTATAGGAAGGTGCTTTGGGTTGAGACCAAGGGGCTCAGAAGGTGGGAGGAGGATTAAGCCTAGAGCAGGGGTGCAGGAAAGGGTGCAGGTTCCGGCTGGGGGTGCTGGCTCTGGGGAGAAGAGGTTTTGGGTGCAAGAGGGTGCTCCGGGCTGGGTTTGGAGAGCGGGAGGGTGCTCCGGGCTGGGCAGGGATTCAGGGTCCGAGTAGGCAGCCCTGCAAACTGCCCCATCCACAGGTACCGCCCCTGCAACTCCCATTGGAATGCAGGAGGGGGCCATTTACAGTAACCAGATGTCCCGATCTTATAGAGATAGTCCCGATTTTTGGGTCTTTTTCTTACATAGGCTCCTATTACCCCACCCCCGTCCTGATTTTTCACACTTGCTCTCTGGTCACCCTAGGGCCATTGGAGCACATAGGAACTGGAGCGTGACCATGCTGTGGCTTCCCGGAGTCATGTGGTGTGACCCCCAACCCTGTGTCCCAGCTGGAGCATCAGAGCAGGGCCATGCCACTGCCTCCAGAAGCCACGTGGCGTGGCCCCCAACTCAGCGCCCTGGCTGGAGCTCGTGGGCTCGCTTCATCCAGCCTGTAGTAAGAGGCAGCTTACCGCAGGTTCTTGGAGCGGTGCTAGGTATTGTTTAAATAAAGAGTTTAGAAAAAAGCCTCCAGTACTTTAATGCAAAGGACAGTGCCACCAGGTTGGTCTGCTAGGGGAGACAGGGCAAGGAGAACATGAATACCTTTTACCATAGGCAGCATCACCACCCCTCAAAGTCTTAAAGAGATTTCAAAACAAAACAAATCACAAGAACCCAAAGTTTGTCTTCTGGGCTTTGAACCTTTAGGGGATCAATTTTTCCCACTTCTCTCAGCAAACATGAGGGACAGACTTTTTAAATGGAAGCAGAGAGCCTCATGTGATCACTTGCCCTCGGGAGGTGAGGCTTTAACAATAAAAACCAAACCAGAAACCAAAACACCCATCCCCAGAATTAGCAGCTCTGGTTAGGCAATGACCCTATGAACTGGGAGCCAGGAAAGACATTGTTCAAACTTAATCTTTCTCACTCACCACTGGTTATAGATCTGTGAACTTTGCTGCCTATGATACTTTGCATCCCTTTGGCTTTGGTTCAGACATCCCCAGATGGTGGTGATGTTCATATCTGAGTTTTGGGGCTAGGGCTCCTCTCTAGATTTTAATAATTCTGAGCCTTGACAGAGGAACAGCTCTGAAAATACACTGAGCAGCACATCACACTGTTGATTCATGCTTCTCTGAAGAAGCCACAGAGACCATTCTCATATTCTACACCACCCTCTAGTGGCTAAGCCATGTTGAAGCAACTGGCATCAGGTTATTTTGTCTAGTATCAGAGGCGTAGCAGTGTGTCTGGATCTGCAAAAGCGACAGAGTCTTGTAGCACCTTATAGACTAACAGATTTTAGGGATCATGAGCTTTCGTGGGTTAAGACCCACTAAGGCAGGCTGAATTCATCCAGGATATAACCCAGCTGAAATTCATGGAGTTGAACTATGGATGAACTGGGCCCAGTATGTCTATGTAATAATTTATTGGGCACTTTTCCTCACAAGAAGGAACCTAACAGGCTTCAGAGATGCCACCACTGAAACACAGCACAATACCCCTGTCCCTTATCCAGCCTCCCCAACCCCCATCCCCTTACTATGACACTCAGAGCAGCAGGACTAGCAGCCATGCCGCTGAGCAGGAACCAGCCATGCCACCCAGAGCGCTGGTGGCATGACGAGCTGAGGCTGTGGGGGAGAGGGGAAGCACCAGAGGGGCTGGGAGCTCAAGGGCCAGACAGGACGGTCCTGCAGGCCGGATGTGGCCCCGGGGAAGGTGGCGTCGTTTGCCCACCTCTGCACTAGACAGTTACATGATCACATACATTAAGTCACTTGCACACCAAGTAGGAAACATCTTCTGAACATGGTCACTACAGCACACTATGTCACTTGAATGCCACGTAGGAAAGAAGTCTCCTCAAAATGGAGACTACAGTATGCTAGACTGAGGACATAGTTGGGAGAACTCTCACTGTGAAAAGTTGGTTTTACAGTGGATACTGAGTGCTAGGCCAGTGGTTTCCATGTTGATTTAAGTAGGAGTATTGGACACATTAAAACTAGAAAGACAAGTGTGGGGTTTTTTGTGAACTGGAAACGAAGTTCCATTGCAAAATGCACTAGTTAGATGGGTTTAATTAAGACTAACTCTTGTTCTCTGCAGCCCACCTATAGTACAAGAAGGACACTGAGGTGTGCAAGAAGGCAGATCTACCTGGTAGGACAGAGTGAAGATTGTGGTGCATAGTGGATAGGTGTGCCTCCAGGTGGATGAACTGAGCTATTAAAGGTTCAGCTTTTCTTTACCTAGGAGGGATTGTGTGCAGTCACTAACTATGCAAAGCTCTACTCAATGGTGTGTTGTTAGAGTAGTTCCCTCTGTTTGGTTAATTTCAGAGGCACTCTGATGGAGCTCCTTTCAGGAAGGACAACACCTAGGGTGACCAGATGTCCTGATTTTATAGGGACATTCCAGTTTTGGGGTGTTTTTTTTAATATAGGTTCCTTTACTCCCCCGCTCTCCCAGTCTGATTTTTCATACTTCCTGTCTGGTCACCCTAACACCACCTTTGCAAAAGCGCTCCTCTCTGATACAGCACAAATGGTGTTAGATGGGGAGAACACCTGTCCCAGTTTCAAAGAAGAGGCAAGGGTGGTGAGGAAATTAAACAGCTCCTATAACCTCCCCTCTTCTTTCAGCCACAAGGGCCTTGTCCTCATAGATCTTTGACAAAGCAACACCAGCATAGGACTAAAGGCTGCTCTAGCTGGGGAGAGACACCTAGAGGAAGCCAGAAGGCCACAGGGCTTCGCAGGCTGAGGTTAGTAAAGTGAAGGAGCCAGGCAGCTGCAAGGTTTGTTCTAATTCCTCTGATTTGAGAAAGATGCTCCCCAGATATAATGATGCCCCTGAACCAGTGTGTAGGATGTAATATGTAGAATGTATATCTTAGATGTTGGGACAGGTGAAAAGATTCCTGCTTGTCTGGCAAGGAAAAAGCAGACAGGTATAAAGCTAAGCCAGCAACCTGATCAGGTAAACAACTGGATCAGCAAACTAATCTTAGAATCCAGGTGTGAGCTTGCATTTAGCCCTATGCTGTGCCCTTTTTCAGTGGACTTGCCACTTATTGAAGTAGCAAATACAGGACATTACTTCTTCAGCTGAAGAAGCGGTCAGTGAACCTGTGCATTCTACTTGTGCGGGGAAAAGAACCGGTCAACACAATGACAGGAGGTTCCTAGATCTTACTGCTCATTCACCTCTATAACACTCCTGCCTACGAGGAATGGGCACCAGAAAGTAGCTTAAAGCTGAGGAGTGTGGACAACAGGCAGGGTTAGTCCTGCTGACAAAGGGAGATGATGCAGGTGCATTGATAAAATCAGCAATGGCTCTGCTATGCTATGCTTCCCCTCCTCCCCCAATCTTCTAGCCAGCCAGACACTTTCACAAAGAACAAGACTTTCATGACAGTATCATTGCTTTGTGTCAAAGGAGAACCTTGGATAACTCAAATGGTGCTGCACTAGAAAGAGCCATTGCCCTTGACTGTGGTAGGCCCAGTGGAGGAAGCATTATTAGGCAGCGGCATTGACCCCTTAAGGCATTCAAAAGGTCTTCAAAATGCTTCATCAGACAATGGAAATAGCCAACATAAAACATGTTCTGTCAGCTGCTCAATGCCTAGAAGTTGTGACATCAAAAACCAAAACAAACAAAACCCCATATGTTTTTCTTATTATTTTTTTAATTACATATTCTCAGAGATAAAACTTCTCTCCTGTGAGAGCTAGAGTGATTCTGTTTTAAAAAAGAAGAGGAATAAAAAAAAATTGAGACTCAGTATCAACTTTAAGATCCCATTTTCCGTGAATGATAATGGATTTACTTGAAAAGCTCATCTTCTCTCAGAAAAGTTGCGGAAGTTACACTATTATTCATAGAACATGAAGCTTGAGTCCCTGCTATAAGGCCCTGATTCACCAAGGTATTTAGGTGCTTAACTCCCATTGATTTCAATAGACATTAGGCACCTAAATACCTTTGTGAATGTGGGCCTAAGTACCCAGTGAAATTCAACCATAATGTAGATAGCTGCCATAAACCTGTCACAGCACTGGGCAGAATCTCTAATGGTAGGAACAAACACTACCGATCCTGAGAGAGGTCAGTCTGATGCTAACTTCCTTAGTGCCAACCATAGCTACAAGACACCCAGCATTTATAGATTGTTTGGAAAGAGGAAGTGACAGCTAAGGAGAAAATAGAGAATTTTAGAATGAGACATGCCCCCAGCCTATGATTAAGATATGTACCCATATTAAAGCACCCCATGTTTACATAATACTAATAGCATCCTAATTAAGTACAATGCATGTTTTCAGCAAGCATCCAGGGGTGAGCTAGACTCTTCCTAGGGATCTTATTTAAGGGTACCTATAATGAAGTAAACTGAACAAAGTGAAGCCTCATCCCCTGAGAACAATGGAAGAGAAGAGGGGGAATAAGAGCTATTTAGGAAAAGGGAATTTCAGCCAGTATCACTTAATGAATACATGGGGGGGGGGGGGGGGAGCTTTGGGCTATATTTTACTTAACTTTTAAAGCAAACCTGGACCAGATACAAGATATTCTTATTGGGAAAAAATACAGAACAAAACCAACCTCAAAATACACAAAACAAGATCTACAGCACTATTTAATGTGTTATGCTTGTATTAAGTAAGATAAGGCCATTACTATGGTTAGCGTACCTCCACAGACTAATAACAAATAAACTCTAAATTGTTTTAATTTCTTCAAGTTCAAAACAGAGCAGTATGAAGAGCAGACATGACAATCACAGCTATTACCTTGTAAAAGTTCCAGAAGTTCAGTTCTCCACTTACTTCCAGTTTAAGAAATCACCCTCTCTAAGCCCCTTTCAATAAACTGCAAACCAAAAGAACAAGACTGAGTTGAATTAGCAGATTGTCCTTTTATAAGGCACTCACTTTACCCATAGTTCTCAGTCTTCACCATCATTTCCTGTCAGTTAAAAAAAAATCAACCCCAAACCCCTTATAAAGCCTGCTTCAGTCATATTCCTTTCTCAATAACAGAGAAAGCAGGTTTCTGGGAGAAAATTCACCAGCTCTCTAACAGGTAAGAACTGTCCTGTCAGTGTGAATGGTTTATTTTAGTATAATAACAAAAATTGAGATTACTGTTATTATAATGAGAACATTTGAAAGTAAAAAAAAAATGAATCTTCTTTCTCAGGACTAATTGATTATACAAAAAAATCCTAAATCAAGTGAGCCTTCATTTGTTAGTTGGTAAATTCTACTGCTGTCTTTACGGTTATTTATCAATAGCTCCTCATTTCATAGAAGGAAACAAAATCTTCTTTCTGTTTTTTCTGGTGAGTTTAAATCTGTAACTAAAAATATACATGTGCTGTTCCCTAAAATAATTCCCTTCAAGTCAGATTTTTATGGTGTTTTTAGCTCTTATGGATTCTTCAGGTAAAAGAACCCCCAAAGTTTCTCTGAGTATTCGGTTCTTTAAAAAAGCCCTACATCAAAGGCCAGGTCTACACTGAAAACTTAGATCAACCTAGCTACATTGCTCAGGGCTATGAAAAATGTCACTTTGGGGGGAAAACTGTCAACTGGGGTAGTTTACTTGGAAAGGGGCAAAGAAAATAAGAGAAAGTGGTTGGACCTATTCAGACATATTTTGGCAGATGGCCTCAGATTTAACTGCTTGGCATCATATCAAACAAAGGAGCCTTCAGTAGAAGGAAAAAAGCTTCAGTTTTTTACCTACCGTTGGAAATTCTCCTTATTGGGGAGTCTAAAAGGAAACACACATCTGAAGGAACCTACAAATAGTATAGCTGAGAAGACTTTCTTGGCTATGCACCTTAGTTATATGGTCTCTGCACTATCAAGAACTCAAGACCCCCACATTCAAAAACTCTTTTGTATAGGTCACCGGAAAGATACGATGCTTGTAGCACAATATTGTATGCTGATGAGTTGGTTCATTGAGGATGCTGATGGAAAAGCACCACCCTAGGCAATGACCAGCACACCACTTACTGTCTCTCTCTCTGCCCATCACCCCCCAGGCAGGGTATGGGCCACCAACCACAGAGCACTCCAACTCTGTTGGTGGCATTTCAGTAGCAAGGTGGTTCCCTACAGGGCAGAGTTGCTAGCCCCATGCCCATGTTAAGCCTACAGCACCTGGTATTCCTAGGAGGTCTCCCATCCAAGTACTAGTCAGCCCCAGCCCTGCTTAGCTTCCAAGATCAGATGGGATCAGGCATGTTCAGGGTGGTTTAGCCATACACCGCTTACTGTAGTACCTAGATATTCTTTTAAGGTCTCCTAGTCTATAATTCACCAAGTCTGATACTTCTTGCATAGTCTATGGAATCTAACTGGAGCACAGCATAAGGTGCCATGGCTGTAAGTTTCAAAGAAAATGCTTCTCCAAAACATGTTCTGACCTGCTATTCAGTTGACTAATATTATGAAAAGGGAAGAAGTGTGGCCTGGTATGTTATGCATGAGTCATGTTGTGATACTGGATGAGGGATTTCACCTCTTTGTGTGCATTGACCCATCTATAAAATAGGAGAGGAAAATAGAACCACAACATTAAAGATCTTGTTGAAACAGAATGGATTATGAAGAATGCAGGATGGACAAGGACTAAATTACCCATGATTCTTCACTTTTGCGTGGAAAGGAGGTGCTGAGAAGGGATCATCAAACTATGTTCTGGACTCAGAAAAGCAGCAGACACAGGAGCTGACCTAGATAGTGGTTGTCACAAAATTATAAAGATCCAGCAAAGTATTTTATGAGGATGAGGAACTTCAGTGTGGAACATCCTGCCTGATACAAACTATTACCCATGTTAATATACTTTTGTGGCTGTAATAAATTAGCTCTTGAACTCTATGAACTATTTGAGAAAGAATTAAGGCAGGAAGGGACCATTAGATCATTTAATCGGACCTCCTATATAATACAGGCTGTAGGATTTCACCCAATTACCCTTGCATTGAGGCCAACAATTGTTTGGTCCAAGCATATTTTTCTGAAATGCATCCAGTCTTGATTTGAAAACCTCGGGAGATGGAGAATCTACCACTTTCTTGGTCACTTGTTCCATTTTTAATCAGCATAACCGTTTTAAAAAAAAATAGTGTTCCTTATTTCTAATTTGAATTTGTCCGGTTCAGCTGCCAGCCATTGGCTCTTACTCAGCCTTTCTTGGCTAGTTTAAAGAGCCCTTTAATAGTCAGTATTTTTTTCCCCTATGTAGGTATTTCTACTCCACAGTCCAGTCACTTTGTAATCTTCTTTTTGTTAGACAAAAAAGGTGGAGCTCCCTAAGTCTCTCACCAAAGGGCTTTATCTCCAGCCTCTGGTTATTCTTATGTCAAGTTACAGGAACAGCCTGAAACTATAGACTGCTTTTGTTTTTTACAGTGCCTAGCGCAATGAGGCCTTTTCTTGTTTGTTCTTTGGAGCCGTGTAACATAAATATAATTCATAATAAAATAAAAGTCCCTGGGTAGCAGCTTTCAGGGGAAATAGAAGTGATGAGGTGAACAGACACCATTCTGTGACTGGCAAGAAAACAGTTAACTTTCTTGCCATTGGAGGGACCACATATGTCTGCTCTCAGAGTAGGGATATTGGCGAGGGAGTAAAGACAGCTATGGAAATGGCAAGGATCTCCTCCCCACACTTAAGGGATCTAATGGTGGGGAAGAGGAAAGGATGCAAGCAAATGGACTGAGATAAACCACCCAGTCCTATGGAGTACCTTGATAGGATGGATTCTTTTGTTTAATATCTTCTGGAAACTTGGTCAAAGTAAACCACATTTGGCTTGGAATTAGTGGCTAGAAAAAGAAGAGGAAGATCTTTCTAGTTGACCCTTGATGGGGTGGAACTCGGCTGAACATGATGTATTCTATTGTTTCTGGGAGATGTTCTAGTTGGGAGTAGAACTTGATGGAGTTGGGTGTTTTTTCTTTATGCAGTCTTGTTTTTTCACAAGAGACACATAAAGTCCTGCTTTTCCGAACTCAGAAGAAACCCAAACCAAAAGCAGAGTTGCTTAGCTTACAGATGCAAGCCTTTTTAGCCAACATCAGAACCAAAACATTCCCTCTGGCTGTTTCCAGGGTTGTACACCATACTCAAAGGCTGCGGTTTGGCTGTCTTGCTTTTTGACTCTAAGGGCAGGTCTACACTACTACTTGTCGATCTAGCTTACATTGCTCAGGGGTGTGAAAGACACTGCCTCTGTCCCGAGCGACGCAAGTTACAGCGACCTAAGCGCTGTCCACACCAGCGCTAGGTTGGTTGGAGATGCTCTCCCGCTCATATTACTTCCACCTTTCACAGAGGTAGAGTAAATTATGCCGACAGGAGAATGCTCTCCCATAGGCATAAGTATCTTCACCAGACACGCTACAGTGGCATTGGAGCAGCTGCACTGATGTAGCACTTTTCATGTAAACCTGCCCTACGTCTGTCTCTGCTCTGTCAGTCTGTTTCCCTTCCCTCTCACACGCTTTACCCAAAACAATATGAAGCCAAAAGCCCCTCTGTCCACTCAGTCTAAAACTTATGGGTGGGTTCACAACCCCTTTTGTTTAGCTGGGGTCTTGTAATTAACTTGTACTGACAGTTTGTTAATTGTCACACCCAATCTTAGAGATTTGGGATCCATACAGGCACCAGAACTGCTCAACATAACCGTATTAACTGCAATAAAATCTACTTTCCTGGACTATGGAACAGGGTGTATTTACTGCTGTCTGCCCTTCCTCTGACAATTACTAAGGAGATACTAATAGTCTATTGAGATCTTACAAACTTAATTGCCTGCTGCTCTAGGGTGAGCTTACCTTTCTGTGTGGAAACTTGTTCCTGCAAATAGGAATTGGAGGAATCTTCTGGCCAAGGTGAATGAGGTATAACAGTCTTTCCTAGTTCTGTTTTCCAACTCTTGTGTATTTTACTTCTGGCTTAACCAAAGAAGCATTTAACATGTCACATTTTTATAAGGCTCAACTCTTCTAACTTGGATATTTCTAACAAGGGAAGCATTCTTTGGATGTCGTGCATATGATATTACACAGCTACAGAACTCAAGCTGCTACCTGAAAATAAAACTTTCATAATGGAACAAAGACTAATAGTTTACAGATCATGTTAAGTCATTATGTGAACCATTTTTATTGAATCTGTCTTAAAACACAAAACTGTTTAGAAACTGGGGAGCTGTCTTTCTCTCACACACACTGAACAGTGTAATTGGACTTTAACATGCTCAGTAATTAGAGCTGAGATGCAGCTACATTCCTTAATCATGGAAATAAATTTAACAAATTTGTTAAAAGTATTAATCCTGAACATGAAAATTGTGCTTCTAAAAGTTGCATATTATTCAGTATGTAGTTAGAGAGTCACTCAAATGTACACAGATTTATTTTGGAACAGTTCCAATCAGTTCAGTATTTGAACTATGGATTAGTGGATCAGAACAAGAATGCTATCTGAATAGTGATGTCCGAGTTTGTAGTTCATTATTAGTTTTAGATAAGCAACAAAGCAAACATTGCAGGCATCCTTACAGGGTTTCTCACAACCAATTTTTTTGGTGGCCTCAGTATGCGGCCACTGCCACTGACTATTTTTCCTAAAATACTTAATGAACTTTAGGAAAACAAATAAATATGCACATAAACCTGTCCAAATCAGTGTAATTTATTTATGGAGGGCTTTTCCCCCCCAGAATCAGTAATAACATACACTTACTATCTCTCTACCTGTCACCCCCCAGGCAGGGTATGGGCCACCAACCACAGAGCACTCCCATCTTTGTTGTTGACATTTCAGTAGCAAGTTGGTTCCCTACAGCAGTGGTCCCCAACCCCCGGTCCGCGGACCGGTACTGGTCCGTGGAGCATTTGGTACCGGGCCGCGACCGCCTTCCCCTCCGTGCCGCCAAGTATCATGGCCGGCGCGCTGAAGAAGGTGAGGGCCGGGGTCGCAGGCTTCTCCTTCACCGCGACGTCCGGCTCCCCCTCCCGCAGGGCTGGGCGCGTTCCCCGGGGCTGCTACGGGGGGTCTTCTCGCCGGAGTCTAGGGGCTGCTTGCCTCGGGTCATGCGCGGCGGTGCCCGCGCTTCCCTTCCGGTCCGTCTTCATATCCGCATCCGGCGGCTTTCCAATCCGGCGGCTTTTTGGCGGACATTCAAGAGCCCGCCGCCCCGAATTAAAAAAAAAAAGATGAAACTAAACTGAATTCTGCGGCTTTTCGGCGGACATATAAGGTCCGCCGCACAGACTGAAAAATTAAAATCACCCCCCGGTCCGCAAGCATGACTCGCCCGCGTTGATCAAAAGGTTGGGGACCACTGGCCTACAGGGTGGAGTTGCTAGCTCCACACCCATGTTAAGCCTACAGCACCTGCTATTCCTAGGTCTCCCATCCAAGTACTAGCCAGGCCCAACCCTGCTTAGCTTTTGAGATCAGACAGGATCAGGTGTGTTCAGAGTGGATTAGCTGTACTCTATTTTTTTACTGAAGCTAAATAGAACAGAAACACAAATAAGGTACTTTGCATGTTCTTGTCCTTTGTTGTTGTTTTCCATTTTTTCTGGCTGTGTTTATTTTATTATTTTTAGACTTGCAAACTAGTATGCCTGCTTCTGTGCAAAGTGGTTCTTGTATGATTGTTAATATCTAGTTGGGAGGCAGTGAAAAATGATCTTAACAAACATACACATATTGTTTTTCATAGCAGACTTCCTCAGCCCTGGCAAGCTAATACCAGTCCATTAAATACCATGTTGTATGCTTTAAGAATCTTTCTTTTGCATCTTGATTGGGGCGGGAGAGACCACAAAGCTGCGGCCCTTCCCATGGGCGTCCTGTTTAGTCGATAAGCTATACTGTACATAGATTATTTGAATTTATAGGCTACTCTTCCCACAAGCACACACTGGACTTCCTGTTCTATTATTTCAAACTCTGCCCAGTGGCATCTGTCCTTATGCAAATATGTCATGTGATCGTTATATAATACTTTTCTGCATGCTTGCTGTTATGGTTTTGCATTCAGTTACAGTATCCATTTTGAAATTAACTCTTTCTTCATTTATTTCCAGTGTTACAACTTGATCTGCTGTACAACTGTGTTTTGTAAATATAGAGACTCAAAAATATCTTTTTTTGATATCATGAGAGATTTCTCCTTAAGATGTTTTTTAATTCTGTATTTTGCTTTCACATTTCTTTGAAGTTTGTGAAGGCTGACAAGTTTTGCAAAAGCCTATCAATTAAAAGCAACCCTGACTCTACACCCTTCATCCTGGACACCTTTGTGTTGCAATTGCCTCCATAATCAGTGCAAATAAATCTGGTCTTTGCCGTTCATGTGCCCTTCTATCTTTGCCTTCTTAATGAGATGCACTTCTATTTCTCCACTGATTGCTAACATTTTCATTAGGAAAATATGGTTTTCACTATCCCCTATTAGCACAATTAGTTTCTTGCAATAATGTTAATTTGACTTGTTATGAATTTATCACATAACATGGTTTCTAATTAGTCTATCTGATCAAATTCACATCTTATTTTACTTCATTTTATTGCATAGATTTTATTTGCATCTTGTAAGGAAAACAGTCCAAATCCTCTCAGGTGTGGGAGTTAGATGCATAATAGCTTTGATAATCTGGGCCAATGAGTCTTTTCCCCAGTGAAATCCTTTCATGGATGAGTGTTCTTAAAAATTCTCAATGACTGTCTAGCTGTCCCCTCCACATTCCCAATAGAATGTATTGTAGATCTCTTGTGTCTCTGGGATTTCCCCATGTAAGAGCATGGAGGAGTTCACCCCATACTCCCACAACTTCTCTTCAATATCACCATTCTTCCAGGGAAAACTTGGAAGGATTATAATCACTTCCTCTTCAGTATGGAAGGGAACCTGGTAGAGGGTTAGGAGTCAGGTGACTTTATTTACCTCACTTTTGCCATAAGTCATTTTTCTTCAGACACCACATAAGAATATAACACACATCAGTGCTGGGACAAGACCGATCTTTGTTTCTTGGCCCCAGTCATGTGACGTGGCATGGCATGACATTTACTTGTCACATGGCAAAGAATAACCACAAGCTGCAGTGGTTACTGTTTTACCTGCTGAAGGGGCCTATTAGGATTTAGGGTTGCTAACTTTCTAATTGCACAGAATCTAGCACCCTAGCCCTGCCCCTTCCCCAAGGACCTGCCTCCACTCACTACCTTCCTCCTCCCTTGCTGGCTTGCTCTCCCACACTTTCATTGTGCTGGGGCATGGGGTTGGGCTGTGGGAGGGAGTGAGGGCTCTAACTGGAGTGAGGGCTCCAGGGTGGGGCCAGAAATGAGGAGTTTCGTGTGTGGAGGGGGCTCTGGGCTGGGGCAGGGATTTGGGGTGAGGGATCCACCTGGATGTGCAGGCTTTGGGCCAGGGATGAGGGGTTTGGGGTACAGGACGGGGCTCCAGGCTGGGATCTGGAGTGTGAGAGGGGACTGCGGGTTGAGGCAGGGAGTTGGGGTGTGGGAGAGGGTATGGGTTCTGGGCTGGGGGTACAGACTCTGGGGTGAGCTGGAGATGAGCGGTTTGGGGTGCAGGAGGGGACTGGGGCAGGGGGTTGGGGCTCGGGCTTATCTTGGTCAGCTCCCTGTCAGCAGCATAGCAGGGCTAAAGCAGGCTCCCTGCCTGTCCTAGCACTACGCTGCACCCTAGAGGTGGCCAGCAGGTCGAGCTCCTAGGTGCAAGAACGCAGGAGGCTGCACGCATTGCTCTGGCCCACAGGAACCGTCCCCACAGCTCCCACTGGCTGCAGATCTCGGCCACGGGGAGTGTAGATTCGGGGCAGGAGTAGCACACAGAGCCCTGTGGCCCCCTGCCATAGGCACTGATTCCATGGGTGCTCTGGGGCTGGAGCCCCCACAGGGAAAAATTAGTGGGTGCGCTACACTTGCTGGCAGCAAAGCTCCCCGCCTCGCCTCCCCTCTTCCTCTGCCTCCTCCCCTGGGGCGTGCTCCGTCCCTGCTCTTCCGCCTGCCTCCCAGCGCGTGTCGCTGCCAAACCGCTGTAGCAAGCTCTGTGAAGGAGGGGGGAGAAGTGGGAACGTGGCACACTCAGGAGAGGAGGTGGGGCCAGGGCAGAAGTTTGGGGAAGGAATTGGAATAAGGGCAGGGAGGGGGCAGAGTTGGGGTGGGGACTTTGGGAAAGGGTGGAGATGCAGTCGGGGCAGGACCGGGGGCTATGGGGGAGTCGATTACCCACTGGCACCAGTAGAAGTCAGTGCGTATGCCCCCTGCCTAGGAGCCAGAGCTGCTGGCCAATTCTGGGGTGCAGCATGGGGCCAGGACAGGTAGGGACTAGCCTGCCTTTGACCCACAACAGCGCCAACCAGACTTTTAATGGCCTGGTTGGTGGTACTGATTGTAGCTGCCAGGGTCCCTTTTCAACCGGGCGTTCTCTTGGAAAACCGGACACTTGGTAATCCTAATTTAGCACAGTAGTGATAGCTACCTTTGCCCTTGTATGCTATATTTCAGGTATTCTCTGTGGAAGTCTTTCACCTGCACCCTCATTTCTCTATCACTGGTTCTGTCCTTTCGTCTTTTTTAAAAAAAATTAGCTTTTTCCATCTCAGACCTAAATGTTCGGTAAGTTTCCTGTTCCTCTTCAGGTTAACAAAAGTTTCTGCTCTCGTTTTCAGTCTGATTCCCTTGCTGAAATAGCAGGTGATCATTCTGGATGCCAGATCCCTCTGTTGATCTGTGATGGTGTTGGTGTAGTTCACATCGAAAACAGGAATGGGTTAATAGGCTTATTAATGATACAAACAAATCTTGGAATAACAAAGAGTATGATTTAAAAGCAAATATTCCTGTTTACTCAGGGATATAAACCAGCACTACCTTAAATTCAAAATACAGTTGGAGAGGAGGTTTGCATAAATGGCAGAGTGCGTAGAGTGACCAGATAGCAACTCTGAAAAATTGGGACAGGGATGCGGGATAATAGCAACCTATATAAGAAATAGTCCTGCATATCGGGACTGTCCCTATAAAATTGGGACAGCTGGTCACCCTACTGGGAACAATGAGTGCAGAAGTGGGGAGGGCTGGTGAATAGCATGCAGAACTAATAAAGATTACACATTGTAGATGACAGGCATCTCAACAATCTCTGTGCTCCAAGTTCCATAAAGGGAAAGGAAGGCACTGTCACACTTCTATGAAAGCAAATAGAAACTGTCCAGGAAACTGAGATGCCTTCTTCCTTTGTGATTTCTGATACAGCTCTAATATTGGGAATTGAATAGTTTATGCATTTGAATGTGGTATTATTTTAGAGTTATTGACTGTTTTTCCAGATGATATAGCGGAAGCAAGATGTGCATTAATGTAATTCAGTTTTCACATATTAACTTTCTGGAGCCTGAAGCAGATTTCTTCCCAGATTGACAATGATGTTTTGATATTTTTTTTTTTATTATTTTTTTTTGCCTGGGAGTATTTTTGCCCTTCTCAGAATCAGGTTTTTAAGAATAGCTTTATCTAAAATCTTAAATTTTGAGAAATTATGTAACAGTCTGCAGGATTATGACCAATCCATTCCAGATGTTAAAGACCCTTGGGCAGTGTCTAGTTCTTCACTATGATTTATTGGTATTGTGACTCCATCTGGGGTTTCCATGTGCAATATTAGCCAGAACAATAGCATCTTGGTTTTGCTGAATAGCAAAGGCATGAGTAATTCTGGAGACAAAAATGAAACTTATTGCTATGAATGTATTGTGTAACATGTATTGTATACGGCTGACTCCACTCCACTCTAAAATCTTAATAGTTTTCCAACTATTTAACTTTCTCGGTTTTTGACTGTTTGCTTTTTGGGGGAGCAAAATGCAGAAATACATGTTTTAAGATTCAACCACCAGAAAATGCAGGGAACATTAATGAAAACAGAAAGCAAGGGGTTTGGACAAGAAGTTTTAAGCTCATCTAACTTCTATAATGCAAAACATTATGAGGTAAGCTTCTTTTAACTGTTTTGCTTAATCCTGAGGAAAGGAACGTGAAAGTGCAGAGACATGTCTAAAATAACTCAGTCAATTTAGTGCTGTGGTTGGAAGAGACTGGGAACATGAGATTCCTCATTCTTCAGTAGTAAATAATATTTAGGGTAATCTGAATAGCTACTCTAGTTAAAATGAGAATTTATTAACATAAAGGACTAGCAAGTGTTGTATTAACTCCTATTTATGCCTATATCTATGCCCCTAAAGAGTGATGCCTACATCTTTAGGGTTAAACCTGCTGTTGTGGGAGCACGTTAAATGGCATGCAAATCTAGTGTTTATTCTTTGTGGACTGATACAATAGTAGACAAATGGCATGTGAATCTAGAGTTTATTCTTTTCCCCTCTCCCACTGAAAATACTTGACTGATACAATAGTAGACAAATGTTTCCTATCTTCATGTTCTCCTGCCTCACTCTTTGCCATGACTTTATCTTCTTTTTTCAAGAATCAGGGTGGTAGCCGTGTTAGTCTGGAATAGCAGAGTTAACAAAGTCCTGTGGCACCTTAAAGACTAACTATAAAGTTTTGAAGCATGAGCTTTCGTGGGCTAATACCCACTTCGTCGGATGCAGTGTATTAGCCCACGAAAGCTCATGCTTCAAAACTTTATAGTTAGTCTTTAAGGTGCCACAGGACTTTGTTAACTCTTCTTTTTTCAGTTATTCTGATTCAAGTACTAGCCAAAAGATATCACATTTCTAGTCTATTCAATAAAACAATTGATGTTTTTTGTATTTTCATTATCTTCCCCCTCAGATACCCATATGACTAACATGACGTCATAACCTTCTGCTGCCATTAACCTCTGCTTGAATCTATTTGGCAGTTGCAAAACAGCAGAGCTCGCTCTGCAGTTTTCTTCAAAGAGATCGGTGTACTGTATGTCTGGCTTTGGCTGGTTATTTGACAACTTATTTACATACTGCCCCCAAATCCGTTCCAAAATACTGTCAGTTGTGCAAGGCTGAGAATTCTAAACTGAAAGGAAACTGCAATCTTCATACTATAATTTGCACTCCCATCTCCTCAAGAGAATTGCAGAAATAATCCCTAATACTTCAGTTCATAGCCTTGGGCAGGATGCTTTCTGTAAACTTGTAGTAAAAAAGGAATTCAGGTATGTGCTGCCACTTTTATTCAAGCAAATCTATACAGTAACAAGACCAGAGGCACCAACTTAATCCTAAAATATCCCTCAGGAGTGCTGAATGTCAACATAGATACGAATATTCTATTAAGCACCTGTTTAAATATAGTAGTGCCTAAGGATCAACCATACTGTGACAAGCATTGTACAAACAGTAGTAGACAGTTCTTGCCCCAGAGTTTGTATATCTAAATAGACAAGACAGAACAGGATTAGCAAAAGGGATAGAACCAGGGGTGCTGAAAGGTGGGGAGCAGAAGGCCATGTCCCTGCAACTTTTTACTGGCTGCAAAGGTAAGCAACCGGGAGATGGGGAGGAGAGGAGCAAGCAGGGCAAGGCCTCGGGGAGAAGGGGTAGTACAGGGATGGGGTCTTGGTTTGGGCACTGATGGCCCCTCCCCATTTTTAGGACGCATCTGCCACTCCTGGATTGAACATATAAGCAGCGTGTACTATAATGGCAGCAGATGTCATGTTAGTTCCACAATATTTTGGGGGTGTGGTCTCCATTAGGAGGTAAACTAAATGGAAAGAAGAGTGAAGGACGGGACATTGAAGGAGAGGGAAATAAGTGGGATGAGACAGATGTGGAATGAAGCTGAGGTGAAGAGACTGTGATGACGAGAGACGGTTGAAGCAAACAACTGATCAGCACAGGGCAGGCAGTCTATTTTTTAAAAATCTGTTCTTGTACTATGCTCAACACCATAGTAACTAAGCACCTTCCACTAACTTCCACCTTAAGTAACAAGACAATACATCTGTCACATTATGGTGGTTCTCTAATCCTCTCCCCAGAGAGAGACGCATGTACAACAATCAGAGAGGTAGCCGTGTTAGTCTGGAATAGCAGAGGTAACAGAGTCCTATGGCACCTTAAAGACTAACTAAAATATTGAAGCATAAGCTTTCGTGGGCTAATACCCACTTCGTTGGATGCAAGCAGTGGAAGTGTCCAGGGGCAGGTGTAGATAAGTAGGCAAGAACCAGGTAGGAGGTTCAGGCTGATTGGACTAACCTTGTTACCTCCTACCTGGTTCTTGCCTACTTACTTATCTATACCTGCCCCTGGACACTTCCACTGCTTGCATCCGACGAAGTGGGTATTAGCCCACGAAAGCTTATGGTTCAATATTTTAGTTAGTCTTTAAGGTGCCACAGGACTCTTTGCATGTACAACAAAGTGTCTTGTTTTGGTAGGGTTTTAGGTTTGGGTTCGTTTTTGTTTGGAGAAGACACCGTCAAAAAAATGTCTTGCACTTTAAGCAGAAGGTCCTTGGTTCCTGAAGGAGTTCATTGCACTGGGTTGGCCCAGCCCCTGAGAAAGTTCTGTCTCCTGCACAGACTAGCTTTACCCATAGTGTAGAGTTCCAATGTGCCAGAGAAGTGTAGTTGTCGAACACTGTCTTCACCTCTGATCATCATCTTTAGATCTTTCAGATATCCTGGGCCCAGGCCATGGAGTTCCTAAAGATAAGGATTAAGACCTTGAACTTGATTGAAAATTCTATGGGAAGCCAGTAGAGTGTATAGAATAGGTATGAAGTGCTTGCTGTCGCCTGTGTTGCTGAGGAGATACGTTGCACCATCTGTACTAGCTGCAGTTTATTAAGTGCTGAAGGCTTCATGCCCAGCTATGCTGCATTGCTGTACTCCCACGAACGAGCAAGGAAGAGGGGGAGGGATAGCTCAGTGGTTTGAGCATTGGCCTGCTAAACCCACAGTTGTGAGTTCAATCCTTGAGGGAGCCATTTAGGGATCTGGGGCAGAAATCTGTGGGTGAGATTGTGGCTGTATGTGGAAGGTCTGACTAGATGATCATAAGAGTCCCTTCTGACCTTAAAGTCTATGAGACAAAAGTCTAACCAGACAAGTCACCATGATGGGATGTAGTCTCTCAGCCAACCAGATATGATCGAAAGCATTACTTGCAGAAGTGGTTATGTGAGAGCTTAGTGTTGGTGAAGAATCCAAGTGTGGCCTAAATTGACTGACTGTAGGTACTGTATATATCCTCAACCAAAGGAAAGTACCTGCAAACTTGTCAAAACTGTAGAAAGTTTTTTAAATGTCTGCTTTGGTTGCTCCTGTAGCTGCTCTTACCATCTAGAGTCTCTAGTTGGATCCTCTGCAGTTTTTCCCCAGGGCCACATGGCAGGGGTTCACCACCTGATCCTAGTTTCTCCAAAATTGGCATCTCCATGGCAGTTCTGGTTCTTGGGAGGATCCTGGCTATTTTAACATTTTACCCCTCACCCCAGTGCTGCATCCTTGCTGCTATGTTAATGTTTGTCTTACCTCCTATTCTATCAAACCCCAGTCTGTATGCCTTGGTGGTGGCTAACTTTTTTAAGATAGTATTTTCAGACAAAATGCTGCATGAAAGAATAATTTCAATATAAAGTGTAATTTGCCCCAGTTTCCTTTCTATGGCACTGTTCTGAGAAGGGAAGTCACACTCTCTTTTGCACTCTAGTCTTTATATCCAATGTCACTATTTGCTCCTGATTGTACCACCCCTCAAGGGCAATGGTCTTTCAATACTTGGTGTCACAACTATATGTGCCAAGACTCAGTTCATTTAGTCTTTAGACTATTTTCCTGGTAATTTTTGGAGAGATTATAAACAAACTTGCCTAGAGGAATGTTACAGCACCACTGGACTTCCTTAATCTAATTATGGTACTAGCATATGTAGCTGGTGCTAGAGTAACCAGCAATCTATATTGATTTCTCTGAGCCTTTGCCCAAGGCTTGAGGTCTTGGTTGCAAGTGAAGCACAGACAAGTAAGTAAAGCGAGGAATACTTGTAGCACCTTAGAGACTAACTAGTTTATTTCAGCATAAGCTTTCGTGGGCTATAAGTGTTACCCGCTCAGTGAATCAGACTAGTATAAACCCCTTGCCTAGAAAGGCTCTGTTTTTGTTTCAGGCAGGGGTAACCTGGGAGGAAAGCTTGGTCAAGTGGTTGGATGCTCCTCTAGGATTTTGGAGAGATGGGTTTAAATCCAGCTTTGTCAGAGGCTTGCTGTGTGACCTTAGCCAAATCATTTATTCTGATTTCGAGATGTGAAACACCGATAACAGGACTTTTGTGTCAGAAGGGTGTTGTGACTCTGTGAGGATAAATGTAGTAAAGACACACACATACTATAGTAATGGGAACCCTACAAGTATCTTAAACAGGCAGGTGGGGGCTTTGCACTGGTGACTGGCCACCAGAGCCCCTATTTACACTGACTCTTTGTCACTTCTACTATTTACACGGAGTCCGTGCACTCCATGGTTGAAGACTACTGTGCACAGGAGCTTTGTTTGCATTAGGAGACCCTACTACATTGTGCCCCTATTACAGCTGGAAGCACTGGCCTGGCTCTGTTTAAATTTGCTAGCAGCCCTATGTTGAGGGTGGGTATCCATGTACAGCGATGGACCCTGGGTGAGAGAGGAGGAGGCCACTCATGGGTCGGAGCAGTCTGAGGAAATGGGGCAGTGGGCCCCTCAGCACCCGTGACTGGCCCCACGCTGAGAGGCGGGAGCCTGAGCTGTCAGTGCAGGGCCCAAGGAATGACTGAGCGGTGTGTGTCACCACAATGAACCCCGACGGCCTGGAGTGTAACGCTCCCCTCACACCACCCACCCATCGCTTTGTGAGGCGAAGACGACGCTTCGCGCGCGCAACAAAGGGAGCGGCATGAACCTTTCCCGCCTTCCCCTCGCGCGCCGCGCGAGGACCAATGGAGAGGGGGCGAGAGCAAGGGGCGGGGCCTCCAGGAATTGTCCCGCCTCCTCTCCGTCAATCGAGAGGTGGAGCCGGGTAGGGAGGCTCTCGCTCAACGCCGCTCCCCCGCCCTTACAGCCTAGCAGTCAATCAGTGGGACGGTTGGTCTCTTGTCCCCGCCCCATGCATCATGGGAGCCAATTGGAGTGTTCGCGCAGCACCGAGGCAGCCAATCAACGTTCCTCACGCTGGAGCGGCGGTGACGTCGCTCACGGCAGGCGTGGGCGGGGCTATGGGAAGGGAGCGGGCGCGGCCCTGCTTTCCTCGCGCGCCTGGACGTTGGCTTCCGTGCAGCCGGAGACATGACCCGGCACCTCGGCGCCGGACCCTCCGCGCTGGGCTCCCCCGGGGGGACCCCCGGCCGCCATTTTAAGCTGGCGGCCGCAGGGAGGGAGAGCGCCCGAGACGGAAGGTACCGGCGGGCAGGAGGAGGGCTCCGGGGCGCGGACGCAGGTGTAAACACGTCCTGCCCCCTCCTGGCGGGGTGACACCCCCAGGGGGACTGCAGCGCCCGGCATGCCCTGGGGGAGGGGGCGCCCCCTGGGGTGACCAGACAGCCGTTGTGGAAAATCGGGGGGGGGGGGGGGGTGATAGGAGCCTGTATAAGAAAGACCCCAAAATGGGGACTGTCCCATAAAATCGGGACATCTGGTCCCCTTAGTCCCACCCCCACCCAGGGGGAGCGCAGCACCCAGCCATGGGGGATGGGGTTCCCTCCACCCCTGCAAAGGACAGGCAGAGCTCCGCATGGGATGCTGCATAGGACAGGCTACCTCTGCTGCATGCCCGTTTTCCTAGGAGGAGTCTCCCCTGTACTACTACGGTAGCAGGCCGATGTTCAAACCACTGAGCTATCCCTCCCCCTCTTCCTTGCTTGTTCGTGGGAGTACAGCAATGCAGCGTAGCTGGGCATGAAGCCTTCAGCACTTAATAAACTCCAGCTAGTACAGATGGTGCAAGTTCTCTAGTGCGCTGCTCTCCCAGTTGCGCCCCCTTGAGACACTGTCACAACAGACATGCCTTCTGGGCTTGGTTTGGTCTCCGCGAGGTGCACAGTGCTTCTCGTGATTTAGGAGGGTTGTTGGACTCTTCTGTGGAGCTCTGGGTCTTTGCTTGTGCAGTTCCTGTGTTCACCTGGGTGTTGCTGTGGTTTTTTCTCACAAGCAGGTGAAGAATTGGTAGTGTTGTGTGGCTTAATAACCGGCGCTGATGGCAGATTGACCTCTCCACTCTTCAGAGGGTTGTAGGTGATGGGCTAGCTCTTTCTTTACTTTTATTTGGTGCCAGTGGTTCTGATAACACGAGATGGCTGAATGGCAGACTTGGGAGCAAATTGAAAATGGTGGCAGAGTTAAAAAGTACTAAATCAGCAAGTCAGTCATACTGGAGTCCTACCTATATGTGCAGAGGTCGCAGCTGTAAACATGTACTGGTCTGTTTTGAGTCCAGCAAGAATTGCAGCTAATTGAGAGAACTGGTCTTAAGAGCTCAGATCAGAGGAGAACTTCTGTTGATCTTTAACACTAGTTGTACTGTCTCAGATATGACTAATACCAGCTCATGATATTCAAATCAAAGCAATGTGAGGGTGGGACTAAAAAAGTTTGTTATGCTAGCTGGGTTAATCTTGTCCAGCTGTTTGTGTAATGCTGGCTTGGTGTGGTGGTGCATCTCCTGTCTAGTGTCACGTAGTCCAGCTAGAGATTGGTGTGCCTGCTACTGTCTTAGGTCAGAGTAGGGTGACCAGACAGCATTTAGCTAGTGCAGTAGGGGCTCATGCACTAAGCTTCAGAGGTCTCACGTTCAATCCTGCCCACTGATGACCAGTTTCTATTGGTGTTACATTTTCAATCTGCTGAGTTCTGCTGATGACTTGGTCAGCTCCATGCCAAATTTTCTGTACGTGACATGACGCTTTCTCCTACATGATGGAGTGCTGTAGGAGCAGGATTTTATAATTGTAATAATTGTTATAAGAATTTAATTTCATTCTATAACAAAGAAATGACTGTCTGAAACTGTGTAATGTTCCCAGTATGCATTACAATTAGGGCCTGTTATGAAGTTCAGTTAGTAAGAGAGAATTTTGTAGATAAATAGATTAAAGAAATGTTGAGGGCCTGAAGCCCCCAATGTGAATTGTTTTAGTTATAAGATTTAGCAAGGCTTTATTTACAGTGTATTCGGCTACCTTTAAAGATGTCTGTAAGAGATTGTGTGAAAGAGGAATGCATGCATCAGGAAGAGAAGTGTGAAACCATCACAAATATCCAAAGGGGGTCAAGAAAAGGTGAGAGACTTAAAAAGACCAGAAGACAAGGAGACAATCAGAAAACATCCATTGTATCAGATGCTAAACATGTTATACAGCATTGACTACCTCAGAGATGAGCAAACAACCCCAAAGGCACAACAAATAGAAGATAATGATGGGAAGCCGGACAATAACCATCAAAGGATGATGGGGAAACCCCAAGATTAACACCACTAAGAACTAATGATTACAGGATGACATTGTAAAATGCATGGACTCAAATGGAAATTTACAGGTTTAAAGCTCGGGTGTTTTGCCATGAAACTTTGGGTTCAGTCCTTCAAAACTTCAGAGCATCATGACCAACAGAGACCCCCCCCCCAGCTTCTTACTCATGATCAATCTAACTGGCCATTAGATTGACTGGAGCTACAACAAAAGACTGCTAACTATGAACATCGACTGGTGTGTGTGTGTGTGTGTGTCTGAAATGCATATGCTAATTGTTGTATTCTAAATAAAGTATGGCGTGTTGCCTTCCTCTTATAAAAGATCCTGTGTGCTCTTGTATAGCATACAGTGCCTTATTTTGCCCTTCTATTTTCTTTAGTTTTTCCTTCATCTTAATATTACCTGTTCTGGAGTGGAAACCGGTATAGTTTCATTTTCCTCTGTATGACTTCCTGTTTGGGAAAGTGAAACTGATCTGTGTGACTTCCCTTCTTTGTGAAGTGTTCAGATGAAAGTGTTTAATTTGAAAATGTCTGTTGGCCAGCTTGCATCCTGTTACTTTGCAGATTTTGAAAAGACTGTCATCAGATGGTAGATGTTAAAAAGCTTCCAGAAGGACAAAACAAAGTTATCACTCTTATAAATATATTAGTTTGAGATGCTCCATTGCAGCAAGGGCAGATATGTTTGGTACCCTGCTCCCATTTTGTGTAACTGCATGTTGTCTGATGGACTATCATATATTGGTGCTGCTGTAGGTTTCTTTAAAGATTAAACATGGATCTGACTGGATCTGAATAAGATGGATATAGAAAATAAATACTTTGGAAGGGCTGTGGGTCCTTATGTTTTTAGGGTATTAAACAGATTAGTTTCAGTGATTAAAAGTCCTTGATAAGGCACTTTTATTAAAAATAGTCTTGTGCTGTTATTTCCTGTTTTATGAGAGACGAGGAAGGCTTGAAAAGTGTTAGATGGGTGTTTCCTTTTTTTAATTGAAGGATTTAGTTTATGCTTCTTGTTGTCTTAGCAGGAATGTCGAGTAAGATCATCCCAGTTGTGTTTGAGGCCCCTGAGTCCGTTTTGGTGGTCTCAGATGTATTGTGTACTCACGCATTAATTGAAAGAGCCAGTAAAGGCTTTTTTCCCCTTGAAAACATAAATTGAAGTAGGTGTTCACAAAAACATTTTTAAAGTCTGGCTGAAAATCTTTTCCTTCTCAATTACTTACTTGCATTCTTTTAATTGTTGTGACACTGTTGTTTCACTACTTCTCCATCTTTTAGGCTGATGACCTGGATTTTCAATGTTTGTTGGTTTGTTTTTTTAAGAAGAGGCAAAAATGCACTGCTTCCCCAAATACACACAAACCTATGCATTCTTTTAGGTTTTTACTCCCACTGAGTAATTTGTCTTTGTCATGTTTGTCTTTATCTGAAGTATCTAATATACTCCATTATCTGAGAGAGGATATTTAGTCTTGAGTGATCATTGATCTATTAATAGGGCAGATATGACCACCCATGGTTCCAAAAGGCAATGCATCTTTAAGGTCTACCTCTCTTATACTCAGGTGTGAATAAGGGAGGAGGGCTTTCAATACACTTACACAGGTGATAACACTTAATGACTATCACATCCATTGTTCAGTATTAATCTATGCCATTTACATGTCTGGTAAACAGGAGGCCAGGATCCTTAGGGGTACTCAGACACTATGACGCCTTGCCCAGCTGTGGCAGGGTAAACATGAGTTTAAGATGCATGCCAGGCTAGAGGTTGAGAGTTCATATACAGGGAGTGAAAGTACAGTTTGAGACAGTTTTTAAAATCATACTACACAACATTCATAATACAGTTGTTTCTAAATTGTGTTATTCCAACAATCCCTCCTCTTTAAAAGATAATTTCTTTTATATTTTAAAAGCAAATTACTTTTAGTTTTTAAATTATGCACCAATTTATAGGTACAATTCAGTTTAGGCACACCCAGTATTGAGGTAGATATTTGCAAAGACATAGCATTTCTCATTCATGAGAGCATATATTCCTCCTTGGGCAGCTAACATTACATTTCAGGCCATTTTCACTTGCCCACTTGTTTCAGGATAGACTCTCACTGAGATTAACTGCTTGGTTTTGTCTTTTAAACAAACATTCTGAACATTGAAGCTTGGGAGCAAATTTGAGTTAAGCTAAGTAATATGAACCCGTCTAGTTGGAGGGCAATACATAATAGACTGTAGCTTTACATACTTAATATCATGTTCTAAAAAGTGCTAATTTACTGGTGGAAGCTTTATTTTTATCCAACCAGGAGTTACTTGTTACAAAATACTAAGTTTGGTCCCATGTTAGATTATGCTGGACCAGATCTCTATTTTGGTAGCATTCAAATCATGTTAACAATAATCAGAGGGATAGGTACACAGGGGAGTTTCCATCCTGCATCTACTAAGAACTAAGTACACACTTAACAATCACTTCTATTTTTCAAAATACAGGTTTTGACTTTCTGGAAATATCTAATAAAAACATTATACTCATTAAATAAATCTTGCTTAATTTAAAACAAGATTAATAACTTAAAATTGATTAATACTTCAATTTGATAAAATTCAAAAGGACTTAATAATGTTTATCTTCAGGCTGAGACCCGGCACGGTCTCCGCTAGCCACTTTTCTTCAGGGTTCTTCTTCGTCCCCTCTCCAGTTGCTAGGGCTTGGGTTACCCCGCTGTCGTCTAATTCTCATCTCATCTTGGTCCGTCGAGGGTTGAGGCCTCAGCTGCCTTGTTGTCATCTGGGAAACGGGCATGCTTGCATCAGGCATGGTGAATTCAGGCTTCCTTTTCTGCCACCTTGATGATGGTTGGGGCGGCCCAGGCACCTGGTATGGTCCTTTTCACAGGGGCTGGAGCAGAACTTCCTTGTAGGCTTTAACAAAGACTCAAGAACCAGGTTCTATCGGGTGTGCTTTTACATTTAAAAGCAGTCTCATATCTGCGGAGAGAGTTAGTCTGTCTCTGGAGCTGTAAAACAAAAGAAGTTAGTCCTGGTTTGTTTGTTTTTTTTCAAGCACCAAATCAGCAGTCATGGAATATTTGACTAGGTAAACTGAGGAAGGCCTGCCAAAAAGTAGTTCAAAAGGTGATAACTTAATTTGACCTCTAGGAGTGTCATGGAGATTATGCAGCACAAGGGGTAATGCATTTATCCAGTTAAGACCAGTGTCTTTGCATATTTGTCCTTTTAACCTGGCCATTAGATTGCAGGTGCCAAGGTGTGTGGCACTTCTACTGAACTCTCAAGGCACTCATAACTTGCTGAAAAGCTGTTTCTGTAAAATGAGAGCCACGGTTTAAGTCTGTCATCTTGGGTACCAATACCTAGGGATAAAATCATTTAAGAGATATTTGTCCACAGTCTAAGCATTTGCTCTTTTGGTAGGAAATGCTATACACAGGATGGCAGTTCAGAAAAGTTAATTTGAGGCTTCTTAAAAGAAAGACAGCTAGGGCCGGTTTCTGGATGGACTTTGTGAATCCTTTTGATTGAATTGCTGATATGACAGGCAAATCTTTTTACATCAGTCCCAAGATGTAGCAAGGCTGTTTAGGATCTTTAGGTACCATATTTTTCGGCGTATAAGACGCCTTTTTAACCCCCAAAAATACTTTCAATATTAGGGGGGGCGTCTTATACGCCGAATATCGGCCGGACCAAAAAAAAAAAAAAAAGCGCCACTTTTTTCGCGCCGCTCTCCCAGCAGCCCGCCCGCGCGGCGGGGACTGGAGAGCGGCGCGCTCCCAGCAGCCCGCCCGCGCGGCGGGGACTGGAGAGCGGCGCGCTCCCAGCAGCCCGCCCGCGCGGCGGGGACGGGAGAGCGGCGCGAAAAAAGCGGCGCTTTTTTTTTTTTTTTTGGGTCCGAAAACGCGGGGGCGTCTTATACGCCGGAGCGTCCTATGGGACGAAAAATACGGTAATGTATTCTTTACCTGTGAGTAACAACAAAAAAACTAACACATTTCATTAATACTTGGCAGTGTTACAAACTTTACAACTGAGTGAGCATTTTAGACTTCCCTCTCTCTCTCATACTCTCACACATACACACACCTTTTTTATCTTACATTGTTTTTATACAGTACTTTAGTTTTACATACAGTTTTATAATAAAAATAACTGAATTACAGAGCTTTGGAGTAACAGAACAGGACAAGCATACCAACTGTTGAGGCTACTTGGTACCTCTGGTGTCTAATAGCTTTCCTTCCCTCCCTCGCCCTCTGGCTAGAAATCTGGGGGTAGCCAGAAGAATTCCATGTGTAATTTGAGGAGTGAGTTAACTTTTCATGTTAATGCTTTCAAAGTCTATTGGTACTTAGAATCAGAGAGGTAGCCGTGTTAGTCTGGAATAGCAGAGGTAACAAAGTCCTGTGGCACCTTAAAGACTAACTATAAAGTTTTGAAGCTCATGCTTCAAAACTTTATAGTTAGTCTTTAAGGTGCCACAGGACTTTGTTACTATTGGTACTTAATTTCAATTGAAAATTATTGTTCACATTGTTCTTAGCAAGTGAAATTATAACAAGTATATTTAAACCTAAACATTGTAAAAACAATTTTATATTACAAATTGAATAAACAAATATCTATATTTCAATTCTGAAGTATATTGCCTTATGTAAAATTTATCACAAACACAGTTTTGGCCACTTAGACAAACAAGACATAGAACATAAAATACAATTCTTATTGTGCCAGTAAGTGCAAAGTTTGTCAGCTGTCATCAGCTTTCTTTGATTTTTCTGAAAGACTAAAAACCAACTAACTAAACAGACAAACATATCTCCACCCTTTCTAAGGGAATTAATTATTTAAAATATATATATATTTACACTCAACAAATTGAACTAAACCATCTATTGCCACATACTTGCAAGCTAATAATCTCTGTGCTTGGATTACTTATTATAAGGATTTATTTACAGACATTTTAAAGACACGAAAACATTTTCTTGTTTTTACCAAAATTATTTCTTTTATTTGTTTTCTAGGCAAACCAGGTTTCAGTTACTTTTTATCAATTAGGTAATTTACATGAAAACAGATGTTTTCTGGCTTGCTTTTTGGATTCAAAGCTAGTTACAGCCTAAAAGAATACAATTATTTCTACTAGAATTTTTACTTTTAACTTTTGCCTTTGAAACCCAGTGATTTGAAACACCACTACTGTAGGTAACAAAGTCCTGTGGCACCTTAAAGACTAACTATAAAGTTTTGAAGCATAAGCTTTCCTGGGTACTTGGAGGTCAATGGGGCCCTGAGACAGACATTAGCAAGTAATTTGCATTTTCACAGATAGAATAAAGCTTTTGGGGCTAGGTTTACAAGAGATACTATTTATTTTTACTAACAAGCTAGTTTTAAAGTTTCATTGTCTTTCTTTACCCAGAGACCACAAGTTGCATTCAAAGTGTCTAGAGATGAGGGTATACCACCTACAATACTAACTGCACAGCTGTCCTGCTCTGAAGATACATCTACCCAGTTATCTTTTGAGCCTGAGACACAGACTATCTACCTGCAGAATCAGCATGGGGACATTCCTCCCTGAACATGTTTCCCTATCACTGGTGAAACACAGCCACTTGGATATAGGGCTGTCTCAATTCCTTCTCAAAGCTATCCCCACTCAAATCACTTTCACACTTTTTAACTGCAGCAGACTGCTTACACATTTTTCCCTCAGGAACTTCTTTAGGAAACAATTCACCACTTACAAATCCCGTTTCTACCCCCTTCACCTAGGGCTTGCTCCCAAGGAATACTTTCCTGAGCAACCAATTTTTTTACTCACATTTCATGATCATCCTTTTCCTATCAGGCGGATTTTTACAAAATCCCCTTTCAGGCAAATTCACAGACTTACTGAACAAGAGGTTAGAGTTATCCTGCTTTCCTTTGCCAGGTACCAGTTTAGGAATTGCTTCCTTCCTGGTACAAGTTGTTAATCTGTTAGTAGGTAACACAACCAAATCACTTTTCTGAGCATTAGCTGAATTCAAAACCAACTCTGACACACTGCACTATTCTCACCCATCACAGGCTGACAGACACCATCTAGAACAGTGGTCGCCAACCTTTTGGTCCTCACGGACCACTAAAGTTGCTTGGCGCCCCCCCCCCGCTCGACTGCCCCCCCCCGCGCTCGACGGGGGGGGGGGGCCGGCTCCAGCAGCGCAGCTCCCCCCCCCCCAGCTCCAGAAGCGCGGCTCACCCCCCCCCCCCCCCGGCTCCAGAAGCGCGGCTCACCCCCCCCCCCCCCCGGCTCCAGCGGCGCGGCTCACACACACACACACACACACACACACACACACACACACACACACACCCCCGGCTCCAGCGGCGCGGCTCACACACACACACACACACACACACACCCGGCTCCAGCGGCGGCTTCCCCCCCCCCCCCGGCTCCAGCGGCGCGGCTTTCCCCCCCGGCTCCAGCGGCGCGGCTCACCCACACACACACACACCGGCTCCAGCGGCGCGGCTTCCCCCCCCCCCGGCTCCAGCAGCGCGGCGCGCACACACACACACACACACACACACACACACACCGGCTCTAGCGGCGCGGCTTCCCCCCCCGGCTCCAGCAGCGCGGCTCGCTCACACACACACACACACACACACACACACACACACACACACACCGGCTCCAGCGGCGCGGCTCCCCCCCTCCCCCCCCCCCGGCTCCAGCAGCGCGGCTCACACACACACCCACACCCGGCTCCAGCAGCGCGGCTTCCCCCCCCCCCCCCCGGCTCCAGCAGCGCGGCTTCTCCCCCCCCGCTCCAGCGGCGCGGCTCACACACACACACACACACACACCCCGGCTCCAGCAGCGCGGCTCACACACACACTCCAGCGGCGCGGCTCACACACACACACACACACACACACACACACACACACACCCCGGCTCCAGCAGCGCGGCTCACACACACACTCCAGCGGCGCGGCTCACACACACACACCCCGCGCTCTCCTCCCCCGCTCACCTCCTGCCGCACTCTCCTCCCCCGCTCGGCTTGCCTCGCCTCCTGCGCCGGCTCCGCCTCCGCTCTCCTCCCCCTCCTCTTACTGACCCTGCCCCTCTCCTCCGGCTACGGCTCCGCGGACCACCCAATTTTTCTCGCGGACCACCAGTGGTCCGCGGACCACCGGTTGGCGACCGCTGATCTAGAAGATTTAAAAACACATTCTTCTTTCACTAGACACACAGCTTGGGATTTTACTTTCCTTGTCCCAGCACACAGACAACTGCTTGGAGACTGAGGTAGCTTTCTCCATAGGCAGGTTAATACTTCTGACAGACACAGGCACACTTTCTTACTGTTACACTCCTCCACACAGGACACAGGTAAGGCATAGGGACCCCTTTTTCTCACTATCCTTACCAGGCACATCTTAGGTTTACTTTTACAAGCTGTACCAGCTAAAACTATTTAATATAGGGGAACTGGTTTTAATGTTGATTTCTAATTACCTTCTTATGAACCCTGATTGTAAGGGTGACATTAAAGGACCTGGAATCGGGCCAACCAAGATCAAATGTGGTCCATTTTGACTGACAAAACTTAATTAAATCATTCTCAGTTATCTTAATACCATAATCACTCTCAAATTTACCAAAGTTACGTAACATACAACCAAAGGGAAAGGCAGAATCTTCCACTTGGGAGCGACCCGATCTCATTGTTCTACCAAATGATTCACAAGGAATCTACAAACGGCGAATTAATACAAAAGTACTAAAATCACCAACCAAATTAACAATGGGAGTAATGGAGATACTTACACCGCTCTTTTCCCAGGCGCCTACCAAACTCCAGAAACCTCTGGTCTTGCCTGATTTGTAGGGACTCACGCTTTAACGTTCCGGGTATCACTGCAGACCGGATCGAGAGTTAGGACAGGCAAAAATGGCCTGGTGTACACTTTCCCTCCTCTGGTCGGTCTGTTGTGATCACAGAGTCGTCCAAAGGTGTCCCATCTGGAGGTGCCAGAATTGTTGCAAAAACTGCTTTTACCTTTGGAGCTCAATCCCAATATACCGTATTTTTCGTCTTATAGGACGCTCCGGCCTATAAGACGCCCCCTCGTTTTTTAATAAAAAAGCCGGACCAAAAAAAAAAAAAAAAAAAAAAAAGCGCCTCGCTCTCCCGTCCCCGCCGCGTGGGCGGGCTGCCGGGGTTCCCCCCTCCCCGCCGCGGGCGGGCTGCCGGGAGCATCCCGGTTCCCCCCTCCCCGGGAGGGGGGAACCGGGACGCTCCCGGCAGCCCGCCCGCGGCGGGGAGGGGGGAACCTCGGCAGCCCGCCCGCGGCGGGGAGGGGGGAACCTCGGCAGCCCGCCCGCGGCGGGGAGGGGGGAACTGGGGCGCACATTCGCCCTATAAGACGCACCAACTTTTTCCCCCCCGTTTTGGGGAAGAAAAAGTGCGTCTTATAGGGCGAAAAATACGGTACTCACAAAGAACAGGCGTGACGCAGTAGGTTTCTGGAAAACAAGATTTATTGCAAGCAATAGGAGTCAGAGGGGTTATTACCCAAACAACTGGCTCAACTCCATGCCAGGCTGAGACCTCTCTTATACTCAGGTGTGAATAAGGGAGGAGGGCTTTCAATACACTTACACAGGTGAGAACACTTAATGACTATCACATCCATTGTTCAGTATTAATCTATGCCATTTACATGTCTGGTAAACAGGAGGCCAGGATCCTTAGGGGTACTCAGACACTATGACGCCTTGCCCAGCTGTGGCAGGGTAAATATGAGTTTAAGATGCATGCCAGGCTAGAGGTTGAGAGTTCATATACAGGGAGTGAAAGTACAGTTTGAGACCGTTTTTAAAATCATACTACACAACATTCATAATACAGTTGTTTCTAAATTGTGTTATTCCAACATAGTCACACGGACATTCTGAAGGCATGTACTTAAGTCCCTGAATTGAGGCATTTGCTGGACTTCTAGGTACAGAGCTAACTTTCCTTTTCTGGATCATAGCTAAAGACCGTTTTGTAACATGTCTGCCATTGCTTACGTCCAATAAAATAAGCTATCACTTTAATCTGTAAAAGTTTAACCAAAATATGGGTAATTGGAGATCTTAAATGACAGTCCTCAACAAATAAAGTTGGTCTTTGTAATCTTATACTTTCTAACATCCTAGTCAAATTGAATTCGTATGCAGATGGAAAGTACACACTGGTTATCACCTAGAGGAAACAATTTTAATAAAAACCTGTCACCATACATCAGACTCCTCCGTTCAACATCATCTGTTTAGAACCTAAAGAAACCTCCACAAATAAAAATAGGAACCATGTTGTAAGTCAGCAATAATTTCCTTCTCTTCTTGGAAGAGAATGTAGATGGTGGTCATTCCATTACTTTTGAGTTAGACTGGAGTGGTCAACCTGAGCCTGAACAGGAGCCAGAATTTACCAATGTACATTGTCAAAGAGCCACAGTAATACGTCAACGGGCCCCCGCTCCCAGCTCCTACCGGTAGACCCACCAATCAAGTGCCTCCCTGTATTTCCCGATCATCTGTTTTGTGGTGTGCAAGAGGCTCTGGGAAGGAGTGAGGGCACGGCAGGTTCAGGGGTGGGGGTGGGAAGGAGTTGAGTGAGGGTAGGACCTGTGGCAGAGCCAGAGATTAAGCAGTGAGCACCCCCAGCACACTGGAAAGTTGGCACCTATAGCTCTAGCTCATGAGTTTTTGCCTATACAAGGAGCTTCATAATAACTTCTGAAGAGCTGCATGTGGCTCTGGAGCTACAGGTTGGCCACCCCTGAGTTAGACTGTTACAGGTTTCCTAGGACTTCAGGAGCCAGACTGGGGGGCTTCTGGCCCCCAGCTCTGGCTGCTGGCCTCTGACTCTGGTCCCAGGCTCCTGATGTGGCAGGAGCTGGTCCTCACTACACAGCAGTGGGCTCCAACCTTCATCTTCAGCTGAGCAGACCCTGCTCTGACCACGCAGCAGCATGCACTGACCCCCAGCTCCAGACATTCAAGCTCAACCCTGCCCCTCCCCCCGTTGCTCTGGGCCCTCACTGCCTTCTCCCCTCTGACCTCCCTGTCCAGGGCTTAATTTGTCCTGGGGTTTGCTGAGAAAAGTGATATTAACAAACATAGAAGTTGTTAGTCTCTAAGGTGGCACAAGGACTCCTCCTTATTTTTGCAAATATTTGTATGTTTGTTAGTATCCTTTTTCACAGCAGACTTGCTAACTAGATGAGAAGCTGTGGTATGTACGTGTATGTCAGTATCACTTATCATTTATCACAGCCTCCCAGCTAGCTACTAAGTGTGTTGTGAAAAGTGATATTAACAAACCTCCTTGTTTTTGCAAATGTGTATGAGTCCTTGTGGCATCTTGAAGACTAACACATTTATTTGGGCATAAGCTTTTGTGGGCTAAAACCCACTTCATCAGATGCATGGAGTGAAAAACACAGAAAGCAGGATAAATATTATAGCACAGGGGGCAATCTATAGCATGCATGCCAAAGGTGGCACGCATGCTGATTTTCAGTGGCACTCACACTGCCTGGGTCCTGGCCACCAGTCCGGGGGGCTCTGCATTTTAATTTCACTTTAAATGAAACTTCTAAACATTTTAAAAACTTTATTTACTTTATATACAACAATAGTTATATTTAATAGACTTGTAGAAAGAGACCTTCTTAAAATGTATTACTGGCATGCGAAACCTTAAATTAGAGTGAATAAATGAAGACTCTGCACACCACTTCTGAAAGGTTGCCGACCCCTGTAGAGCACATGAAAAGATGGGAGTTGCCTTACTGAGTGGGGGATCATTGCTAATAAGGCCAATTAAATTAGGGTGAATGTGGCCCATTTCCAACACTTAAGGTGGTGTGAGTATCAGCAGAGAGAGCATTCATTTTTGTAATGACACAGCCACTCCCAGTCTTTAGGCCTAATTTGATGGTGTCAAGTTTATAAATTCCAGTTCTGCAGTTTCTCCGTGGAGTGCGTTTTTTGTTTGTTTGTTTTGAAGTTTTTGTTGTTGAAGAATTGCCACTTTTTAAGTCTGAGTGTCCAGGGAGATTGAAGTGATTTCCTACTGGTTTTTGAAAAGACTGTCTGGTTTGGCCAATGTACATGGCAGAGGGGCATTGCTGGTACATGACGGCATATATCGCATTGGTAGATGTGCAAGTAAACAAGCCCCTGATGGTGTGGCTGATGTGGTTAGGTCCTATGATGGTGTCCCTTGAATTGATATGCAGACAGAGTTGGCAATGCAGTTTGTTGCTGGGATTGGTTCCTGGGTTAGTCTCTCAGTATTTGCTTCAGGTTGGGGGGCTGTCTGTAAGTGAGGACTGGCCTGTCTCCCAAGGTCTGTGAGAGGGATCGTCCTTCAGGATAGGTTGTAGATACTTGATGATGTGCTGGAGAGCTTTTAGTTGGGAGTTGTAGGTGATGGCTAGTGGCGTTCTGTTACTTTGTTGGGCCTGACCTGTAGTAGGTGACTTTTAACCCAGGAGCCAATTGTTGCAACAAACTGCGTTGCCAACTCTGTCCGCATATCTAACTTCAAAAACAGACTTCAACAAGAAACTGCAGAACTGGAATGAATTTGCAAACTGGGGAAGTGGGTTATAGATTGTTATAATAAGCCATAAATCCAGTGTGTTGATCTGAGTCCATGATTTTTTTGTGTGTAGCAAAATTTTTAATGTAAGCTCCCAGGCTTTCTTTTGAAATATTGAGCTGGTTTCGTTTGACAGGGCTGATAGGCCAGAGATAGTGATCGCTGTGTGAAAAGTGTTCACCCACATGTGATCTAGTGTTTTGTCTCTTATCATTTTCTTTGTGAGTGCATTTGACAGCGTAGTGATTGTCTGTTTTCACCCACGTAGTTGCTATTGGGGCATTTAGTGCACTGGATGAGGAACGCTGCATATTGTGCTAGGCATGTGTAGGAACCATGGATCTTGACAGATGTGATGTGGGAGGTATTGATCATGGTAGCAGTAGAGATAGGGCAAAGTTAGGGCTGGGGGGGGGGCACCCTGGTGGCAGGTCCAGGGCTGGGGTATAGTTGGGTTGTGGGACTGCCCTGGCTGCGTCAGGTTGGGGGCCAGGGGAGGGGCACCCCTTCCTGGCCATGGCAGGTCCTTGATCCAGTTCCCTGGGTGCCTGCACGCTGCTAAATAGGCTGCTGTGCAGCTGCACAGCTTACAGAGAATTTAGCTTAATACTCTGTAGTTTCTCATGCCATTCAGAGCAGGGAAAGGAATTCTGTCATCTGCTTGTTTTTTTCAAGGCTTTATACTGGACAAAATGCTATTGGAACTTAGTTTTGGCACAACATTTTCTGTAACAAATGGGTAAAACAGGATTTCAGTTTTATCTGTATTTCTTATGGCAGCATTGATATCATGAAAACTGTATATTTAGGCTCTAATACTTCTGTTTCCTTTTTAGAAATCAGTCTATTACAGATTTCTTCAAACCAGCTCCAAAACAAGGTAAATTAATCACTGTTATGAAAGATCTTTCATACGTGAGTTTTCCTAAATTATAGAAGTGCAGAAATCTAACTAAACATTTCTAGTTGTGAAACTTCTAATCTGGAGAAGACCTTGGCTGTATAACTAGATGTGTAAGAAATGTTGCTGATCAAATAGGTCTGATGTAACTTTGCGTGAATTCTAGTAGGGTAATAATGGCAAGGTTACAAATTTCCTTGCCATTGAGGCTGGTTAAACTAGATTGTGGATTGTATTCCAAACTGTGGCACAGTTTCATTTTTAGGTTTTGGGCATGAATACACTGTTTGAAATTACCTAGTGCAAGTAAACATTGAATTACTTAATAGTCTGGCTGGTGAGAGAAAGATGGAGTCTATGGATGTGTCTATGCTATCCAAAAGAGGGGTGTTCTGAATTGGGGTTAGTTAACTAAACTAGCAGTAAAGAGACAGCAACTCTGGTTAGCAGGTTGAGTTAGTGTGTGGGAGCATGGCATTGAGTTCAATCTGTTAATCCAAATTAGTTTTTAATTTGAGTTAACAGCTTGAATTCAACCCCTTGTTCCCATAGAGACTTTAACTCAAGCTGGTAAACAGTTAAAAGCTGAGTTGCTCTTCACTGCCATATTAACCAGAGTTGGCAACTCTCTGGTGGGTGAGTTAACCTGAATTAAGGACACACCCTTTTTTTGCAGGATAGACATACTTTCTTTATTTGACAGTAAATTCTGCATTGTTACTTCAGCTTTGTGTCTAAAAGCTTCTTTATTTCTCTTTGTGGTAGTGTGGTGACTAAATTATGTCTAATTTTTATCTTTTGTATCTCTTTTTATTTGGCAATAAAGACAGAATTGTATTGTGTTCTCCGGACAAAAGAAATGTAAAAAATGGGGATGTTGAACTGTCGGTCATACGTGCAGAACGATTTGAAAAGAAAATATTATCTCAGAAGAAAACTAGAAGGGAAAAGATTCCAGTCCAATCACCAAACAGTCCTGTAATGGATGACTTCTTGAGAGGAGGTAACAGAGATAAAAAGGACAGTCCGAAAGTTTTAGAGAACAATAGAGCATCCATGGTTCTAAGCACAAAGTATCCGAAGGTTGTGGTTCGAAAACTCCTTATGTCTTCAGGCTCTCCCAACTATTCCTTGACAAAAAAGGATATGACTAGTAAGAGAGAAACTGGGAGGAATGAAAAGTATCCAATTAAAACAAGAACACCGTTGTTTTATGAAAATGGTAAGGAACAGCGGATTGACTCTGTGGATCTAGAGGATGCCAGTTCAGACACCAGCAAATGGGTTTCAGCATCAGAAGTTGACATCTTAAAAAACTATGCCAGAAGTAATGGTAACGGCACAAAGCCTTATTCACAAAAAGCAGTGCATTCCACAAAGCTCCAGTACAGCTCTGTTGAGTCTCAATTTTGGTTACCACTGGAAACTTACTGCAAAGAAGGACAAAGAATGGAACAACCTAAACTGCAGTCCTTCAGTCCAGTAAAGGTATTCTTAGGACCCAGTATATCAAATCAGGTATGTCTGCAAGACTCAGTAAGGGTCAAATCTCTGACTAATATTTTAGGTGAATGTGATTACATACAGAATATAGTACATAGTATTGTCTTTTTAAGAAAAGCATTGATAAACTGATTAATATCTATTTCTAGGTTAGTCAGAAATAGCTTAAAAGTTGCCTGCTCAAAATAGAAGACTACCCAACCTAGGTATAAGTTTACTTTAATACCCCAAATCTTGAGGACCCCTCTGATAATTCAGTCATAAGCACTGGGCAATAGGAAGGGACATTAGCTCTCTTCCTGGCAGCAGTGGTCTGCTTTCATTCTCCATTTTCAATGCAAACACAGTGCTTTGATGGAAATTGTTGTCCCTCTCCCAATGGTAAACTTAAAGGCAAAGGCAGATATAAATCAGTATGCAAAAATAGTATAAAGTGAAGTATATTGATATAACTGGCATTTAAAACAAAAACAAAAACTTGTGATTTGATGAGGTAATTTTAGGTGAAGCAGTGATCCTCTGTCCCTGAATTTCACGTTTTAGGTATTTACAACTTTAGAATTAAGGCAGCAGTTTGCAAACTGTGGATGGGGAATCCAGAATGGTCATGACCCCATTTTAATACGGTCACCAGTGCTGGTGTTAGACTTGCTGCGACTCAGAGCTTCATCCCTGTGTGGTGGGGCTCTGGTTTCGGATTTAGCCCTGGGCGGCGGAGCTCAGGTTGCAGGCCTCCCGCCCAGGGCTGAAGCCCTTGGGCTTAGGGCATTGGTTCTCAAACTGGGGGTCACTGCCCACTTATGTGGGGGTCGCGAACAAGCCCCGACCCCAACGGTGGGCGGCGAGCCCTGATCCCAGTGGCGGGCCCCGGGTCCCCACTGGGTGAGGTGGGGCAGCAAGCCCCCACCCCGGAGCAGCGGCAGGGCGGCGATCCCCGGATCGGCAGCGAACCCAGACCCCCCGATTGAGCAGCGAGCCCTGAGCTGGAGCTGCAGGGTTGTGAGCCTGGAACAGTGTAGCTGTGAGCCCCAAGTCCCGACCCTAGCGCAGAGGAGCAGTGGGACTGCGAGCCCTGACCCCGGGGCGGGGCTGTTAGCTGGGGAGTCCAGTGCCCGCAGGTGACTGTGAGCCTGAACCCCAAGCTGGGTTCCAGTGCCCACAGGTGACTGTGAGCCTGAGCCCCAAGCTGGGTTCCAGTGCCCACAGGTGACTGTGAGCCTGAGCCCCAAGCTGGGTGTAAGCTGCCCTGACCACAAGCCCTGCATTGGGCTGAGAGCCTCTGTGCCCCCCAAATCCCAATTCCTGCACCAGGCTATGAACCCTGACCACGGATTACTTCAGGTCATTAATTACTGTCAAGTATTAAAATAAAATTTTACTTAAAAATAACTTTTTTCCACTTTTATTTAATTTCATAAAAATGTTTCACTCTTGATTTAAAAGCAGTGACAAAATTCATTTTAAGCAATAAGGTTTAAATCTAGTATTTCACGTAGCGTTGAATACAAAAAAATGTGTTTTTAATTTCTAATGGGGGGGTCGCACTCAGAGGCTTGGTGTTCAAAAGGGGTCGCCGATACAAAAAGTTTGAGAACCACTGGCTTAGGGTTTTCTGCCTCCCCCATTATCCCCTTTTCTGGGGTGGCAGGGCTCATGTGGACTCAGGCTTTAGCCCTCCCCTCCCCCCCGGGGGGTTATGTAGTAATTTTTGTCATCAGAAGGGGATTGCAGTGCATTGAAGTCTGAGAACCCCAAATTAAGGCATAAATCTTTTAGATGTGAACCTTGCAGTTAAGAGAAACAAAAGGTAGATTTAAATAAATGGAAATGGCATTGGTATTTTATTTCACCAACCAGCGAGCCCTGTTTAAAAACACTGTCAAGCTCAACAAGTCATTTCTCTCCCTCCCCCCCCCCCCCTTCTATCTTAACAGGGCAATGGATGTCTTTTAAGAAAAAGATCGAGCTCTGCTTCATGGGAGACTGCCTCAGGTAGAAACAGTGCTAATGATGTAGAATTAGTTGGCACAAACAGGTTACCTCATTTTAATGATTGTCATTGGTTAATGGCTAGATTCCTTTTGAAGTTTGAATACTCAGTGTATGTGCATGAAGATGGATTGGGATTCCCATAATTTCATAGAGGCTCATCAGTAACTAAAACTACACCTGAAACTTTACCACAAATATTCTGTGTTTTTTCTTTTTCTTTTTGTTAAACGTAATGTCAATTAAATAAACCTAATTGTTTCAGCATTGCAATGGTTTGGTCTGTTGTGGCAAAGTTTAAAAATTACTTGGAACTACTGAAAATGTTTAAAAGCAGTATATAATTAAGTGGTGCTGTAGCCATGTTGGTCCCAGGATATTAGAGAAATGAGGGCTTTTGTAAACTCAAAAGCTGGTCATTCTCACCAACAGAACTTGGCCCAATAAAAGATATTACCTAGCCCACCTGGTCTATCTCTAGTATATAATTAAATCAGGCTATGATGTTGCAGAAATGACCTGTGTTATCAATTTGCTATAAAAGGATTAAGCATGAATTCCTAAAACTTTAAAACCTAGAAACCACAATATTGATTCAAGACTAATTTGGAAATTCCATCTTTACTGTTGTAGTTTTACAACCTTTGTCTCTTTCATCTTTTTTTAAAAATTTTTTTAATTAGGGCTATCGATTAATTGCGTGAGTTCACTGCAATTAACTCAAAAAATTAACTGATTAAAAAAAGAATCACACTATTAAACAATAGAATACCAATTGAAATTTATTAAATAGTTTTGCATGGTTTTTTATGTATTCAAATATATTGATTTCTATTACAACACGCAATACGAACTATACAGTACTCACTTTATACTTTTTTTTCCCAAATATTTGCACCATAAAAAGTGATCCCAGCAATTACTGACCGGTAAGTCTAATGTCAATATCTGGCAAATTAGTTGAAACAATAGTAAAGAATAAAATTGTCAGACACATAGAGGAACATACATTTGGGCAAAAATCAACATAGTTTCTGTAAAGGGAAATCATGTCTTACTCTTTGAAGGGGTCATCAGTCATGTCAACAAGGAAGATCCAGTGCACATAGTGTACTTCCAGAAAGCCTTTGACAAGGTCCCTCACCAAAGGCTCTTATGTAAATTAAGTTGTCATGGGACAGGAGGGAAGATCCTTTCATGGACTGAGAACTGGTTAAAAGACAGGGAATAAATGGTAAATTTTCCGAATGGAGAGGGGTAACTAGTGGTGTTCCCCAAGCGTCAGTCTTTGGACCAATCCTATTCAACTTATTCATAAAAGATTTGGAGAGAGGAGTAAAGAGGTAAATTTGGAGAAAGTGAGGTGGCAAAGTTTGCAGATGATACTGAACTGCTCAAGATAGTTAAGACCAAAGCAGACTGTGAAGAACTTCAAAAAGATCTCACAAAACTAAGTTATTGGGCAACAAAATGGCAAATGAAATTTAATGTGGATAAATGTAAAGTAAAGCACATTGGAAAAAATAACCCCAACTACATACATACAATTTGATGGGGGCTAATTTAGCTACAACTAATCAGGAAAAAGATCTTGACATCATTCTCTGAAGACATCCATGCAGTGTGCAGCAGCAGTCAAAAAGCAAACAGGATGTTAGGAATCATTAAAAAAGGGATAGTCTCAGTCTTATTCTCTATTTTATTGCCCTTATATAAATCCATGGTGTGCCCACATCTTGAATGCTCTGTTCAGATGTGGTCTCCTCATCTCAAAAAGGATGTACTGGCATTAGAAAAAGATCAGAGAAGGGCAACTAAAATGATGAGGGGTTTGGAACAGGTCCCATATGAGGAGAGATTAAAGAGGCGAGGACTTTTCATCTTGGAAAAGAGGAGACTGGGGGGCAGAGGGGGGGATATGATAGATATATATAAAATTTTAGTGATTGTGGAGAAAGTGAATAAGGAAAAGTTATTTACTTGTTCCCATAATATAAAAACTAGGGGGCACCCAATGAAAGTAATGGACCCCAGGTTTAAAACAAAAGGAAGTTCTTCACCCAGCGCTAATACTAGTAATCAAAAATAAATATAAATTGTAATTGACATCAATATATTTGAAAATGTGGAAAACATCCAAAAATATTTAAATGGTGTTCTATTATTGTTTAAAAGTGTGATCAATTTTTTAAATTTCTTGGCAGCCCTATTTTTAATATTGTCTTCCTTTTAAATCATAATTTTGTACTATTCAGTATAAAGAAGTTTGCATAAATTTAATTTAAAAATGATTAAACCAGATGAGTAAATCCTAAAGCAGGGGTTCTCCAAACTTGTTCCATGGGTTGGCTAAGGTTAAGCCCCTGGTTGGCCGCAAGATGTTTTGTTTACCCAAGTGGTCTTAGGTTTGGCTGCTCGCAGCTCCCACTGGCCGCGGTTCGCCATTTCCGGCCAATGGAAGCTGTAGGAAGCAGTGGCCTGGCCCTGGTGAAACCACAGAATAAGTTTGGGAGCCCCTGTCCTACAATAATTCCATTGAAATCAGTGGAATTATTATCTTGTGTACTGTAGAATTAAGGCTATGAGTCTGTCACAGAAGTCAGTTTCCATGACTCCATGAGCTATGTGACTTTTGCAGACTGTGCTACAGTTTGGTTGTGTGGGAGTGGGGGCTCAGGGTTAGGGGCAGGGGGTTGGGTGGGGAGGGCACTTATCCTTGGATGGGGAGCTCCCACTGGCATGGCCCTGCAGCTCCTAGGCAGAGGAGGGGCCAGGTGCCAGGGGGCTCTGTGCATGGCCTGTGCCTTCAGGCTCCACCCCCACAGCTCCTGTCGGCTGTGGTTCCTGGCCGGTGGGAGCTATGCAGCCAGCACTTGTGGTGGGACTGGGAGCAGTGTGCAGCCCTCTCACCCCTCCGCTGCCTAGGAGCTGCAGGGACACGCAGAGCAGGGTAGGGAGCCCCACAACCCCCCCCAGCACTTGAGGGCTTCTAGACTGTATCCTACCCACCAAACACCCATTGCCCCCCACCCATGTTTTAGGTAGGGGTATAGAGTCAAAGTTCTGGACAGTCCTGGGCTGTGGATTTTTGTTTACTGCCCGTGACCTGTCCATGACTTTTTACTAAAAATATCCATGACTAAAACGTAGCCTTAATTAGAATAAATAAGAGCAGAATTTCATTCCCTTTGTGCATAGGTCACTTCACTTGATCTGCTTTTTCTTTTTTTTTAAATCACAGATTCAAACGTATCTAAAAAGTGAACACCACGAAATTAATGCATAGTTGATAATGTGAGGTATTGAGAGTGTTTACTAAATATAAAAATATAGCTAAATACACAGTGCATGTTAGTACACCAATTTACAAAATACAGTGAAACCTCGATATAATGGACTAATTCGGGCGAGGGGGTGTCCGTTAAAGCCGAAAGTCAGTTATTTAATAATTTTTTAAAATCATTAAATAACAGGACTTTTGCCTTTAACAGACACCCCCCTTACCCGAATTAGTCCCTTATATAGACGTTTTACTGATCACGGCTGGGAGCCGTGAGTCAGCCCGCCCAGCGGCAGCCAGCAGCCCGCCCGCCCGGGACCCCGGCTGCTGGGACCCGGGCGGAAGCAGTCAACCTGCCCGCCCGGATCCCCGCTGTGGGGAGCCAGGCGGGAACCAGCAGCCAGCCAGCCTGCCCGCACGCGGGAGCCAGCAGCCAGCCAGCCCGCCCGCAGGTGGGACCCGGGCGGGAGCCGGCAGCCCCCGAATAACGGATTTCGGATGCATCGGAAATTTTGTCCGTTGCATCCGAAGTCCGTTAAATCGAGGGTTTACTGTAGCAGTGCTTTTGCCCAGTCTCTGTCTCGGGTGTCAAACTTAGCTTTAGAAGAACACATCCTTGGGTCTCGTAAGTTGGATGGACTATAAAACAATAGTTTTATATATAATTGCATTTTCTACTCCCTTCCGTCTCGGCTGCCAGAGGTGGTGATGCTTAGTTAGAAATTTGGAATTGGACCACCACCTAGAAGATCAGTACCTATATTTTAAGAGAATCTTTATCCAAAAGGGAATGGGATCTGTTAAGTGTGTTAGTTACTGTCATACTCTTAATTCTGTTGTTTTCAGAAGCCCAGATATAAATAAATGTATTTGAAATAAAGTACTTCAGATTTATGGAAACTTTCCTCTGTTCTCAGAAATTATCCTTCTTCCCTTAGTCTGGGCTACTATCAGTCCAACATATTTTAATTCTAGCATATGGAGCAGATGCCACAATATGATATTGAGCACTTTTCTTAAAAGAAACTGTTCTTATTTCATTGCCAAATTAGTTACAAGTAGTAATGCACCTGTATCATCTCAACTAAAGAGAACTGATCTTAGCCTGAATACTGTGGACTAAGTGAGAGAGTTGCTGTATTTTATCAGTTATGTCACTAATGAGGAACTAATTGTCATCTTCCTCTTTTTTTAAAAGTACTGTTATGATACAATTTCAAGTGATACACTGACATATTTACAAAATATGAAACTTCTTTCAAACTTTTTCCACAGATGATTCATCTCAGTCAAAGCAGGTTTCAAAACCTGAAGTTTCTTCTCCAGTTCTATCAAGATGGTCATCTGAAAAGGCTGTTAATGTATGGAAAAACCAGTCATTCCTCAACTCAAAAATTTCTTCAGGACTGTCCAAACAAATAGATTTTACTGGAAAAAGAAAAAGGATATCTGTGAACATGGATTTGAAAAGTTCAGGGAAACCAGTGGTACAAAGTTTGAATGAACCTCATTTCAGCAGGTCATCTGAAAAATGCAAAAATAGAAAGTCTGAATTCATTAAACACATTGTACTAAAGTCTTCAGTTGCTGGTGTTCTGCAACTAGAGGATGCTGCTATGTCACGTAGAGAAGATTTGTCTCTTACAGAGAAATATTTTGACATAAGCCGCAAAAAGGAAAAAGATAATTCCTCATATGTGGGTTTATCACCTTTATATTCTGGACACTCTGCTAATAAAAATGACCAAATCTATGTTGCCGATACCAAAGAAAATCAGTTGCAAGCAACCTGCTCGCATTTCCTCTTGGAAAAGTCAACATCTCTTTCTCAGGAAAAAGCTACTGTAAAGACTTCTCTCCATGAATTAACTAAAACTCAGTCAAACACAGCATGCACAAAAGAAACAAAATGCTTGCCGCCTCCTTCCCACGTTCAGAGTGCTAATTCATCTCTGGTATTGGAAACTAAGAAAGAGCAAGACAGAGTGAGACAGACTGAAGCTATCCTTTGTAAAAATGATAATGTACAGCTTCCCTCAGATTCTCACAAGAACTTTACTAAATCAAAAGAGAACACTGTAAAGACTTCAGAAGATAATTCTAACTTGCCTTCAGTGGAAATTTTTGAGAAGCCTGTATTTTCAGTAAAGATTGGCAAAGTTGTTGCACGTTCACTAGATTTTGAAGATGGATGTTCAGCTAATAGCACTAGTTCTTCACAGATTTCAAATGACTTGAATGTTGGAAGCTCCAACATAACTTCTATTTTAAATAGAAAATTAAGCAACAGTTCTGATAGTGAAGTTGAGAGTTTTGACTGTAATATGGAGAGTGATGAAGACGAAATGCTCTTGCCACTGCAAGATATCTTGTCCTCAACTTCAAAACCACATGTTGGAAATCCAGAGGAAACTTGTCTAGAGGATGTTTCACAAGACACCTTGACTCCATCACCCAAACTTCCTGTAAGTGGCTAAAAAATGTTTCACCTGAGTCAAATTTGTCAGTTTGTTTCTTCTGACACTTCAGTGTTTCCTATAAAAGAAGAATCTCTTCTAAAGTCTTGTGTATTTGGCTGTAAAACTGGGTAGTCAGTTCTGATCCTATAACATGGTGAGCATCCTTCTATCGTGTATTATATCACACACATACATACCCATTATATCTGAGCACTTGTGGAGATTACATAAAGTAAATACATTCCTTTGGCTCTCTTTCACTTGAACATATTAGCAGTTTCAGGAACTTTGTTTTCCATTTACCCTTCCTGTTAAAACTGAAATAGGTTTTACGTTTTCATATTGTCCTGAATGTGGCAAGGTCATTCCTTGGTCAGCTTCAGTTCTTTTGGGAGTTCAATATTTGTTGGGCTGGCTGCTGAATAAGCTGTTCCCCAGTCTCAAGAAGTTCACCCACCTTGATGAATTTAAAAGTAGTTAGCAGTGTTCCCTCTAATTTTTACCATGCATGTACAGAATGAATTTTGTTATGTGCACCAATATGGAGGTGACGTGTGCCATAATTCATGTGGCAGGAGTGGGATCGAGGGGTTCGGAGTATGGGAGGTGGCTTAGGGCTGGAGTGTGGGGGGTGAGGGCTGGGGGTGGGGCTGGGGATGACGGGTTTGAAGTGCGAGCTCCCCTTAGTTACAGTGGGGAGAGAGGAATCCCCGCAGCTCACTCTCCCTGCTACAGCACCTGGGTTGTGTGGGGCTGGGTTGGGACCCGGGGAGGGGCTCCTCTCCGCTGGCTGCCGCAGGTCTGGAACTGGGAGAGAGGCATCTCTCTCCGCCACAGCCCTGAAAGCCTGCAAGGTGCTTAGTAGGCTGCTGTGTGGCCGTGCAGCTTAGAGGGAACCTAGGTAGTTAGTGAGCTCTGAAGGCTCAGGACATTGACCTGTGAACTTGAAGTGTTCTTTGAAGTGTATCAAACCATCCTATTGAGGGAGCCTGAATTTCAAGGAAGCTGAGAATACTTAGCAACTTGTAAGAGGTGCCAGGACTCGGCCTGCAGTCACTTCTCTTATTTTCCTCAGTCCATCCATTTGGATGAACCCCATCTTACAATTTACATGGGTATTATGGGGATAATTTAATGTTACCACTTTACAAATTATTTGTTCAGTAGCACAACCTAGCAAAAAAAGCTGCTTTTTTTAATATAAATTTTATAATCAAATATAAAGGAGTGTAACTTTAAACACTTCTAGCATAAGACTTTCCTAATGTAGTGCTCCTAACAGAAGGCTAATTACTTTGAAAATAGCTGATTTGTAAAAGAAAAAAAACCCTTATTTGTAAGACAACATTGACTATCATGACTACATAAAAATGTATTCTATTTCTAACTCTTGAAATAGTGTGTGTATGCGGTTTGCCTTGTTTCCTGAAAAAACACAAATATTTTACACACATGTAATGACCCTAATTAGAGGCACATACTAGATCAGATGTTTGGTCACAATCATTTATTACAAACATCTTTACCTAGTATGTGTCTGTGGAAATAAATGGACACTGCAGATAAATAGTATGTTACTCAAGAATTGCCATGACCATATCTTTTGTGGGGTATTCTCCTGTTTTTGTGTTGTTGTTTTAAGAATGGTGCGCACACAACAATATAGAACAAAAATCAGAAGGGGGGAAAAAAAGGCTCCTGAATTTGTGCTAAAGCTACCTCAGGCCGAATTTCTAAATGTTAATGAAATGCAGGATCTGGGGAAAGCACTGCTTCTTCCCCCACCAAAATATTCCTTTGAGTTTCTATGTTTGGACCCACCTGGCTCTGAACCCTGGGCCCAGTGTTGTAGACTTCTCTATTCTATTGACGAGCTTTAATTCTCTTCACCCTTATTGGGTAAAACCTGGTATCGCTTCCTTAAGAAGTGAGCAAGTGTATTTGCTTAACTTTTTATATGGTGCTTTTCACTGTAGTATCTGACACCCATTTTACATACTAGTTAAATGAGGCTTAGAGAGGAGGTGTTTTTTTTTGTCCAGTGTCACATAGGAAGTTTGTAGTAGAGCTGAAAACAGAGCTAAGATCCGAGATAAGACCAATGTTTCATCTGCTGCTCCGTGCTGTCTGTCCGAGAGAGAATGTTTCTGCTCTTTGCAATTGGCGATGTAATCTATCAAGTGGGGCTCTTTGGGTTCGATTTTATTTTTCAGGATCTCCAGTATGTTTCTAAGTCTATATAATACAGTGGTTCTCAAACTTTTTGTATTGGCGACCCCTTTTGAACACCAAGCTTCTGGGTGCGACCCCCCCCATTAGCAATTAAAAACACATTTTTGATATTTAACACTGTTAAATAGTAAATTTAAACCCAATTGCTTTAAAAGAATTTTCTCACTTCTTTTAAATTAAGACTGAAACATATTTATCAAATATAAGTGGAAAACTTATTTTTTATTTTAATACTTGACAGTAATTAATGTCCTGAACCAATCCAGGGTCAGGTTTCATAGCCTGGTGCAAGGATCGGAGTTGGGGCTTGCAGCCCAGCAGAGGGTTTTGGGTCAGGGCTCAGCTTGGGGTTCAGGCTCGCAGCCCCACAGCTCTGCCCTGGGGTCCGGGCTCACAGCCCAGCCGCTCCGCCGCGTGGGGATCAGGGCTCGGGGCTCACAGCCCCTCCACTCTGGGTCGGAGCTTGCAGCCCCTCCGCCACGCTGAGGTCAGGGCTTGCAGCTCACGGCCCCTCCACCACAGTGGGTTCGGGCCTCGGGTCTCCCTGCCATTCCGCCCTGGGTTCGGGGCTCAGGGTTTGCAGTCCTGCTGCTCCAGCCTGGGGTCCGGGCTTGCTGCTCTGCCCCAGGGTTGGGGCTCACAGCCCCACCGCTCCACCCCGGGATCGGGGCTTAGGGCTTGCAGCCCTGCTGCTGCAGCCTGGGGTCGGGGTTCACAGCCCTGCCCCAGGGTCGGGGCTCGCTGCCCCGCCGCTCCACTCCGGGGTCGGGGCTCGCCGCTCCATGCTGAGGTTGGGGCTTAGGACTTGGCACCCCGCCACCCCACCCCGGGGATCGGGGCTTAGGGCTTGCCGCCCCGCCCTGGGGATAGGGGCTGGAGTGCCAGCCCGCTGCAGGGGCCGGGTCACCCGCCACGGGGGTCAGAACTTGAGCCAGCAGCCTGCCGTGGGGGTTGGGGCTCGTGACCCCCACAAAAGCGGGCCGCGACCCCCTGTTTGAGAACCGATGATATAATATATCTCTTGAGCAGTTGGATTAAATTATGATTATAAACGCTACCTTTTGTCTAGCTGTGAATCCTCTTAAGACTGTGTTCTACATTTATAAAAAAAAAAATTCATATTACTTCATTGCAGCTTTATAAGATTCCTGTTAAGAGTCACGTGTCTTATGTGAACAGCCTAGAGCATCTCTTGAAGGAGAAGGAAGAATCCAAAAGGTTAGCATGTTTGTTATTTTAAGGTAAATCTAATAATACTTGTGAAAAATGCTAAACTTGCTTGTAGAATCACAGGTTCTTTATTCCTCCCAGAACTGGCACAGAATTTGGCTACAGCTGCCAATGTGCCCCAGTTGTTACCTAGACTGAGGGGTCACCTGAATGTGTGTTAATGTGATTGTCAGTAAACGGACATAGTGTTAGTTGTGGCTTTTGTGATGTGTATACCTGTCCTTAGTCTCATTCCAGTTCCTGTTGTCTCCCTTATTGTAGGCCACCAAACAGCTGCTAGGCAGGTATGAAATAAAATGACTTGCACAGACTTTTTACTGTAGCTTATTCCGAGCTGGTTGCTGTTATTGAGGTAGGCCTATCAGACACTAAAATTGTTCTTGCTGCCTACTAGGATCTGAACAGCCACAGTTTGGTGGGTGCAATCAATTGGCGTCCTTAAGGCAAAAGGCATAGGCTGGATTGTGTATTGATGCCAGTTGGTAATGATGGGAGGGGATACTATTGACAATCTAGCTAGTAACAAACTTGATCTTAGAAGTAAATTCAAAAGCTGATTAAAGTAATAGGAGAAGAGTATTCTTCCCATTGATCTCTTACCTGTTTATAATTTAATTGATATAATTTACACGTAAGATCATACAGCTCTAGTCTTCATCAATTTTTTATTTTAAACTGATATACTCAGAAGAGTATATTCAGCAAGTTTCATCACATTATATAATGTGCTTCACATGATGCTTTAATCCAAGATCTGAACTCTAATCTACAACAGAACCTACTTCAGTTTGTTGTAAAAATGGACTAGCAATAATAAGGTGTTCTGCTCTTACCTCCACTGCAGGGTAGATGAACTAGAGAAGCAACTACAAGAAGAAATACAGGAAATTGGACTAAATTCTTCAATTGGAGAGGAAGAGCAAGAAAGCTCTGATGAAGATCGAGAGCTGTCAGAAGAACACAGGTTTTTCTTCTTTAATATCACCTAAATCCCTTCTTAGTCTCTTCAGTCTCCCACATGGGCACACATGCTCAGTGTAATGTTATTTATGTCAGTGGTTCTCAACCAGGGGTCTGGGCTCCTTGGGGGGCCGTGAACAGGTTTCAGGAGGTCCGCCAAGCAAAAGCCAACATTAGACTCACTGGGGCCCAGGACAGAAAGCCAAAGCCCTGGGCTCCGAGCCCAGATATTCAGGGCTAAAGCCGAAGCCTCAGCAGCTTAGCTTTGTGGGTCCCCCTGTGGCATGGGGCCCTGGGCAATTGTCCTGCTTGCTATCCCCTAAAGCTGGCCCTCCCTTTTATATGTGAAAAATCAGTTGTTGTGGCACAGGTAGGCTGTGGAGTTTTTATAACAAGTTGCCGGGGGGGGGACGGGGATGGACTCTGAAAGAAAAAGGTTGTGAAAACCCCTGTTTTATGTGGCTGCTGTAACCTATCCCTGTTAACTCTTAAGTTTTTTATCTTCAGAGTCCTACATAATTACTTGGCAATAACTGTATTGAATCTAGGCTAAAGAGGCTTTTCAGTTTAAGGCTGAAATGTTCATCAGCCAAGGATAAAACTGTCTCAGACAGGAAGTACCAATTTTCTAAGTTCACAAGAACAATTATGTGTATTACAGGGCATTTATAAAGAGGTTTTCAGTAGTATCTGATGCCATTCCTGATTATCATCCTGGAGAAGAAATATTTCACTTATCAAACTCTGGGAAAATCTTCAATCAGCATAACCTTGATTTGAGGAATTCTGGTTTCATCCCTCAAAATCCTATAGAGAAACTTCTTCTTAGGTAAGGATATCTCCCTCCCCCCCCCCTCCCCACATGCTATTGCCCTTTATTTGCAAGGCTGTCACAATGGCTAAAGAGTTTAAAAAAAAAAAAAAAAGCCTTTGGCTGGAAGTGAGTTCTGCTGAACTTGAAAACAGCACTAATCCCTTTCTCTGGAACGGAGGTTTTCCTAGAGGGCTTTACAAAACAACTGCCGCTGCTTGAAAGGAGGCTTTGCCGTTTCCCCCTGTAGGTGGGAACCTGGGTCTCCCGCTTAGTGGTTAGGGCTCCAGGTGGCAGCTCCACTTTGTGGGCACAGTTCCCTAGTAGCAGCCCTACCTTGGTGCAGTTTTCAGGTGGGGTAGAGAACCCCAGGCCCTATCACTTCACTGGGTTCTGATCCCAGGCCCAGGAGGTTGGTTTGGCTTCACTCACCTTGTGGTGCCTTGCATCAGCCTCAAGCCAGGTTGTCACTTCCTACCTCCCTCTGCATGCTTACTGGCTGTCTCTGGGGAGTGCTGTATTCCCAGTCTCTGGGTGCTAGGGTACCTTCCAATTGATTCCTCTTCTCTTTCTTACTATTTTCACAGATCAGAAGTAACACAGCAGCTTTCTTTAGCAACTCAGGGTTTCCTCAGTTGTGCTTACAGTTGTACGCAGTGCCCCATACCAGTTTTAAAGTGGTTGTTTCAGGTAAGATCATTGCTGTTTTCCACTTCTCCTGGGTTAGATTATACAATTATATTCATGATTAGTTTATTTGGAGACATACACTTATACAGTCATATAGTTAGAATACCCAAGATTGTGAACCTAGTAGATCAGTTTCTAATTAAACATGACTCACCCTCTCTTTCAGGATCCTGATCTGTCCTCCAGTCTGAAATATTTCAACTGTGCCTCTTTCTGCAAACACCAGAGACATTTCAGACATTGTGGGGTTCTGGGGCTTGGCCATGCCACTTCTCTTTTCACCTCTCTGGCACTACAAACAGAATAGGACTTCGGCAATCTTGCCTTATTCTTTAGAACCCTAGTGTCTTAAATGTTATTTTGGGGGCAATAGAAAGCACTCTCTCCTCTTCCCATCCCTATTATTCCTTTTAGGAGATCAAATTTCTTGTACCCAGCCTGTCTAATAGGACCACCTGCCAAACTCCTTTTTTCTCCTCTTCCTTCCCCAATCAGGGCAGAGCAAGCCAAGCAGACAAGTAGAAGACCAGTAGGTGCTCCTTCTGTCAGGTGGTATAGAAGGGTTAGGGAGTTCTGCCCTCTCTGCTCCCATTCCATAGAACCTTATGCTGAGGAAGGGCCTCTGATTCTGGACAGCAAATCAGGGTTTCCATTCCCTTGTGACCCTTCCACCATCACCAGCAGGCTTCTGTAGATACCCTCAACAGGAGTGGTTCTGTCCTGAAACAAGCTAAGGGGAGAGGTCAAAATTCAGAGAGTAGATCTTACTACTGCATTTTCTTTCTTTCCCCCAATCTGTCTGACTCAAAATAAGTTCTTCCTCTCCAATCATCTCTTCCAGGGTCATGTATATCATTAATACATTTAAATAAGATCGATCTCCTAAGAATTCAGTGTGGTATTATGGATGCTTATCTGGCCCAGAGTTAAAGTCTAAGTCAGAACTGCCCTCACCACTGATTAGCAGGGAGAGAGACTGTCCAGGTGGCTTGGCTTGTGGGAGAAGTCCGTTCCAGAAGTAAAATCCACATGTGACATATCTCACATTTTAGATTGCTGCTACTAGAATGAATCTTCTCATGAATGGTTGAGACCTTGGGATGTACGTTCTGACCTTATCCTTTGCAAAAATGTAACTTTTTATTAAACATTCACAAGATAAGAACTCTGTCTGAATGATGCAAATAGCCTGAATACCCAATGGTGTCATGCGTCACACTGTTCCTTGCATAGAAGGCTTTGGAGTTTGTTTATTTTCTGTTTATCTATTTCTTCCCTTAACAAGGATTCATATTATTTTATTAATAAAACTTCAGTGTACCTAATATGTAACTTAGTTTGCAATGTTTCTTTCAACAGGTGATGTCAGTTCATTCAGACTACTATGTTTCAATGCAGATTTTGGATACACTGATGGAGATAATGATTAAAAATGGTGAGTCTTTAAACAAGAGACCGTTGTGATTGACTGAGGATAATGGTCATTAGGCCCAAATCTAGAAAGAGGAAAAACAGAGAATACTCTGGTTCTCTTTGATTACATTGTCACTCTAGATCCGCATTGTGAGTTTAGGTCCCTTCACTGGGTGATATGCTACACATTTCATAGCTGCTAGTCTTTCAGTGATTTGCGTGCAAGCCATTTAGCTGGTCATGATCTCAGTCTACAGCTGCAGAGATAATACACCCAATACAAAGGTTACTCTGGTCCTTTCATTCTTGTCCAAATAGCATTAAAACTGGGAGGACATCTGTCCAAATCAGATATTGACTTTTTCCCCTCAGAAGTCTTTACCTTTTCCTCTGCAAAATGCCTTTGAGCATCTATCTGCCTCTGCTCTCATTTCCTGCTTACCATCTCAAGGACTTCTGTCTGACCACTCCATATATTCTCTACCTCTTTTGTTCATTCAAATCCCTCAGAACTCTCTACTGATTGAAGCCTACCAGCTAATTTTTTTAATTAAATGCAGTCACTCACCTATTTCATATAAACTTTTAAAAAGCTGGTATGGGTTTAGAGTTTCTCAGAACTGTCCCATTTATTTTGTGCTTGATTTCTGTTTGTTTCGATTGTAAGATTCCGGGACAGGAAACATGTCTTCCTTTGTCTTGTACATCACTGAGAACATGCCTAGTGCTAAACGAATAAAAATGTTATTCAGTTGTGTATCTTTTTCTCAAATGTTTACTCAATAGGAGTAGGGTTTGATCCTGCTTGGGGCACTCTGTTTCCTCTGTTTTCAACATTCCTTGCAGCAGCATTGAATCCCAATCAGAGCTATAATCCTTTTTGTTGTCTGAAAAATTTTGCATCCCGTTTCTATCTTCTCTTAACTTAGCTACCCCTAGACTCTAGAGCATCTTCTACAATTACTTTGTGTATGTCAGACAGTAATGCATGCTATAAACCAATATCCTCTAGGCTTTGAGCATCCTCTCTTTGGTAATTGCCATCAAGCATGAGTAAATTATACCTGTACAATGCTTTCTGGGTTAGAAATTGTGTCCATTCTTAGAGGCAGGCATAACCCTTCCAGTGTTATAACCCTGCCAGTTTATCTGGTCTTCTGAAAGAAACCCTCACCCCACATATCATGCCCTGGGTTTGGGAGCAACTTCAAAAACTCACCTAAAACATAAACTGCTCTCAAGTGGACAACCAATATCACCTTTCAGTGTCAAGCACCACACCTTGGTGCTACAAAATTATCCTGGTGGCTTTGAGGATAACAGGCCTCCACTTTGATGTAGAGTAGATCCTCCCGTTAGTAGTGCTTAGCACTGGCCTCACATAGGGCCATTACACAGATTCAGTTTCTTTAAAAGCAACAAACTAAAATTAACTTTTTAAAGATTTAATTTCTTGTTTTGTACTTGTAGCTTCCATCAGAGATGCACAGTCTGAAGCGTGGATTCCCTCACTGTCTGATGTATCGGCTATATTTATCAATATGGGAGTGCCTTTTAGATCTTTATTTCCTCTGCAGCATCTCCAGCCCACCTTTAGTGAAGATGATATTTTGTAAGTACAGTATTTTTGCTCTTGCATTCTTTGCACTAAACAATAAATAGTCTATCTCATGCTGAAATATAGACTAGGAGCTGCTTCCTTGGTTTTCTTCTGTCATGCCCTCTCTCTCGCTTTTTAACAGTGTACAACAGCCTGACTGTTAACCATATAGTACATAGAACACATACCATTATAACAATGTCTGCCAATTAAACCCTCTCGTTTGAACATTTATCAGTTCTTGGCTCGTCCTGCTTTAACTTTTCACTGAGTTTTGCAAAAAGTGCAACCTAGGAAATTGGGCCAAACCATTAAGAGTGCTTTAGAGCAGTAAGAACGAGGAGTACTTGTGGCACCTTAGAGACTAACAAATTAATTTGGACATAACCTTTTGTGGGCTAAAACCCACTTCCTCAGATGTCTGGCTTTTAACCCACGAAAGCTTATGTCCAGATTAATTTGTTAGTCTCTAAGGTGCCACAAGTACTCCTTATTCTTTTTGCGGATACAGACTAACACGGCTACTACTCTGAAACCTATAGAGTAGTGGTTCTCAACCAGGAGCCGGGGTCCCTTAGCGGGCCTCGAACAGGTTTCAGGGGCCTCCAAACAGGGCCAGCATTAGACTCACTGGAGGGCAGAAAGGCAAAGCTCCACTGTATAAGGCTGACCCCTGCCACCTGGGGCTGAAGCCTGAGCAATGTAGCTTCATGATGGCCCCTGTGGCATGGGGCCCCAGGCAATTACACCCGAACACCTGTCCTGGCTTTTATATGCAGAAAACCAATTATTGGGGCACAGGTGTCCGGTGGAGTTTTTATAACATGTTGGGGGGACCTCCGAAAGAAGAAGGTTGAGAACCCCTGCTTTAGAGACCCCCAGAACTTGTTCCCTATGACACTTCCTAAGAAACTGTGCAATATTTTTCTTAAATTGAATCAAAATGGTTATGGAGTATTTTTTTTTTAAAGTAATTTATAGGTTGCTTAACATATTTTCTGTTAGATCTGAAATGCAAGTAAGAGTGGGAAAACAAACAAGTGGAGATACCTCTGCAGGTCCTGCTTTGTCTTGTCTGCCAGAAACCAACCTAATAAACATGATCAAGGTGAGATTTCTTGAGTGCTGTTTTTTAAAGGAGATCTATGTCTGAGTGCAGTACTGTGTATATATTGTGAAGGTAAGACTACCCTGAAAGAAAGCCAATCTCGTATTTTTGAGAGAGCTCTTCTGAGTAAAAGTTTCTAAAATTTTTAAATACAAAATTTTTAACCAACTTCAAAAGTAACTTGTGGAAATACTTTGTCGTAACATATCATTTGTTTAGGGAAAGCGGTAACTGTATGACAACATTACTGTTCACAAGAAATGTTTAGTGAAACATTCCTGAGAAATCCAGAATAATATATGTGCATTAGGGTGTAGGTTAAGGAGTACATATATTTTCAGAAGAGAATAAAGTGGGATTAACCCATACAGTAATACCTGTAAATCTCGCTCTCTGATTTTAATACTAGCAGACATACCCGGCGTTGCTCGGGGTATGTTTTTTATTAATACAAATTTTGTTCAGAAGCCTCATTTTGTCTAATGAATTTCATTCTCTTGCATTTAGATGTGGTTTCTCCAATACATTTTCGCTTTTTACGCGGCATAATGAATAGGGCTCTTTTTTACACTCAGCTCTCTGGTTATCTGTATTATTACATCATAACTATGTCACAGACAACAGCATGTGTTAACCTGCTGCCCAGATGATGGTATGTGAGCTGTGTAGTTGATGATAATGAGCTTTAAAGAATTTCACCCCTAGGGGCGTAAGAGGGGAGATTTTAAAAATTTTCGATTCTTACCCTGATTAGGACCCTAAAGCCTATAACTCTACCAAATTTCAAGTATCTAGCTGAAACGGTGCAGAAGTAGTAAGGGAACATACATACATACACCATTTCTCTTTTAGATAGAGAGAGAGGATATATAGGGTAGATTTTTCAGATATTACTGTATGGGTTAATCCCACTTTATTCTCTTCTGAAAATATATGTATTATATATTATCTATATCTATATAGCATGTCTGCTGTTCCATGGGGGGTGATAACTGCTGCAGAACCTTTTCACAACCTCTCCAGGGAATTTTGTATTGCAGTCAGATGAAAACACATCCTGTCTGAATAATGGAAAGCAGGGAGTGAATAGTTTGAGAAAAATGTGCAACTGTAAATGAAAAAATACTCCCTTTTAGTCGTCTTGTATAGTGGGAGATTTTGCAAAGGAAATCCATCAGTTGGTACCCATTTAATATATCTGCTGACGAATTTAAGATCCTAGAATATATTTTAAAATACAGCAGAGCCCTCTTTATCTGGTCTCATTTGGGACCCCTTGCCAGATCAGATAAACTAAAGATTGGGAAAATGCAGTGCTGCATCGCCATCTAGTGATCACAGGCGAGATCACCTACTTCTGGCTCTGGAATCCTGGTCGTTCCACAAATGCAGAGCCGGTTAAGGAGGGGGTTGGATAAATGGGGTTCTACTGTAGTAATTTAACTAAAATCTCATAATTTAATATGTTGCTTTTCCCAAAAAGTTTCTTGGCTTTTGTACAACTATGTATCCGGATGCTTATGCGGACCGAGACATATTGCTGCTGCTTCTGTTGCTTTTTAAAATTAGCCTGGAAAAATTATTGAAGCAAATTCCATTGATAGATCTTCAGTGCCTACTGTTAAAACTACTGAAAAATATCAGAGACTGGGATGCCAAGGTAACTTCATAACTAATTTGATAGTGCTAAGTATATAAAATTATAGCTTGAGTCCAAGGAAATCCTCTTGTTTAAACCTTGACCTGTATTTAAGTACATTCATATGGTCATCCTGATTTGTGTTTGATCTAGCAAAAAAAAATTTCAACATAAATAACAAAATCACTGTTGGAAAATTCAATATAAGCAAGATGAGTTTTGGATCTCTCCATGATTCCTGGGGGGGAAGAGGTGTGACTGAATATGTGGGGGAGAGGGATAAGTGTAAATGTTTCTCTACCATTGTGCTTCTCTGTCTTGTTTGTAAGCGACAGACATTGAAATGTATATTGAAATGTACAAGAATCTGATTCAACAGAATTCTAGTAAATTTAGAATGTATGCTTGGAAGAATGAAGCAAAGCATTATCCTAAATGTAGCTGGCAAACAATTTTTTGGCATACTAACCTCAAGTGTCCTCTGTAAATTAATAAACCTGGAATATCTGTGGGTGACCAACTATAAATGGAATGCAGAAAATATCATTAAGGACATGCTCTCCCTTTCTGCATGGCTCCAAGGAGGGGATAATCGTTTGATTGTAGATACATTCATTTTCTGACAACTTTTCATGCATGTAACAGCTGACCATTGTAATATAATCCATTCTTAGTAAAGCTTTTCTTTTTAAGATGCCTCAGCTCTGTCTGACAATGAGTGAACTTTCCGGTCACCACCATGATCTCCTTTGGTTAGTTCAACTGGTCCCTAGTTGGGTAAAGCGCGGAAGGTAATAACAGTGTTGCATTTATTTGATGTTATTACATAAACTGTTAAATTTTTATTATCAAAATTGTGCTAAGCACATTAGACCTATCTTGAAATACACTTGGGTTTAAGGAAAGAATCCTACAAAAAGTGGAAACATTGGAAGAAATTGTTAAGGAGAAGTATAGAAGAATAGCATAAACTTGTAGGTACTAAATCAGAAAGGCCAAGTCACAATGTGTTTCTCCTAGTAAGGGACAAAAGGCAATTCAAAGAGATTATTTAATTACATTAGGAGCAAGAGAAAGACAAAGGATAAGTGTAGGTCCTTTGCTTGGTGGGCAAGAAGACTGAGGTTTTGTTTCAGTCTTCGCTAAAAGGACACTCAACATAATATCAAGAACAAGGGGGAAGGAACACAAACCAAAATAGGAAAAAGAACAAGTTAAAGAATATTTGCGTAAGTTAGATATATTCAGGTCAGCAAGGCCTGATCAGATTCCTTAGTTACTTAAGGAACTAGCTGAAGCAATCTCTGAACCGTTAACAATTATCTTTGAGAATTCATGAAGGACAGTTGAGGCCCCAGAAGACTGGAGAAGGGCAAACCTAGTGCCTGTCTCTTTTTAAAAAGTGGAACAAAAGAGGGCCTTGGGAATTATGGACCTGTCAGCCAAACTTCAATACCTGGAAAGATTCAGGAACAAGTTATTAAACAATTAAAATTAAATTATTAAACAGTTTGTAAGGATAATAGGATTATAAGGAATAGCTGACATGGATTTGTCAAGAACAAATCATGGCAAACTAACCTGATTTCCTTATTTGACAGTTATTGGTCTAGTGGCTATGGGGGAAGCAGTATAGCTTTTGACACTGTACCACATGACTTTTTTTCCATAAACTAGGCAAGTGTGGTCTAGATGAAACTCCTGTAAGATGGGTGCACAACTGGTTGAAAGACCGTACTCCTAGTAACTATCAGTGGCGCTCTGTCAAACTGAGGCTTTCTAAGGGAGTCTCGCAGGCATCAATTCTGGCAAATGACTTGGATGATGGAATGGAGAGTGTACGTATTAAAATTTGCAAATGATGCACTGCTACAGACTAGGGATCAAATGGCTAGACAGCAGTTCTGCAGAAAAGGACCTAGGGGTTACAGTGGATGAGAAGCTGGATACGAGTCAACAGTGTGCCCTTGTTGCCAAGAAGGCTAACGGCGTTTTGAGTTGTATAAGTAGAGGCATTGCCAGCAGATGGAGGGACGTGATCATTCCCACATATTCGGCATTGGTGAGGCCTCATCTGGAGTACTGTGTCCAGTTTTGGGCCCCACACTACAAGAAGGCTGTGGAAAAATTGGAAAGAGTGCAGACGAGAGCAACAAAAATGATTAGGAGTCTGGAGCACATGCGTTCCAAGGAGAGGCTGAGGGAACTGGGATTACTAGTCTGCAGAAGAGAAGACTGAGGGGGGGGATTTGATAGCTGCTTTCAACTACCTGAAAGGGGGTTCCAAAGAGGATGGACCTAGACTGTTCTCGGTGGTGGAAGGTGACAGAACAAGGAGCAATGGTCTCAAGTTGCAGTGAGGGAGGTTTAGGTTGGATATTAGGAAAAACTTTTTCACTAGGAGGGTGGTGAAGCACTGGAATGGGTTATCTAGGGAGGTGGTGGAATATCCTTCCTTAGAGATTTTTATGGTCAGGCTTGACAAAGCCATGGGTGGGATGATTTAGTTGGGAATTGGTCATGCTTTGAGCAGGTGGTTGGACTACATACCTCCTGAGGTCTCTTCCAACCCTAATCTTCTATGATTCTATGAAGCACTTTGTAGGACAGGATTAGAATTCAAAGTGGCCTTGACAAATTGGTCTGAAATCAACCAGATAGAATTCAGTAAAGACCAATACAAAATACTTCCTTAAGGAAAGAAAAATCAAATGCATAACTGCAAAATGGGGAATAACTGGCTAGATGGTGCTGCTGAAAAAGGTCTGTGGGTTATAGTGGATCACAAATTGAATGAGTTAACTATGTGATGCAGTCCTGGAAAAAGCAAATATTCTCGGGTGTATTAACAGATTCTTGTGTGTAAGACATGGGAAGTAATTGTATCCCATAGTACTTGGCATTGGTGAAGCTCCAACTGGAGTATTGTGTCCAGCTTTAGGAAACGTGGACAAATTAGAGTTCAGAGGAGAGCAACAAAAATGATAAAGTTTAGAAAACATGACCTATGGGGAAAGATCTAAAAAAAATGTGGGCATGTTTTAATCTTGAGAAAAGACTGAGGGAGCATGGAATCCATGACCTCCGTGGCAAACTCACACCCTTACTCATAAGAACGGCCATACTGGGTCAGACCAAAGGTCCATCTAGCCCAGCATCCTGTCTACCGATAGTGGCCAATGCCAGGTGCCCTGGAGTGAGTGAACCTAACAGGTATGATCGAGCGATCTCTCTCCTGCCATCCATCACCCCCCTCTGACAGACAGAGGCTAGGGACACCATTCATTACCCATCCCGGCTAATAGCCATTTATGGACTTAGCCTCCATGAATTTATCCAGCTCTCTTTTAAACCCTGTTATAGTCCTAGCCTTCACAGCCTCCTCAGGTAAGGAGTTCCACAGGTTGACTGTGCGCTGTGTGAAGAAGAACTTCCTTTTATTTGTTTTAAACCTGCTGCACGCCAATTTCATTGAATGGCCCCTAGTTCTTCTATTTTGGGAACAAGTAAATAACTTTTCCTTATTCACTTCCTCCACTCCACTCATAATTTTATATACCTCTATCATATCCCCCCTTAGTCTCCTCTTTTCCAAGCTAAAAAGTCCTAGCCTCCTTAATCTCTCTTCATATGGGACCCGTTCCAAACCCCTAATCATTTTAGTTGCCCTTCTCTGAACCTTTTCTAGTGCCAGTATATCCTTTTTGAGATGAGGAGACCACATTTGTACGCAGTATTCAAGATGTGGGCACACCATGGATTTGTATAAGGGCAATAAGATATTCTCCGACTTATTCTCTATCCCTTTTTTAATGATTCCTAACATCCTGTTTGCTTTTTTGACTGCCGCTGCACACTGCGTGGATGCCTTCAGAGAACTATCCACAATGACTCCCAGGTCTTTTTCCTGATTGGTTGTAGCTAAATTAGCCCCCATCATATTGTATGTATAGTTGGGGTTATTTTTTCCAATGTGCATTACTTTACATTTATCCACATTAAATTTCATTTGCCATTTTGTTGCCCAATCACTTAGTTTAGTGAGATCTTTTTGAAGTTCTTCACAGTCTGCTTTGGTCCTTACTACTTTGAGCAGTTTAGTATCATCTGCAAACTTTGCCACATCACTGTTTACCCCTTCCTCCAAATCATTTATAAATAAGTTGAATAGGATCGGCCCCAGGACTGACCCTTGGGGAACACCACTAGTTACCCCTCTCCATTCTGAAAAAGTTCCATTTATCCCTACCCTTTGTTCCCTGTCTTTTAACCAGTTTTCAATCCATGAGAGGATCTTCCCTCTTATCCCATGGCAGCTTAATTTACGTAAGAGCCTTTGGTGAGGGACCTTGTCAAAGGCTTTCTGGAAATCTAAGTACACTATGTCCACCAGATCCCCCTTGTCCACATGTTTGCTGACCCCTTCAAAGAACTCTAATAGATTAGTAAGACACGATTTCCCTCATGACGCATTGTTCTTCGTGATTTCATTAAATTCAGTGAGATCTGTCAGTATTTTAAGGTCTCAACCAGCCAAGGATCCATAAATAGAAGCTGGTATAACATTCCTGGAGAGAGAGGGCCTGTCTCCTGCACTGTGGTCTTAGAGGCAAGCCTCTGAGATTACATCTATATGTGTATGAGAAGGATTGCAGCAGAAGGTGGGAAACTCCTGATAGATGATTACCCACTTGTTTATTTTTGGGGGCTTTTACCCTTATTTAGTGAAGCTGGAAGATCTGTGCTAGGTATGGAAAAAGGAACATCCTAAAATACTTTAGGGAAATCCTATTTTGCCCCATATGCAATGTCGTCTTCTTATCCTCTTCACTCCTGGTGGAGCATAAGGCGTCAACCATTCTTCTCCATTCGCTGAAGGTTTGGTTGACGTTTCTGTAGCATTCGTTTTTTACTTGGTGGGTTGCTAGCCCAACGCACCATATGCAATGTAAAGAGCACTTATTTGAGATGTTCCTTTTTAAAAAAACCAAACTTTTCTTTCAGACAAATAAGACGACATCTGAGCCTAACGATAATTTCAAAACTTCTTAACAAAAAGTATACAAGTTTACCCGTTAACAGTGACCTGCAGGTACTGTATACATACCTTCTGTTAAAATTTTGTGTGTGTGTGTATGGGGGGGTGTTGTTTCATTTTGCCATTTTAGCAATTAAATGTGTTTAATTTACATCTGGGTTTTGATTCTCTGAGGCTATTTGCTATGGTTTAGGAGCTCTTCAAGATGACAGATTAGATTTGTAAAATTCTGTAAATCACTAGTGATGTATGCTGCTAAATATAGCTCTTAACTTCCTTGACTTATTCCACAGCTATCATTGCTTAATTCTGTAATAATGATTTTTTTAATGCTAACTTCTTAAGATCTATTTTCCTGGCAAAATTGGTACCATGCCATTTGCAAGTTTCTCCTGCTCATTGCTTCTCATGTAAAAATCAGCCCTTGGTTATTAACAGAGTTGGCTTACTGGTGGCAACACACTAGAATCAACTTGTTTGTGAATAGAGTAAAATACATACTGTTTAAGATGGAGTTTTCATTTCAGTGGACAAATAATCTGACTGGTGGTGGTCTGTGTTTATACTGTATCGAGCTTTGCAATATCAGTAAGCTATACTAATTCCTAGAACATTTGTTTGTTGGCTTTTATATAGATGAGTCTTCTATATCAGTATCTGACGCAGATGAAGCCTTCTGATTTATTAAAGAAAAAGATAGAAGCAAGAAAGGAGCAGCAGGATGACCTCAGTGGAGAGTGCATTCATACAGAACTAGAGCAGCAGGTATGTGTTTAGGGTTAGTGATTTGCATTCCTCCTACACGTTTATTTTGAAATTTTGGAATATGTTGACTTTCACTCTTTTAGAGTCAAGTGCTTGAGGGGTTTTGTGTATGGAATGCCTTGCAGCATTTGCCCTTAGTATTTTATATCCATTCATTTGAGATGAGATATTTTATTTTGTGTTGTATTGTTGTGTTGTTTTATGTTGTATTTCAAGTTATGATAATGCTTAGAGGCCATAGCTGAAATTGGGTTCGTATTGAGCATGAAAAATGCCTAGCACATAGAAAAGTACCTTCTGCCCCAAAGAGCTTATAATCTATCTAGAGTAGAAGTTGACTCCTCTGCATTGATATTATTCTTTGCCTATGTTGGAAGACTGGATATTGCATAGGATGGCTATCTGAAAGCCATTCCTTCAGGATCTTGGTATACATCTTTGTTATTAGGGGTTAAGATGAGAGAAAACCATAGCTACCCATTTTATGCATCCAGTTTGTTCATTTGGGAATACAGAAGACCTTTGAGATCATGTAGGGACCCATGTAAAACTGTTCATAAATTGTATTTTCCAGTGCTCTTGTCCATACTGTTTCAATTTATTTATTTAAGCAAACTTTCAGATATACATGTTTGATGACTGGGAGGACTTAAAACTGTTGATATAGCACTAAAATAATCCTAAAATCAGTTATCAGTGGTGTAGTTTCAGAGGAGGGTGGCAGCCTCTGAATTTAACTATGGTTCAAGTTCATACTTGTAATATTAAACGTATTAATTATGTTGGCGTCTTTCTAGGCATACTACCTGACCTACATTCTTCTTCACTTGGTTAGTGAAGTTAGTTGTTTTGATGTTGTGAATTCTAACCAAAGGGTAAGTAACTGGCTGCTTACGATGGTGCTCTTTTGTATATTTCTTTCTTGTTTAAGAGATCAGCGGAGCTGGCTGGAGGACAATTCTGTTTTGCAATAACTTTTGAGGCTTCAAAATTTTTCATTCCAAAGTGGAACAGAAACAAAGACTTCTTTGAGTAGTGTCTCTGTGGATGCTCCACTTTAGGTGTCTTGAAGTCGTGCTTGTAATCAGAGAATTGTAGTAGCAGTGCCTGGGCTGTAGCCATCTTGCACTGTTCTGAGCAGTTACATAGTGGTGCTCAGCCAGCCGTCCCTCAGTTTCTTCTCTATCGCCTTTAGCTTGCATTGGAGCGATAAGCAGTGCCCTCTCTTACCTCAGATAGTTCATAGTTAGTTAGTAATTTTAGTGTAGTTGTAGTTAGCTACCCTACTCCCATGCGCTATTATATATTTTTTAATTTATTTATATATAGATAAGACAGAAAATCTCATATTACCTCTATATAAATCTTTGGTATGCCCACATCTTGAATACTGCATCCAGAGTGGTCATTCCATCTCAAAAAAGATGTACAGTAGACTCTCGATTATCCAGGATTGGATTAACCAGGATGTGGATTAACCAGGATGTCAAAAAAAATACACGCAACTCGCAGGGCCGGCTCTGGCTTTGCTGCCGCCCCAAGCGCACACAAAAAAACCCCACCAGGGTGCAGGGCAGCCAGTGAACCAACACCCCCCTCTCCCCGGCACAGGGTGGCTCATGAACTAACCCCCCACTCCCTATATTTCCTATGGATGGTGATTATCCAGGATGTTATGAACCAGATTTTTTTCCCCCCCATCATCCTGGATAATCGAGAGTCTACTGTATTGGAATTGGAAAAGCGTCAGAAAAAGGCAACAAAAATGATTAGGGATATAGAACGGCTGCTCTATGAGGAGTGAGTAATAAGACTGGGACTTTTCAGCTTGGAAAAGGGATAACGAAGGGGAGGATATGATTGAGACCTATAAAATCATGACTGGTGTGGAGAAAGTAAATACCCCGTCTCCTAACACACAAACTAGGGGGTCACAAAATTAAATTAATAGGCAGCATGTTTAAAACAAAAGCAAGTGTTTTTCTCACAGTCCACAGTCAGCCTGTGGAACTCGCCAGAGGATGTTGTGAAGGCCTAAACTATAACAGGGTTCAAGAAAGAACTAGATAACTTCCTGGAAGATAGGTCCATCAATGGCTATTAGCCAGGATCGGCAGCGATGGTGTCTCTAGCCTCTGTTTGCCAGAAGCTGGGAATGGGCGACAGGATGGATCACTTGATGATTCCCTCTTCTGTTTATTCCCTCTGGGGCACCTGGCACTGGCCACTGTCAGAAGCCAGGATACTGGGCTACATAGATCTTAGGTCTGACCAAGTATGTTCTTCTTTTGGGGGGGGGGGGGGGGGGGAATTCCTTTTACTGTCCCTCTATCTTTCCGAGAGGCACACAGTGAGCCTCAAATAGGACTATCCCTGGTTTTTTTTTTTCCTCAGAGACCGGTGCTCTCAGACTTGCCTGGGATACCTGACTTTAAATGCTGCCTGACTTGCATACTTTCCATACTGGTCTCTGACATCACACCTCACTCACTGGTGACAGCACCTGACGGGTTCAGCTGACAAGGAGCCTCTTCCAAGAAAGGCTGCCAAAAAGCGGGTGCAGACATCCACGAATTGCCTAAAGGCAAGCTTCAAGAATAGCAGCCATGTTAGTCTGTATCCATAAACCAGTAGGAGAACACTTCAATCTTCCTGGCCATTCCATTAAAGATTTGATGGTGTCTATTTTGAAACAGAAAAACTTCCAAAACAGACTCCAACGATAAACTGAGGAACTGGAATTAATTTTCAAATTGGATACAGTTAACCAGGGGCTAAATAGGACTTATGAATGGTTCTCTCATTACACTAATTGATTGTATTTCCCGAGTTAATTTACCTTCAACACTTGCTATTTCATGCAGACACAAAAATCCATTTCAGAAGGTATTTTTTTCTCCTGCTGATATGGCCCATCCAGATTTAACAGCCTCTTAGAATTGGGATGCTAATGTACAACCTTTTTTCCCCCCCTTCTTTCTGTGTGTATAAATGCATCTTTCTTCTGTTCCATTCTATGCATCCGATGAAGTGGGCTATAGTCCACGAAAGCTTATGCTGAAATAAACTGGTTAGTCTCTAAGGTGCTACAAGTATTCCTCGCTTTCTAAAAGAAAGTGATCTGCAATGGAAAAATGTCCCCTGGTATTGATGGCACTCAGAGTGCTGAACTGCGCAGCACTGGGAACGTCCGGCACCGAGAGTTCCTGAAGAGCGAAAGACCCTCTGCAGGCAAGTTCTAATGGAGGTTCACACAGCAAAGTGAAACTTTCCAGCTCAGCACCCACAGAGCTGAAGATGACCTCGGCACTGAGCGGTACAGTGGCTTCACCTGCTGTACTATACCGTACAGCTCTAAATCCTCAGCACCGGCAGCTTCAACTCATACTCCTGGGCCATCTACCATGCCGTCTCCAGCACCGAGCCTCACGGTTCCACAGCAAATCATGAGGCGTGCAGACCTGATAATGGGCTCTATGCCTGAATCTCCTTTGCTAAGAACTCAGGGTACACCATCCAAATCGATACCACGCCAGCTGACTACTTCCTGCGGATCAGCCCATCCTATCTCCAGTGATGAGGAAGAGGACGAAGCAGTAATATACACTCTTCACCTAAGCTCAGACCGTCTCACCACCAAACACCTATGGATACATGAGGATGATATGGTCATCCAGGGGCACCGCCCTTCCCCGTACCATTCCCACCTAACTGGTCCTACTTGGATCCATGTGTAATGGATAGGGCCCAACACCATAGACCCATTAGCCTGCCCAGGTCCAGAACAGCACGATCCGCTTCACCAACTGTCCCAGCTCCCTTGGAAACACAAAAGGAAGAGACTGAATAACCTGTATCTGCCTGTATACACAGGCATACTTCATAGTTCTGCCAATTAATGATGCAATCATGGAACCTGAAAAATAATACTCTGGCAGACACCTGCTACAGCACCACCCTCATGTAAAAGATCAGACAAAATCAATTTTGTGCTAGCAAAAGGGGCTGACTTCCTATTTACACACCCTACACCAAACACCGTAGTAGTGGAGATATTTCCTCCTTTGGTTGACTAACACCAGTCCTGAATGACCCCATACAACAAGGATTGGAAAAGGGATAGATCTTTTCAGGCAGAAAGGTGATTCCTCACTACACTTCAGTTCTGCATAGCCAACTATGCAGCCCTGCTGGCCAAATATACACACAATCTGTTCTCCAGAATGTCAACTTTTTATTGTAAATTTACCCCATGACAAAAAAGAACAGTACAGAGCAAACATTTCTGAAGACTCTCACCACCAGGATGGCCCTGCAGGCCTCCCTTGACTCTGAAGACACAGCAGCACAATCCATCACAAAATCTATGGTCACGCACCATGCATCTTGGAACCACCTCTCTGGGTCCCAGCAGTGGTCGAGGACTTACCCTTTGAGGGTCAGAAACTATTTGTAGACAAAACCAATGTCTTATTACATACCCTAACAGACTCAAGGGCAAGCTTAAAATCCTGGGCATCTACGTACCTGCAAACAAAAAGAAACAGTGCAGGTTTTACAATTAGAGATTCAGACCAGCACCATACTGTTAACCCACAGACAGTACGACCAGTGGCATAAACAAAGATAGAACAGACTTTGGCAGAATAAAGACCAGCCTTCAATGTCTCAAAAATCTACTTCCAGACAACAATTTTGAAGGCATGGTTGAGGACACAAGTCCTCCACACTCTCTTATTCCGGAATCAGTAACAGTCTCCCATCCATTTGGAGACTGTCTGTGACCATACTACCCAGTCTGGCACTCCATCATGACAGATAAATGGGTGTTAGAGATTATCTGAGAGATTTACTCCATCCACTTTGTTTCTGTTCAATCTACCCACCCTCTTTCCCCATCCCTTTTCAGGGACACCTTTCATGAGCACCTGCTACCGCATGCAAATAAGTACCACTATGAAACTCATACCATTACAACACAGGGAGAGGTTTCTGCTCGCAGTATTTTCTATGTCAGAAAAGGACCATCAGGTGGAGACCCATCCTGCATCTACCCAAACTCAACAAATTCGTAAGAACACAACATTTCAAAATAGTGACTAACCACAATAATTCTGGCACTAGAGAAGGGAGATTGGCTGTTGGCCCTCAACCTCCAAGATGTGTGTTTTCATATACTATACATCCATCACATAGAAGATTCCTGAGCTTCACCTATGGAAGCAACACTTCCAGTCCAGGATACTACACTTTGGTCTATCCACCACTCAGAGTCTTCTCAAAAGTTCTTGCTGTCATTGCAGCTCACTTCTGCAGACCAGAAGTAATGATATTTCCATACTTAAACAACTGCCTTCTAATGGCACGAACACAGCAAGGAGCAATAAATGCCATGCAGAGCACGATAACCCTGTTCATGAACCTAGAGTTGCAAATAAATGTACAAAGGTCCACACTGGTTCCTGTCCAAAATTTTGAATTCATAGGAGCCTACCTTGATTGTCTGATAACATTAGCAATGTTAACCCAACAATTCTTCCTCACTCTAATCAACCTAATTTCAACAGTGATGGACAGCCCACAAACATCCACCAAAACATGCTTACAACTCTTGGGGCATATGTCAGCAAAAATGTTTGTAAAACATGCCAGATACCTAGGGTTACCATCCCTCCAGCAATGTCCTGGAATCTCCAGGAATTAGATTAATGAAAAATTGTCATGTGATGAAACTTCCAGGAGTCGAACTAACCAAAATTGGCAACCCTACAGACTCCACATGAGATGTTTGCAGGCCTGGTATATACCGCCAGTATATATACCACACAGACATTCTCTCAACAGACCCCTCACTATGTCATGCAGAGTAAAAGACGCTCTAACATGGTGGACACAAGCAAAGAACATCTGTTCAGGAGTCCCTTTCCAACAAAGAACTTCAACCATTACTATCACAACAGATGCTCCCCTATTAGGTTGGGGGGGCACACCTACTCAACAATGTGGTTCAGGGCTGCTGGTCTCCACTCAGTCGAACCTCTGCACATAAACTTACTGGAATTAAGGGCAGTCCAAAATGCATGCAGTGACTTTCTCCCTCTAAGAACAATGCCATCAAGATCCTCATGGACAATATAGCATGCATGAGTTATATAAACTTCCATGGGAAGCATGATCATATTCCCTATGTACAGAGGCAATACAACTTTGGAATTGATGCATCCTCAACAACATAGAGATATCTGCATCCTATGTTCCGGGATGTCAGAATACAACAGCGGACATACTAAGCAAGGATTTCTCATACCCATGACCTGGAATTCTCAAGTCCATATTCAGACTATAGGGGTTCCCCACCATAGATCTATTTTGCAGCAGCTCAGAACACCAAATGCCCACAATATTTTTCCAGGCCAGATTGGAACATCTCCTCCTACACGACTTTCTCCTCATAAAATGGGAGGTGCCACTGATGTTTGCATTTTCCCCTGACTCCACTACTAAGCCAAGTCATTCACAAGATCAAGTAAGACTTCATTCTTGTTTTTCCCAGATGACCCAGACAAACATGGTTCCCATACTTGTCAGATGGCAGTGAAACCACCTTTAATTCTTCCCTTAGCACCTCACCTTCTATCACAAGCTGCATGATGCATCTGTCATCTCAATCTTGCAGTACTCCACCACAAGGCCTGGTTACTCCATGGCTGACTGGGGTCGGAGAGGCCTGTTCTGAGGAAGTAGAAGATATATTACTGAACAGTTGGAGAATAAATACAAGAAAGACACATATCCACATGTGGAAGCAATTCTGCACCTGGGTTCAAGATAAACAGATCTTATCACAATTGTCCCCACTACCAAGGATCCTGGGCTAGATACTACAACCTAAGAAATCGGGGTCACTATATTTGCTCATCTGACAATTAAACTTTTCCTTAGAGACATTGAAAATGCTTATCCCTTAAGCCCACGGGGGACCTCAACCTTGTTTTACACGGTCTCATGGGAAAGCAGTTTGAACCCCTTGCAACTTGCTCTTTGTTGGACTTATGCATGAAAATGGCTTTCCTCATTGCCATCACGTCTGCCAGATGAGTGGGAGAATTAGGTGTCCTAATGGCAGACCCACCTGAAGTAACCCTACGACTGCATCCCAAGTTCCTACCCAGGGTTGCCTCTTCCTTTCATCTGAACCAACCTATTTACTTACCTGTATTTTTTCCAGAGCCATGTGCAGACAGAAGGGACATCTCACTCCATACATTGGATGTTCGCAGAGCATTAGCTTTCTACGTTGAAAGAACAAAAACAGTTAGACACACCTTGTTTCTATAACAGAACTGTCAAAGGGTCAATCATCTCAAAACAGAGACTATCCAAGTGGCAGGATGTATCCAGATGTGCTACCAAAATGACGATGTACAATCTCCAGCAGGAGTTCATGTGTGTGTATACTCACTCACTCACTCACTCACTCACTCACTCACTCACTCACTCACTCACTCACTCACTCACTCACTCACTCACTCACTCACTCACTCACTCACTCACTCACTCACTCACTCACTCACTCACTCACTCACTCACTCACTCACTCACTCACTCCACCATAGCACTGACAGCATCTGTGGCCTATGTAGAGCAGCTACCTGGGCATCAGTCCATACTTTCACTAAATACTATTCTTTAGAACAGTGGTCCCCAACCTTTTTTGCGGCACGGACCGGATTTCTTTTTTCTTCGCCGCCGCGGACCGGCTGTATGTCCGCCGAAAAGCCGCCGAATTCACTCCGAAAAGTGAAACTGCGGCTTTTCGGCGGACACTTCCGGGAACGCGTCCGCGGCCCGGTAGCGATCGATCCACGGCCCGGTACCGGTCCGCGGCCCGGGGGTTGGGGACCACTGCTTTAGAATACCAATCAGCATCAGATGCTCACTTTGGATATAAGATGTTATCCACCATCAATAGACCAACTCCAAAGCCCCTCCCCTCCAATGAGGGACACTGCTCAACAGTCACCTAAAGTGGAGCACCCACAGGGACACTCCTCGAAGAAGAAGAAAAGAGTTACTCACCTTGTGCAGTAACTGAGGTTCTTCTTCGAGTGCTTGCTCATGTCCATTCCAACAAGTGTGTGCGCACCGCGCATACACGGTTCCGGAAAGTTTTCCCCAGCCGTACCCGTAGGGTCGGCAGGGGCGACCCCTGGAGTGGCGCCCTCATGGCGATGTATATATGCCCCTGCCGACCCTCCCCCCGCTCAGTTCCTTCTTCCCGCCCATGACGGTTAGCTGGAATCCCCTTTATCTAGTAGCGGTATCCCAACCTTTTCCTATTGTTCGTGTAAATCTGTTTCTAGTTGTTCTACTTAGTGTTAAGTGTTAGCAGTTCTTAGATAGGTAGTGTGTTCTTTATCAGTCCTCGCTCCGGGGCATGCCTGGCGCGCCGGGCTTCAAAAGCTGCGAGCACTGTGGGAGGCCTATGCCAAACAGTGATCCCCACACAAAGTGATTGAAGTGCCTGGGTGAGGGCCATCAATCCGAGCGCTGCGCAATTTGCAAGAGCTTCAAACCAAGGACAAAGAAAGAGAGAGACCATCGTCTGCGTTTAATCCTTATGGAGTCTGCTCTTCAACCTCAGGGAGATCTCCCATCCAAGTCAGCTCGAAGTGCTCCGGCCTCGGTACGGGACCCGGCGGTACCCAGGAAAGAGAATTTGCACCGGCACCGGTCCCCACGACGCACCGAGGGCCCCAGACGGCACCGCTCCCAATCGCCGGTGCCGCCTAAGAAGCAGAGGGGCAGATCGCCGGCTCGTAAGGCCAAGGCGAAGACGCGGCACACCCAGGGTCACGTAGATGAGCCCCGTAGGGTGCCGCCAGCGTCTGGCCCGGTGCGCGCACACGCATCGGGGGATGGTGCAGCGCTGCACGGGCCCCTCCCGGACTTCCCGGCGCCGTCGACCCCGGAGACCTTCGAGGCTGCCCGGGACTTGATCGAGTCCGCGGGAGAAGACGGTACGGCACAGTCTTTCACGGCCCCGCCTCTCTCGGATCCTCAGCATCTGAATCTGACGCGTCGTCCCGCTCGAGTCGAAGCCACCGCACCGGGGTACCTTCTCGTCGGTCAAGCCGTAGCCACCGCTCTCATGGGTCAGATCGGCACCGGTCATGGCACCGACGCTCCTCCCACCACTCGGCACCGTGGTCCCAACAAAACCCAGGTCCAGTGCAGTGGTCCTTCTGGCCCCCATGGGCGTTTCAGCAGACACAAGGGCCACCATCTGTGGCGATGTCACTACCTGCGGTGCCGCGAAGCCCTGTTTCGGCCACTGTATCCAGACCCCCACCGGAGGTGGCGAGAGAGGAACCGGTACCGGGTCCGTCGGGGTTGGGTCAGTACCACAGTTCCATGCCCCATCATTCCTCGGCTGCCTCGCCAATGGGTCCACCCACCGGAGACCCTGTTCAAGAGGAGCCCCCATTTGCCACATCGTCGTCCTCTTCTCCGGACGAAGCGGTGGCAGGCTCCTTGACATCTGGCCTGCCACCGATGGACGTCAAGGGGCACCAGGACCTCCTAAGGAGAGTGGCCCAGAACTTGAACCTCCCTGCTGAGGAAGTGCAGGAGGAGGAAGATCCGACAGTGGACATCCTCTCTCCAGATGGGCCCAAGAGAATCGCCCTTCCTTTCATCAAGAAGATTAATTCAATGTCGACCACTTTGTGGCAGACTCCCGCCTCGATTCCGCCAATGGCAAAAGGGGTAGAACGCCGTTATTTCACACCGCGAGCCGGGTACGAGCACATGTTCACTCATCCACCACCGGGCTCCCTGGTGGCGGATGCCGTTAATCATAGGGAGAGACAGGACCCACACCTAAATCACAGGACGCAAAAAAATTAGATCTATACGGCAGAAAGGTTTACTCGTCGGCCTCCCTGCAGCTTAAAATCGCGAATCAGCAGGCAGCGCTAGGCCGCTATGCATTCAACTCATGGACTGCCCTCAGCAAGTTCCAGGAGAAGGTCCCTAAGGACTCCTCGCCGGAGTTTACGGCTATACTGGAAGAGGGCAAGGTGATCTCCAGGGCGGCGCTACAAGCTGCGCTTGATTCCGTAGACTCAGCCTCTCGATCGATGGCTACCGCGATAGTGATGAGGAGAGGGGCATGGCTGCAGGTCTCCGGTATCCCTCCCCCGGTCCAGGCATCCATCCAAGACCTGCCCTTTGATAGGCAGGGGCTGTTTGCGGAGGATACGGACAAGAAGCTGCATTCTATGAAGGACTCTAGGGCTATGCTTCGGTCCCTAGGCCTTCATACCCCACAAACAGTTAGGTGCCCCTTCAGGCCCCCACAAGTCCAACAGCCTCGCCCCTACCAGCCAGCTCCCAGGTGAGACCTAAATCGAAGGGGGGGAAGGGGAAACAATAGAGGAAGACCCCGTTCTTCATCCTGCAACAGCCAGCAGAACCAGGGGCCCAGGCAACCCCCTAGCGCTAGGCCCAACTTTTGAAGGTGCGCCCGGGGGCGACGATCCAGTATCCAATCCTTCACCTTTCCGTCCCTTCCTGCACCGCTTATCTCACTTTCATCAGGCATGGTCCCAAATCACCTCAGACAAATGGGTCCTCAGCCTGGTGAAGGTGGGATATTCTATCCAATTTTCCTCCCTTCCACCTACCCACCCATCTTCCCCGTCCCTCTTCAGGGACCCATCTCACGAGCAACTCCTAGTTCAGGAGGTACAGACCCTTCTGGCTTTGGGTGCTATAGAGGAGGTTCCTCAAGAATTTCGGGGCAAGGGCTACTATTCCCGTTATTTCCTTATCCCGAAGGCCAAGGGCGGCCTTCGTCCTATCCTAGACCTGCGGGGCCTCAACTCCTACATAAAGAAGCTGAAGTTCCGCATGCTCTCCCTAGCGACTATTATCCCTTCCATGGATCATGGAGACTGGTTCGCCTCCCTCGACTTAAAGGACGCTTATTTCCACATTTCAATAATCCCCGGCCACAGAAGGTTCCTGAGGTTTGTGTTAGGGGATCACCATTACCAATTTACAGTGCTTCCGTTCGGCCTATCGACTGCCCCAAAGGTGTTTACAAAGTGCATGTCGGTAGTAGCCGCATACCTGAGACGGAGGCAGGTACACGTTTACCCGTACCTGGACGATTGGCTCGTCAGAGCAGACTCAAGGGAACTGGCTATCCAGCATATAGCTCTGGTCAGAGCTACATTCCTCAGGTTGGGCCTCATATTGAACGAGCCAAAATCGACCCTAGAGCCTACTCAGAGAATCGAGTTTATAGGGGCAGTATTGGACTCTCAACAAGCCATGGCATTCCTGCCCACAGCTCGGGCCGAGGCCATATTGAACTTGGTTCGCTCCGTCCTACAGTACCCAACTACCACGGCCAGAAACTGCATGGTCCTCTTGGGCCATATGGCAGCCTGTACGTACGTGGTACCATACGCCAGACTTCGACTTCGGCCACTCCAAGGCTGGCTGTCGACAGTGTACAAGCAGGGAAGGGACCCACTGGACCTGGTCGTCACCCTCCCACGCCACACGCTGACTTTGCTACATTGGTGGCTACAGCCCAGCTCTCTCCATGCGGGGGTCACCTTTCAAAAACCCCAGCCCACAGTGACATTAGGGACGGATGCATCCGCCCTCGGCTGGGGAGCTCATCTCGGAGACTCCAGGACTCAAGGCCACTGGTCTCACAGCGAGCTGTCCCTCCACATCAACGTCCGGGAGCTGAGAGCAGTTCGTCTCGCGTGTCAGGTGTTTCGGGACCGGTTGCAAGGCAAGTGTGTGCTGGTCCAGACGGACAACACGGCGACAATGTTTTATATAAACAAACAGGGTGGTGCTCGCTCTTCTCCCCTATGCAGGGAAGCCCTGGCCCTATGGGATTTCTGTATTGCACACAACATCCATCTCATAGCCACCTATCTCCCAGGGGTTCAGAATGTCCTGGCGGACACCCTCAGTCGCTCGTTTCGGGGCCATGAATGGTCACTCGGGCGATGTTGCACATTCAATCTTCCTGCGGTGGGGCTTTCCCCTCATAGACCTGTTCGCCACGAGGGCCAACAGGAAATGCCAGAGGTTTTGCTCCCTCATGAACCTCAGCCCAGGATCAGAGGCAGACGCCTTTCAGATCCCTTGGAGGGAGGGTCTTCTCTATGCATTTCCTCCATTTCCACTCATTCACAGGGTGTTACTCAAGGCCCGCATGGACAGGGCGTCCATGATTCTAATAGCACCGGCGTGGCCCCGACAGCACTGGTACACTCTGTTGCTGTCTCTCTCTGTGTCCAGTCCTGTAACCCTCCCTCTCCTCCCGGCGCTGGTTTCCCAAGACCACGGGCGGTTGCTTCACCCCAACCTCCAATCGCTCCACCTCACGGCATGGAATATCCATGGTTGAACCCCTCGGAGCTTCAGTGCTCCAATCATGTCAGGGAGGTTCTGCTGGGTAGCAGAAAGATGTCAACTCGTACCACTTACATGGCCAAATGGAAACGTTTTTCCCTATGGGCTCAGGGAAAAGGTATAAACCCCACTTTAGCTCCCATACCCCTTATCCTCGATTACCTTCTGGAGCTTAAGAGACAAGGGCTAGCCATTTCCACGGTTAGAGTACACCTAGCGGCTATATCAGCCTTTCATACAGAAGTGGGGGGATCCTCGGTGTTTAGCAACCCACTTGTGGGGCGCTTCCTCAAGGGATTAGAAAGATTGTACCCCTCGGTGCGACCACCGGTTTCTCAGTGGGACCTTAACCTGGTGTTAACAGCCCTCATGAAGCCCCCCTTTGAACCCCTAGCCTCCTGCCCACTCTCTTATCTTTCTTGGAAGACAGCATTTCTTGTGGCCATTACTTCTGCCCGACGGGTATCTGAGCTCAGAGCACTCACCTCTGAGCCACCCTATACCGTCTTCCATAAAGATAAGGTTCAGTTGCGGCCCCACCCAGCCTTCCTTCCCAAAGTGGTTTCCGCTTTTCATTTGAACCAGGACATTTTTCTCCCTGTTTTCTTTCCTAGGCCTCATGCCTCCAACAAGGAGAGAGTGCTACATTATTTAGATGTGAAAAGGGCTCTAGCGTTTTACATAGAACGTACAAAACCTTTTCGTAAATCTCCACAACTTTTTATTTCAGTAGCGGAGCGAATGAAGGGGTTACCGATTTCTTCTCAACGCCTGTCGGGATGGATCACCTCCTGCATCAAACTGTGTTATAACCTCTCCAACGTTTCTCCTCCGCCATTAACAGCTCACTCGACCAGAGCCCAGGCCACATCCACAGCTTTCCTGGCGCATATTCCAATTGTCGACATCTGCAGGGCAGCGACATGGTCTTCGGTCCATACCTTCTCCTCGCACTATGCCATCGTGCAGCAGACCTCGGAGGATGCTGCTATGGGACAAGCGATCCTGGCAGCAGGTACTAAGATTACTCCTCTCCCACCTCCGAGATAACTGCTCGTAAGTCATTTGTTGGAATGGACATGAGCAAGCACTCGAAGAAGAAAAGACAGTTACTCACCTGTTGTAACAGTTGTTCTTCGAGATGTGTTGCTCAGGTCCATTCCAAATCCCACCCGCCTCCCCTCTGTCGGAGTACCGGCAAGAAGGAACTGAGCGGGGGGAGGGTCGGCAGGGGCATATATACATCGCCTTGAGGGCGCCACTCCAGGGGTCGCCCCTGCCGACCCTACGGGTACCGCTGGGGAAAACTTTCCGGAACCGTGCATGTGCGGTGCGCACACACTTGTTGGAATGGACCTGAGCAACACATCTCGAACAACTGTTACAACAGGTGAGTAACTGTCTTTTCTTCAAGGTGATTGTTCCTGTGAGTGCTCCACTACCCTCTCTTCTCCCCTCTACTTCAGAGTTTCATGCGGATTCTCGGAGATAGAAAAGGAACAGAGAGATGATTGGCTATGCACTGCTATGTAACCGCTTGGAGCAGCGTGAGACTGCTATGGCACATGTGTGGCCCAACCAGGCACTGCTACCACAAATCACCACTAGTTGCAAGCACAGGGCATCAACACACCTAAAGTGGAGCACACACAGGAAAAACCTCCAGTTACTGCACAAGAACAGTAACCTCTCTTTTGAACACTTTCATTAAACTGAATTGTTTGTCTGTTTTTGGCTGAAAAATGTTAGATTTTTGTTTCAGATCTCTAAGTAACCTGGCAGTCCACCTGGACCTCGGAAACCTTTGCCCCAAACCCTTTTTGAAATCCATACATCTCAGCAAAAATGTCAGCTCTGAAATAGCATATTTTGACAAACATTTAATTAAAAATGTTTTGATCCACTCTAGATATTGCAAAGTATTTAACACAGTGGAGTGAAGTACAGGAGTGCAGCAACTGCAGGCTAATATAGCAGCCATTATAGGCTGAATAGCAGTAGCTCTCTTTTGGCCTAGGATGTTAGAATCCATTTATTGAGGGGATATTGACTCGAGACATCAGTTAGACCAAATTATTGTATGGGATGTCTTTATTCCTTCCTATTGAATTGCTTACCGCCGATTGCCACTCCGTGGATCTTCCACGTGGTTACTAAAGAAATCTGACTATTGCGTGAGTCCTTTAAGACTGAGAATGTCATTCTTGTGTCTGCTCCAATCTGTTACTACTATTTGTGTGACTGAGAATCTTCAACTCCTTTGAAAGTGGAGAAAGATTCATAGTAGCTTTATTGTGAAAATGTTAGTGACTTGTGGTCAACAAAAGGTTTATACAATACACATTTTTCCTGGAATTTTTTTTTTTTAAATAAGTATCTGAATAATACGTTCCTCCCTCCAATGTTGTTGTTTTTCAGTTAGAAATCCCACTAATCTGTTCACCACCACGTTAAATTTTTTAATGAAAAATGGTGGCATGATAGAATACCTTTCTACTGTCTAATCAACGGGATAGGCAATGGATAAAGCGTGCAGCACTTGCTGCTATTTTCAGTATTGTCTCTCCTGATTAGACTGTACTGACTACATAGAATTGTGTGAGATCTTTGTGATGCTAGTGAATGTCCCTGAGCAGTGGTTCTTTACTGTGGATCGGCAGTGGTCCACAGAATGAAAACTTTTGACAGGTATGCACTGGGAGATTGAGGAAAGAAGTCTCTTATGAAGTGGTCCATAGAATGGAAAAAAGGCTTGGGAACTGTTGCTATGGAGAATAGGATGTTGTCAGCCTGCTTCACTTCTGATGACCTGAAATCTGAGATTGGAATATCAGGGCCTGTGCATAACCCACTAGTATGTTTTGCATTTAAATGATCTACCTTGAGATTGACATTTCTTGGTTTTTCCATTTTTATTAATCAAAAATAAAAGATCCATGCTTCAAAATGCAAGCTTCCCTCCTCCAAGCACACAATTCTAGTCTCCACAGAGTACAATCAAGCTCTGTTTTTGAAGCCTTTTTTAAGGAAGGAAACCGAATTCTGCAGTGAAGCTTCTGATGGATATGGGAACCAGCCATCATTGTCCCAAACTACTGTAAAATAGGATCTTAGTTCATATTTAAGCAAAAGGATGTTGCCAGAAGATTATTCATCTTCTAGGCGAGCTGCACAAACCTGAAAAGACAATTAATTCCTCCAGGAAATGCCCAATGATTACCCGAGTTGTCTGCTGAAAAATTATCTTTTGACTATTGTAGTTTCAAGAAAGTTTCAAGTAGTTGCATGAAAATTTGATCGGAGTGGCACCTTTGGCCTTAATACTTCTAGGGCACTGAAGACTCAAACTAGCCAGTTAGCATTAATTTTCCATTGTATAATTCTGCTCCGTGAATATAACTTTGGAACTCTTATATTAAAAAATATTTAGTCATGAGTTAAGTGATGCTAATAGAGCCTTGCAGCAGTGGCCTTATGGTTCTATTAGTAGTACTTCTTGGTCATCCAAATGAGAGTATTGGAGAAAACGCTTCAAATTTAAAAAAAAACAAAAAAAACCTGCAAAAAAGCAAAATTAAAAATCCCTGCAAAACCTGTGTGCTTCTCCTGTGTTTGTAGTTTCAGTTTAGGGTTTAGATTAAGTTCATCACTTCAAAATTAAATTTTAACAGTTTTGAATTTGTATTTATTTAGAAGTGCTTACTCAAGCTCTGCGGTGCCTTAGAAAAACATGTGAAATGTGATATTAGGGAAGATGCAAGGCTGTTTTATAGAACTAAGGTAAGCATGTGTGTCTTTGAAATGTTCCATTTCCCTGCCCCAGTTTAGGAGGGTCGAGAACAGTGGTGTCCAATATGTTTGCCACATGTAGCAAATAGGCTATTGAATTGTGGCTAATGCATGAGGCCTTTTTATAATGTGGCTAATTAGAAAAATTCAAAACCACAAGTGTGGCTAGCAGCATGACTAGCATCTAATTTCTGTTGGACACTGCTGTTCTAGAAGTACTGATGATTCCCTTATGTTTCCTTGCTGGCTTATACATAAACCCTAATCTTGCAAAGACTTGCACATGTTGTTTAACTCTATGCATTGCAAATAATCTCATTTGCTGTCAGTAGGACTGTTTGGTGCATAGAGTTAAGCAGGTGTGTAAGTCACAGCAAGATTGGGGCCACATTGCAGCTATCTTTTTTTCTGGCCAAGGATCTCTGCATACTGCTGCTTTTTCCTGCTGAGACACGTCCCTGATTGTTGATGGGGGAAACACTCTTTGGGACTAAGGGAACTGTCTAAGCAGCACTTCCAGGAAAAAAGAGAGGACTGGGAAAGTAATCGGATTCTTTTGCACCGTGATCATAGCTTTTATTTTAATTAACAAGTAACTTACTTACATAAATCATTAATTAAACTTCCAAAAAAACCCAAGGTGATGCAGAGTTAAGCCGGACTCCCCTATTTTAGAAGGTTATGGTGCTTTACTTTTGAGGGTCTCCAGTTTACTTGAGTACATTAATGTGCTTTAGTAGCAAGCCATGTCAGAGCAGATGGATGGCATGGCAGTCCTTACCTTTCAAAAGCTTTTTGTTCGTTAAGTCAAATCTTCATATTTTTATGCTGTTCCACACCAGCTTAGAGAATTCACAAAATTCCAACCCTTCAAAAAGCCTTTCTGACATTTGATTCTGTAGAGATGTTATTTGGTACAATTAATACCGCAGACCCACTTTAACTATATTTCAAGTTTAAACTACATCCCCACCACCATACATATATTTTTGTATGCTTCCGCCCACCACTTCTGCTTGTATGTATTGTTTGGTACCTCCACAGGAGCTACTTCACTTGTGTTGGGTGCTGTACAAGGAGAGTAAAAAATAATGTAAGCTCTGCAGAGCAGAGATGGAAGTGCATACTCAAGATTGGTAGCCATGAAGTATGGCCTGATTTATAAGGAACAACTTTTGGAGGCTGGCCGTGCTACTGCTTATTGGCCAGAGTACTTACTGTAACAAGACAGCCAATCCAGTGGTGAACTGCAAGACTTGCATTTTACACCCTGCTAACCCAAAAAGAGTGAGACACCGGCATTACCAGGCAAATGCTTTCACTCTGATCTCTAGCACTGATGATATTCATGTATTAAATTGAGATAATTAAGTTATCTTGCTTGTAAAATTGTCTATCACTATAGTATCCGCATATGGAGTATAGCATTAGATTAAAAGCTCAAATGCCATCACCCCAAAGCCTTGCTGTATCACAGCTTTAAAGGGGATTTTCATACACTGTCTCAATAAGTCTCGTTTGTTTTTATTCTATTAAATAGTTAAATGAAATAATTTTTGTTTATAGGTAAAAGACTTAGTTGCTAGGATATATGGCAAGTGGCAGGAAATGATACAAAATTCTCGGCCTACTCAGGTACTGTTAAACCAATTTTTCTTATTGCTAAGTGCGTTTTACTAATTTCTGTGTTACTTGAATATAATGTAGCAATTTTAAAAATCAATTTCTAATTAGTAAATGAGACTCTATCTACTAGCTGTGCTTCCATAATTCTTGGGTGAAAACCTGCCTCTGACTTCATTAGGATTTCAGCCTTGTTTTTAACAAATGGCTTGAGTGACTAAGTAAATTATAGAATACTTTGATTGCACTTTGTAAGTGATATGCCTTCAAGATATGTAGGTGATCTTGTGTGGCATGTACAAATATCCAAGTTGGATATCCAAGATTTGGGGATATTTCTATCAATCTCTAGGTTTTGTATCTCAGTAGGATGCCATGGTATTGGAGTACCTATTTAGTTTTTTTAACGCTAAAAATTATCTTAAAGGGAAGTTTGTTTAGCTTAAACCAGTAATCTGAAAGAGGCTTCTTGGACTGAGTTTTAAGCATGTATAAACACTTAAATCTTATTTAAAATAATTCTTGAATAATTAAACATTGGCATTGTTTGGCTAGCTCTTGCAATCTTGCTGAAAAGTTTACATTATTGTAACATTGGTAAAATAAATGGAATCCCTATGTGTGTGAGAGAATGCCACAAAAGGAAAGGAGCTAGAGGGTGATACACTGCTGAAAAAGCTTTTTATAAATCAGTTTGTGGAAACTGCTGATGATGCAATTCTTAAATTGTTTTAAAATTAGATATGCGTTTGGCTATTGCCTGGGAAACATGCTTTTCATTGGTAGGCTTATTGTTTAAACTAAGAAGATTATATGGATTTACAGGTTTAGTTGCAATACAGTAGCTCAAGCTAACACACTTATCTGTTCATTTTAGTACTCTCTCAAAAATAAAATTTTTGTGTTCCTCAGTTTTTTCCTGTTCTTTTTTCTTTTAAGGGGAAGTTGCATGATTTCTGGGAGCCAGATTTGTGAAACATATAAGACAGGTCTAAGAAAACAACAAAGAGAAATTGAACAAGAACTTGTTTTGCAACAGAGGAAGACTTTTCAAGAGGATTGAAACTCTAGCCTGGTCAAAGAACAGACCGAATAAACAACTTGATTCAAAACTTCAGCTTGGTCCAGACAACTAGTAAAAACATAACCTGTGCAATTGATTTTGACTTTACGATAGATACACAACATTCCTGAAAAATTGTGTCTATGTATATGCAAGATTTAAAAAAATATACTTTTCTTTTGTTCTATTGCCCAAATGGATCCATAAGTATTGCTATTGCACAGCTTAAAAATGCATAGCCATGAATTGAGTGCACAAAATAGGGAATGGTGTCCCCTCAATGAAAGGGATGGGGCTGCAGTATAAATAGTTGCCCAGGCAGATTGATGGTTGAACTCTTCTTTACTCCCACGGCTGCGCTGTACCAATAAACAAAGGAGAATTTAAGAGGTATTACAGTGATGTATTAGGTTCAATTTAAACTTAATTGTCCTCCTTCATGCTTTAGCAAGTCTGTTTAATTTATATATAGTGACAGTGTGCAGAAAAGTAAGTTGTATGTAAGATGAATATTACAAGGAGAAATCTTGCTGCAACATTAATATTTGCTGTCACAGTATCCAAAACACAAATTTCACCTGTTTATGTATGTAGTCTGTCTTCAGCACTTTGCTATAAATGACCAAAATATCAGTTTTAAAATGTCAGCTGAGATTTGGGAAAATGAGAACTTATTTGACTTTGCCAACATCGAAGTAGCTGTGATAGACTTGTTCAAAATCATTTGTACTAAATTTAGCCCTTAGAGGTGTGCTCAGAACTCTTGTTGAAGTCTTTGAGCTGTGTGTGATATTCTGTGGACAAAATACCTTTGTGAGCAAATGTTAGCACTCACTACCTATAGTGAGTGTACTTAGAATACCACTCATCTATGAACTATATGTGCTTAAAGTATTTGGTAGAAACATCAACAAAGAATCTTTTGCTGAGACTTAGACTATGTCTACATGGCCCTCCCGATCAGACTACCAGAGTGTGAACTGCAGTATGCACAGCCCCATGTGGATGCTGCTGGTGCAAACTGAAAGGTGTCTAGTTTGTGTGAATGTAGTCCTCTTTTCAACAGAGCTGCATTAATGTGAACTACGTACCTTTCGCTCTCCGGGTCTGTATGGGGAAGTTACAGCATAGCATACTAGTATGGGCTGCGGGGTTGTGTAGGCGAGCCCAGAGATTCTAGTGATATCAACATAAAATACACGTAATGTTTTTTCTTTGGCTTACAAGTATTCTACTTATGGTTGATTTGTATAATATTCATATTCCAAAATTTTTCCCAGAAAAAATTAGGCAAAAAAGACTGAATTTTAAAAAAGCTCCCACATGTAAATATGTAGAAGAAACTACTATAAAATTGTAGAGTGACCTATAAGGAGCAGAAGAGTATCCTTACCGGATTTTATTTGCTTTCGACACTCACTGCTAAATTGCTTTTAAGTGACTATTTCTTGTCATCCATTTCAAGCGTTAGTGAGTTTGTTAATAAAGTTGAAAGCCACAGCATCTTTATGCCTTTCGCAAGGTGAAACAAGTCTACACGTTAGAACAAGATTCATGCTGGTGGCACTATTAAAAACAAAGAAACAAAAAATCTTAACCTGTCACTAGGGTTTGGAGAAATCTACCTCAAGGGTATTTTTTTGTTTGGGTGCAAAACTATTTAAGCCTAAACATTCTCTTATTACAGTGGTAATATAGGGTAGGGGATCTCTCTCTCTCTCTCTCTCCTCCCCCCCCCAGATTATCCTATATAAATGCTTCCTTTACTGTCAGATTGTTGTTCTCTGAATATATTGTACATAATTTTATTAGTGTTTATATTTTTCTCACATGTAAAGTTTAAAAAAAGTGCGGAATAGATTTTTTATTTACTGTAATTAATGTGTATATATTTCATACTATGTGAAGAGGACGCTACTGTCTTGTACGTTTCTGAGGAATGGTAGGTGAGAGTTTGGACAGTCAGTCTTGTTCGTATTGCAGTTCAAAGCCCATTGAAACTGATTTTTTCAGATTAAATAGCCACTTTGACATTTGCTTTTTTTATTTAATAGCACCAATGGAAAATAAAGCTAGAATAGTTTTTAATAAAATATCTCTGCACATAAAACTGGCAGTCATGCAAATATCAGCTTTCACTTTGTGAAAAATCCCTGTACATCATATTTGTCTTACTGCAATGCCTTACAAGAAGTCTTGAAGTAACAGCACATGTACTCTGCACTTTTTTCACTTAATTGCTTTTGCCTTTTTTGTAAACCCTGGGATTTTTCCTTTCTCTTTCAATTTGTGCACAGTCGCTTTCAACTCTCCCTTGTTGGAAGGAAGAGCTCCCCAGCCAGTGAGGGCTGGACAGTGATTCTGTGGGAACCCATCAGTGATTAGAGATGGTCCCAAAGCTTTGCTTGAGTGTTGTGCCAGGAATTCCTTCCATTCCCCTGTCATCTGTTCTGAGCTCAGTACTATCTCCAATACTGCTGGTTGTTGCCAGCTTTGACCAAACCCCGGGGCTGGTGTGCTTTGCTAGCCCTCTGTGCTCCTGCTACCCCCGATAATACTAATGCTTATATGGAGAAAGGCTAATTGCTCAATTAATGTCACACAACTTTTGCTGTTTTCAAATAAGCACTTTGCACTGAGGCTTATCTCAAAAGCCATTTTATCTCGTTCCGTGGGTAATTAGGTACACGTTGCTACATCACAGACGGGAAATGAAAGGATTGCTACGCTATGTGCATTCATGCTTCTTCACAACAAACTTATTTTACTGACATTGTTTGGTTTACAAAACTAGATCAATTAATGTTTTTAAATTTAAGAAAATCTGATAGCACAGTGGCAACAAACATTTGTACTCTACTATCTTGTCCCTATTCTTGTGCTTTGGTCTTAGGTATGTGAGTTGGGCTTTTCAACAGCACCTAAGTGATTTGAGTTCAAGTCCAATTGAAAAGTCAGAGAGGACTTGCACTCCACAGGTGCATGTGAAAACCTCATTCAGGGTGACAGTTGTGAGAACTTTTTGAAGCCTATGAAGGGAATTCAGCTGGATTGTTAAGCTTAGGGAATCTCAGCTGACTAGAACATCAGGGACATACAAGGCATATGTATAGGTTGTTGGTTGCATATCTGACAAGATCAGTACAATAGGTGGGTTGTGGAAGTAACATGTTTTTAACAGAAAATGCTTTTTGATAAAATTATTAATGGGTAGTGCAATTTTAGCTATTCAAGCTCTATACACTTGGAGTATGAAACTAATGTATCTCGATATGTTCGTATAGGTTCTTATTCCATGCTGCTGCTTGTAGTATCTGAACGCTTTCATTACCGCATTAAACAATGACTACAAATCTGCAACATGTGATTTGTTCTCTCCTTGCAAGGAGAGAAATATATATGCCGTACAGTGCTTGTGTTTTGGTAGGATTTTTTTAAATGTACATACTGCTCTGTCAGAAGGCAACTCTGAGGGTATGTCTTCACTACCTGCTGGATCAGCGGGTAGCGATCTATCTGTTAGCGATCGATTTCTCGCATCTCATGACGCGAGAAATCGATCGCCCGCGGTGCCCCCGTCGCCGTGAGGACGGCTGGTAAGTCGACTGAAGATACACAACTTCAGCTACGTGATCTTCAGTTGATTTCCCCCCCTCAGTGAAGACCAGCCCTGAGTTACCTTGCACTGTAAATCGTAAAGAGCTGAGGTTCATGATGGTCCTTAGTTCTGTAGGAGTTTATTCGAGTCTTAGACCAGCCCTACTACACAGGTGAGCTTTACCCTTCTGGTAGAAAATTCTGTTTACCACTCACTTTATTGAAGAGCATTAACAATTTTCTAGGCGCACTGAGCACCTTGACAAGAAGTACTGAGACCTTGAACCTGATTTAGTATTTGGTGGGAAGTCAGTGTAGAGGATGGAGGTTAGGTTTGATGTGATTGCAGAAGCCCATGATGACATGAAGTTTCCTAAGAGCTGAGGGTTTCGTGCTCTGGTGTATTGTATTGCTGCAGTGCGGACAGGCGGTGAAAATAGAGTGTATAACCAAGGGCCCTGCCACTGTCAGGCTTGGTGAGAGCGTCGCTTAAACAATTTATCTGGTTCTTCCCATCTGCCAAGTAATTAAAAATAGCCATAAAAATAAGTCTCCCTTTCCTAGCCTGTAAGAGAGCTTGGTTCGTTTAAAATAGGTGATTGTTTCTCGTGGTGAGAAGAATTGGGGTGGGAGGGTCAAGGTTTGCAGAATCTAAACACAAAATCTTCCTCTGACTTAACATAGCTGATTTCTGTTGACACTTCCATGATCTAGGCCTAGCTCCTCTGAGAATCTTCTGCCTCCACAGCTCATGAGCCTATTATTTACTAGTTTTATTTTTCAGTGAAATGTAGTAATGGTGGGAGATTCTGGTTGCAGGGGGAGTAGCCACCTCTCAGGAAGCCAGGGCCGATCCTGTGGAGGATTTCAAGTAATGCTTGAATTGAAATCCCTTTCTATGGCGAAGGAGTGCAGAGAGCAGAGCAGGGTGATGTGTTCAGTGACGTGTGTTGCTGAACAGATGGGCTCCTGTGTTTTGTATCAGTGGGAGCTTTTTTAGGCTCTGTGGCTGCATGCCTAGCCAAAAGTTTTTCACTCAAGCCCGGAGGTTATGTTGGGCACACATCTGGCCACAGTAATGGGATCTAAATCTTCTGGTTGATCACAAATGGAAGTAGGCATGACTGTTTGGAGCACCCAGTAGCATCCCAGCTGTTCTGAGGCAGTGAAATAATTTGAAGGCAGGTGCCCTTGAGAATGGGGGCTATTAAAGCTCTTCAGATTCCTTCCTTCCTACCAGCATCGCTTTAGTCTTGCCTGGGTTCAGCTTTGCACATCTCCCCTTCATAGTGAGAAAGTTGAGAGGTGATGAAGAGCTGGGGTGTCCGCGAGCTGCTTGGCACTTAGTCCCTGTTTGTGTCTCCGATTCTTTCATGACAGCTGTTGAATAGGGAGCAATGGAATCTTGGGGGCTCCACGGGTGATGCTCTGGGGATGAAAAGTTGCCCATAAAGACCCCTGGGTTCAGTGTGGTAGAATAGAGTTGAGGTGTTTCGAGGTGGTTACATTCACCCCGTCGTGACTAATTGCATACCCATGCTGCAGAGAGATACAGCAGGATGATTTTGGCTGTATTTTCTTTGACCTCCTCCCATTCATAGACAATCACCAGAGCTACAAGTGTTTCATCCCAGGTCCTGGTCTGAAGCTTCACTGAGGGATCCCAGGGAAAGGGTTTTTGTTTACCAGTTTCTCTATTTAGCTTGCTTAGAAATGAGTCTTGATGGCAGGCGTTCCAGCTACTCACCTCAATATATAAACACCATGTTTAAGATGGCAAAGAAAACCCCAAAACTAGGTAGCAGGTGTTTGAGTTGTCAGGCTTTTGGGGGCAGGTAGAGGGAAAGGGTCAGCAAGCACTGATTGTTTTTCCCCCCCTGTGTTCAAACTGCAGACTTCTGTAAAAGCAGTGTCATTTGTGTTACAGCTGTGAGCTTTTCAGAGGGCACTGTTCGCAACTGTCTTTTTTACGCTATTTTGGTCTATGCACTGAAAGAACAGTGTCATTCTTATGCAAGTTGTGGGGAAGAAAATGTCAGATTTATTTTGTGACTTTACACAGCATTTTGTTGCTTTGTACCTTTTGTTTGAATGTCTAGTTCTGTATATTAAATTTGTTTTGGTATTTTGGGCTTCGGTGTTACATTTTTTTTATAAACTTTACTTAGTATGATGTGTGTTTCGTTCCAATTGACTTTTTTATCCCTTTGACACTCTGGCTCTGGTTTTCCCTACAGTACGTTAGCCTCCACTGCTTCCTGAGAACTGCTTGAATCTAATTCCTATCATCACTGCTCCTGCCAAATAGTTAAGGCAGGCACCGTCTAGAGTCCTCATTTGTTGAGTGAAAACTACAAAGACTCATTAAGATGTAGTTTGCAGCATAGATTGGCACTGGTGGGTCAGTAGGTGGTAGTTTTCCTATTGCATCAGCACAGTGCTATGGGGCTATTGTGCTCCTGAAGGGGCTGTGGTATGAATGAGACATAAAACAGGTGGTTCATCAGAGAGTCCATGGCAGTAGGCAAAAAGTAGAGGTGGATCCCGCCCTATCTCATGTCCCATCACTGGCCATTGGAGATATCTGTCCCTTTCCTTTTCAAAAGGGGGGGTGGGGTGCATACTTATCCCAACCTGCATCCCGTCCCCTTTCTTGTCTATAACTTCGCTATACAATGGTCACGTTATAGTTTTGTGCGAAGACTGAAGCAAAGTAAGGATTGAGCAGCTTTGTCTTCCCATCATTTCTATTACCAGCTTGCCACCTTCATTGAGCAGCGGACCCACACCATCCTTCATCTGTCCTTTTTCATCTGACACATTTGAAGAACCCCTTCCTGTTTGTAACATTTCTTGCCAGCTGTAATGCATTCTTTGAACAGATGAACCCTAAAGGGATGTTTTCAGAGAACAATGCACAAGGACTCCAAGATTTCTTGAGTGGTAACAGCCCATTTAGAGTCCATCATGTTGGGTGGATAATTGGTCTTATTTTTTTCCTCTGTGCATTACTTTGCACTTAGCAATATTGAATTTCATTTGCCATTTTCTTGCCCAGTCCCCCAGTTCAGTGAGATCCCTTCATAATTCTTTGCAGTCAGCTTTGGACTTAATACAAAATTACTTAAGACAGTTGTCTGCAAATTTTGCCACCTCAATGTTCACTTCCTTGTCCAGATCATATATAAATATGTTGGACACCACTGATCCAAATACAGAACCTTGGGGGGGCATTGCTATTTACCCCTCTGCATTCTGAAAACTAACAATTTATCCCTACCCTTTGTTTCCTGTCTTCCAACCAGTTACTGATCCATGAGGACCTTCCCTCTTATCCTATGACTGCTTACGAGCCTTTGGTGAGGGATCTTGTCAAAAGCTTTCTGGAAGTCCACGTACTATATCCATAGGATTACCCTTTTCCACATGCTTGTTGACACTCAAAGAATTCTAATAGATTGGTGAGGCATAATTTCCCTTTACAAAAGCTGTGTTGGCTCCTTCCCAACCTATCGTATTCATTTATGTGTCTGATAATGCTGTTCTTTGTTATAATTTTACCCAGTTTCCCTTGTGCTGAAGTTAGACTTACCAGCTTGTAATTGCTAGGATCACATTTGTAGCCTATTTTAAAAATCAGCATTATATTAGCGACACTCCAGTTACCTGGTACAGAGGCTGATTTAAGCGATAGGTTGCCATATCCCAGTTAGTAGCTACAATTTCACATTGACTTCCTTCAGAACTCTTGGGTGAATACCACCTAGTCCTGGTAACTTCTTATCAATTTGTCCCAAAACCACCTTTTACTGACACCTCAAGTTGGGACTGTTGTTCAGATTTGTCACCTAAACCATCTCCCCAATATCCTCTTCATTAAAGACTGATGCAAAGAATGAATTTAGCTTCTCTGCAATGGCCTTGTCTTCCTTGAAATGCTCCTTTAGCCCCCTCAATCATCCACCAGATTATTGGGCAGGTTTCTGACTTCTGATATATTTAACTTTTTTTCCCCCTTTGATTGAGTACTCCGTGTGGACCTATTTCCAAATAGTCTCTGTAATTCAATGGCACATGCTGGACTTCCCAATGTCTAAACCCTGCTTTCGTTCCTCTACACTAGCCCATCTCCTGTAGCCGTGTGTGTGTGTGTGTGTGTGTATAATATGTGTATATGGGCTAATGTAGAGGAAGGAAAGCAGGGTTTATATATATATAGGCCATCTTTCTTCAGCCTTTCCTAGTATGCTGCCAAGCCGCATCAGTTTTAAAATCTCACTCAAAACTGATCTCTTTGAAACACTGCAAAATCCTTCACCCCATGAGGAAAATCATTTAAAAATTGCCCTAAAATAAATCCAAAATGTGGGACTCTCCCACCACATAAATGAGATTTGGACAATCTGCATTTTTTATTGTAAGTTGCACTGCCAGCATGACCATTTGCAAACCACCTAAACTGTGTCTTAGTTTCCTTTAAAAGAAAAATGTTGGTGATACAATTAATGGTGGTTTAATCCCTCCAGACCTGTGATAACCCTAAACCTTATTGCCGGAAGAATTTGTCCTGTCACCTTTAATCTTACTGTATTTGTTTGCCTATACTCCCTCAATCTCCTAGCAAACCATGCATGTTAAGATTTTCATAGTCACATATGGGAACAGGAACTCCCTTGTAAAAAAATCAGACTACCCTGTAATTTTGCTATACCATCTTTAAGGCAAAGAGATTGTATAACAACTAAAGCTACAGGAAGGTCAGGGAGACCCAATGCAATATTACACACCTGGTTCTTTACAGATGTAGTCTCACTATAGGGGAACCTCAGGAGTAAATAACTGAAAAACATTCCACCCGTTAATATTACATTGAGCTTTACTGCCAATAATTTCAAAGCAAGTATTTATCTGGACAGATGAAATTAGTGAGCAATTTTCACCTCCGGCTATAAATGTTCTTTTGAAAGGGTGTGTGCAAATGCATTGCTGAGGAAGGATGCTACATTGGTAGCCCTAGAAATGGGAGTGCGTGCTGTGCAGAAGTGATCTCGCATGAGTAACTGATGTACAAGCTCCACCTATTGCCTGGATAGTAAAGATACTCAGTGATACCTAGACCTCAGTGGTTCAGGAGCCATTACCCAAAAGAACCATCGTAGTGTGGATTCATTGACTCGATATGATTCTCACACCAAAATGATAGACCGAGTATTATTTTATCAATTGCAATTTGTCAGTAACATGGTAAAAGCAGCCTGCTTGGTTAATAACTTAGACTGGTTACTAACTTAATCATACTGTATTTTAATATCATGTGCTGCAAAGAGCCACAGGCGGTCCAGGAAGGGACCTTCAGTCTATCATTGCCGTCTAGCAGCCGTGGCCCTATTCAGTCTTCGACTTCCCTTCTGAAGCAGGGTGCCATTTAGGGTGTTGTTTTTTGTGATGTAAACACCTGTCCACTAGGAACTGCACTAAAGCATATTGACTTGTACCACAGCCACCCACTAGGCTAGTAACTTGCTCTCCACTGACCTGAGCTTTGTTTATTGTTCTCCATTAACACATTGGCATTATTGTAACTGTCCTGATGTTGCTGTTTGCGGGGGAGGGGGTTTACAGGTTACATATAGCAACTTCAGGTACCCAACATAAAATATTTTTGGGTACAAATGCTACATTACATGCTATTCTATGCACATTTTTCAGCATAGCACTGGCTAAGTTTAGATCCTGGGGTCAGTGAAGTTTCTCTGGGGGTTTTAGCAAACCTATCACATCACACTACTCAGTGTTACCCTAGTCCCATTCTAAATTAGTTAATGTTTACACCAATGTACTTTAAAATGAATCCGCTTTTTGAAAGGTGTAAGCAGACTCTAGCCTTAAATTTCCATACTTGACCGCACTTGGATCCTGGTTTTATAGCACTTGTACTATCGATGGAGTTTGTACATGCAAATTTACGAAGAGCCAGCAACATTTCTTCGATGTCATGTTCTCACACTTGCCTGCAGCTAATTAAAAACACCCTTAGAAAAGGGCAGGGTCCAAGCTAGCACGCCAGCTGCCACAGGGGCCAGGTTGATAGTGAAAACACGTAGCCTGAGTGGAACATAGGTTCCATTCCCTGGAGGGCTGACTCAGCACTTCAAAAAAACTGGAGCTCTTTCTAGATTCCAGTCTCTCGCTTTTGGATGGGACCTAAAATTCAAGGTCTTCTCTGCCCTGTTGGGGCACTTTCCATAAAAGAATTGTTCCGGTGTACCAGGATTTACAGCCCAGGCTGTGCTTGTTGAGTGCTGGGGAAGTGTGAAATATTAGCACTGATAAACTGGCCTGCCCACCACAGCTTCCATCTGGCTCTTGCTAGGCAGCCTTTTCTCCGGTCTTCCAGCCAGAAGAGTTTTTCTTTCGTATGACTCTAGGAACATCAAACTGCTGGTTCATAAGGACACTTGCATGGTCAGGGAAAGAATTACCTTGGTCATGATACTGTACACGTACCTTGAAGTGTCTTTCCTGCCCCCCAAAGCAAGCATACCCTAGCGCCCCAGAGCCCGGGAAGATCAATGATCGATGTGGGGTTACCTCAGACTCCTAGAAGGTCAGAAGGGACCATATGATCCTCTACTCTGACCTGCACAACGTAGGCCTGCAATAAACCTCTCACCTATGTCTGAGCTAGAGGGAAGTTCTGATGTTAACTCCACGTGGCATTATTTGGGGCTTTCGCCAGCCATAGATTACAATGCACTTTAAAAAGGCGGGCACTGCCCCCTTCACAGCGAGGGAAGCTGAAGCCTGCAGAAGTGGAGTGACTCCACAAGGCAGAGAGGTAGAAGTGGAGCAGGAAATCCTACATCTCTCTGACCTAGCCGCAATCTATTAGGCCTCAGCTGTAACGGCCTTTTAGGGTGACCAGACAGCAAGTGTGAAAAATCGGGACCGGGGGTGGGTGGTAATAGGAGCCAGTGTAAGAAAAAGACCCCAAAATCAGGACTGTTGCTATAAAGTCGGGACATCTGGTCACCCGGCTCTTTTCGGAGCGGGAGACGGGCAGTAGGCACAATGGGATAAGGATGGAGGAAGTGGGAGGAGACTTTGAGACCCTGTCTTGTACTTTTTAAAGCTAAGTGGCATTTCAGCCCAGTCACCCTTGGCCGTCTCCCCTTTTGCCTAAATAAAAGTTTTCAGCTACTCCAGCCTTGTCAAGCGCGAGTCCGTCTTCCTCCTCAGCAGAGAGGTCGCTCCCACCCTGGCAGTCTACAGCCCCCATGCCCTTCTGCTCCAGGTACATCCCCCTCCTCCCATTGTTTTAATGTCAGTTTCTTCCGGTTGATACCAAAATATTGTGAATGGGCAGGAAAAGCAAAGGCCACCTTTGATTTTCCTTTAACTTTCCGTCCTCCCCAGCCTGGTTGTGTGTGCGTCTTTCCCTCCTCCCAGCCTGCTGCTGCCGATCCCTGCTGGGGAAGGGAGGGGAGGAAAAGGTGACGGTCCAAAGGGGGATCCTCTGCGTCTGGGCTTAAACTTCAGAGCGTAGGGAGGCGGAGTGAAAAGGGGACGAGGAGAGAGATTGCAGGGAGTTGCCAGGCAGACGTGGGCAGAAGAGGGGAGAGGGTCAAGTACATTGTGGGGCTGCTTTTCCCTGGGGCCCCCAGCCTGCTCCCCAGGAGCCCCTAGGGTGTTTGCTGCTCGCTTACTGAGCCAAAGAAACCCCCCACTGCTTTTTTCCCTTCCCAGCCCGGCTCCCCCCAGCCATCCCCAGCCAGGTTCCTCCTCGGTGCCCCTGCTACCCAAAGTCCTGGGCCCGACTCTACCCCCTGAGCTCAGCTCCCCCCCCCCCTCTCTTCCCAGCCTCTGGGTATCCCCCTCGCTCCCCGGTCTGTTCCCAGCCTTGTCTGACTCCCCCTGCTCCCTCCCATGCAAACTTTCACTCCTGGCCCCATGAGGCCCTGCTGCAGCCCTCAGCCAGCCCAGGGCCAGGGAGGACTGGAGAGGAGAGGAGTCCACGCTGCAGTCAGCGAGGGTGGTGTCCCAAATTTCCAGGTGCCCTACATAGGCGCTTATGCCCAAGGGTGGCCCTGGGTTTAGATACAAGGAGCCGAGAAAAAAAACCCCACCACACACACTCTCTCTCTCTCTCTCAGCAGCACCTCTGCTAGATGACCCTTGTGGTCCCTTCTAACCTGATGGTTCTATGTGTGTGTGACCCCTTAGGAAAGGAATAGACAGTAAATATCATATTGTCACTATATAAATCCATAGTGCACCCACACCTTGAATATTGCCTGCAGTTCTGATCACTCCAGCTCAGAAAGACACATGAGAATTGGAGAAAATATAGAGAAGGGCAACAAAGATGATCAGGGGTATGGAACAGTTCAGCTTCCCTAGGGACCAGATGTCCTGATTTTATAGGGACAGTCCCGATTTTGGGGGCTTTTTCTTATATAGGCCCCTGTCCTGATTTTTTACACTTGCTATCTGGGTGCGGAGAAAGTAAATAAGGAAGTATTATTTACCCCATCACAGAACACAAGAACCAGGAGTCACCCGATGAAATTGATAGGCAGCAGGTTTAAAGCAAACAAAAGGAAGTATTTCTTCAGCCAACACACAACCTGTGGCACTCCTTGCTATGAAAACTGAAAGTATAACAGAGTTCAAAAAAGAATTTGCTACGTTCCTGGAGGCTAGGTCCATCCATGGCTAGTAGCCAAGAGGGTCAGAGACGCAGCTCCATGCTCTGGTGTCCCTAAATGTCTGAGTGTCAGACGTTGGGACTGGATGACAGGAATGGATCGCTTGGGACTGCTCTGTTCGGTTAATTTCCTCAGAAGCATTTGGCATTGGTCGCTGTCAGAGACAGGACACCGGGATGGATGGAACCATCGCTCTGACTCTGTGTGGCCGTTCTTATGCTTGTATGTAAAGTTTTGGTGGGAAGGGGGTGGGAACCTAAAGCAGAGGAAGGACGGTTCAGTGGTGATAACACCAGTTTGCTCCTGAGAAATCTGAGGTCAGTTGCCTGCTCCGCCACAGACAGCCTGCGTGACCTTGAGCGAATCACTTAGTCTCTCCGTGCCTCAGTTCCCCGCCTGGGACAGGGGATAAAGGCCCTGCCCTGTGTTGTGAAGAGGAACCTGTCAGCGAGTGGGAGGTGCTCAGATATGACACTCACATGGCCCATGGAAGTAATAAAGGTAGAAAGCGAGAAGAGATGTTCCACTGCTTTTAAAAATGATTTCTGTCCCTCTGACGTGGCCAGTTTGACGCCAGCTGTTATTTCCCTCACTTCACCTGGAGCAATCGGCATGAGGGGAGAAGGCCGAGGGCTTCCCCTTGACAATCCAGTGCCAGAGTCTGGTTGCTGCTTTGGACACCTGACAGAGACCCACTGCTTCCTTGAATAGGGCTGAATGTAAACTGAGCAGTTCCTAACACCTGCTAATCCCTTTCACCTGGGTTCTCGGTGTGCTTTGGGCATGCACCATTAATCCCCGTGGGAAGTAAATAAGGCTCCCGGTGCCTGTTTCAAAGGCCCTGGGGAGGGGTTCAAGGACACACTCAGGGTCACACAGCAAATCAGTGTGATTTGGGACTAGATGGCAGCGTTGTGTTCTGACCACTGTACCACAATATCACCCACAGGCCAGCCAGGTCAGGGCTCCCTGGTGCTGACAGACGTGGCAAGAGGCAGGCTCTGACTGGAAGGATGACACGGTGTTCTTTGCAAGGTGAATGATGGTGTCTATCACGTAGCAGAGATTTGCTGCTTTTCGTCCCAGTGCATCAGAAGGAGAGGGGAGGAGAGAGATTTCAGGCCACTTATGATTTCAACGTGGCTGTGCTGAAAGCTCCAGCCCGGCGCAGCTGCTCAGGATAACGGCAGATGACCCAGCCCTGGGTATCTGTTTATCGAAGCAATGGCAGCTCCCGTTTCTTGCAGCAACGACACATCCTGAGCAAGGGAAGTTAGTCACCTTGTGACGCAGGTCTAGGTTCTGGGAAAGGTTACAAACCAACCAGGCTCCCGATCCACCGTGAACGCCGCGCTTAATGTACACGTGGGAATAAATCATACACTGCCATGACTCACCCGCCTTCCTCCTGAGAAAATCCAGGCTGGCCGGGCACCACACTGCCCGGCCCAGAGTCACACGTCAGGAGGCTGTGCTAATGATCAGCCTTAGGCAGAAAATCCCAATTTTCACCACCAAGTGGGAACAGCAGCGAAATACAGCATGTGATCAAGAAGCTGGGTGAAAGTACTGCTGCTTTATGTAACTACTGCTGTTACTGAGCTTTCGGAGCCAGGCAATTCAGAACTTCGCAAGAGGAAATGAAAATCAAGTATGTCACAGCAGATACAAATAGGGGGAGACCCAGGTTCTAATTTGATCTCCCCTTTTCAGCTGGTTATAACTGTCCCCTACACACATTCCTTTGGAACTCCAATTTTCCCTGCTGGCTCTCAGCCAAGAAACAGTCATTTTGAAAGTTCGCTTCAGCCTTTCCAGTAAAACCAAACCCAAACCAAACTCTTTGAACCAGAATTTGTGTTTGGGTTGCTTTGTAGAGCTCACTGTGATCTAAAGAAATAAGCCATGGTTGATGAAAACTGGTTCAGCAGCTTGAAAGTAATGAGCATTTCTATTGGGACATTTTGCACATGTGTTTTATTAGCCGTTTGTTAGCATTTTATTATGAAACGTTCCCTTGCTGACAAGCCTGGATCAGCTGGCCACGGCACAGGAATAAAGGGTCTCCCTCACTTGCTGGGCAGTAGGAGTGAGTTTGTTATAGTAGATGATGCTGAAATCCCTGGACAGTGTGTTGCCAGAAAGCCCTGGGAAAAGATTTGCAAACACATCTAGGGGGTTTAGGTGCCTTGATTTTTGTGGTCGCCGATCTGGAACACCAGGAAGCAGGTCTGAGGGTCAGGGAGTGCTGAGCAGCCACCTGCTGAAAACCAGGTCCCAATACTCACTTTTGAAAATCTTGGTGTCAGGGGGTTTTCACTCATCCTTGTCTCTGCCTCTCCCCGTCGGGCTCTCAGCAGCGGGCTGGTTGTTTGGTTTCCCAGGCTCAGTTGCCCTATCTCTGTGGCAGCTCTCGGAGGTGAATGAGACGTAGTATTTGTCTGGATGTCTTGATAAATCCAAGGTGCTCATTACGGGGGGTGGTGGAGGGAAATCCCACGGTACCCACGTGAGCGGAGCAGGAATCTGTCATTTCCAGCGCCTGCTGATGGGTTCGGCTCAGCGAATGTACGTGCCCATTTGCCTTCAGAGCGGTCCCCTGAAGGAGGTAATTAATTCATTGAATGGAGACAGTGCGGAGGGCTAATTACTCCCCTTTAATTAGATCATTGTGGAGGGGACTTAGGGCAGGGGAACAGCCGCTGGCTGTCATCGGTAAGTCAATGCTGGGCATTTCAAGAGGACCTTTTACCCTGGCATCTCACAGCTACTTGACAGGGGATTGAATTAGCCCTCCTGATCTCCTTGGGGGGGATTTTTGGCCTACCTCAGTTGTATTGACCCATCCAGCCGTGTTTCACAGTGGGGAGAAACTGAGGCACAGAGCAGGGGCGTGACTCATCCAAGCTCACAAAGCAGGTCAGGGGTGGAGCTGGGAGTAGAACCCCAGTCTCCCAGTCCCGTGTCCTACCCACAGGGGGAGGGCATCTGGGATGAGTGTCCTGTGTAGGATTTTAGCCCCAGCTCCCCGTGCTGGTGAGGTGAACGTGAATAAGAATATTCTGGGCACTGCTTGGACAAGCCCTTGTGTAATGATGCTCCCGTCCTTGTACCACTGGGGGTACAACCCCCCAGGCAGCATGGCTTCGGGGTGAGGCTGGGTGGATCGAGGCTTGGGAGCTGGGAGCCTTCCCCCTCCAAACCACTGCGTCAAATCCAGCTCAGCTCAACACCAGCTGTGCCCCAGCTGAAGGCATCTCAGGAGCAATTAGACCTGAGGAGGTGGGTCCCAGTTTAGATGGCAGTGGGACGCCACACCACCAGTCAGCGTGTGTTACGTGTCCCTCCCTGTGCCTGGTACAGCTAGAGAGCCTGGCTCTTCGGCTGGAGTGGTGAGACCTGGGTCTAGTTCTCTGGAGGACTCCAATTCGGTCCTAGGTGTTGACCAAGATGGCGGCTGTCACAGACCCTCCTCACAGTGGACTCTGGTTCGCAGCCTCAGTGGAGAGAGGCCCAGGGAACTGCGCTCACCCGTCCAAGCTCAGGCGCAGCGTTGGGCTGTGAGGTGGGTTGGTACGTGGGAAGCTTGCACCGGCTCGACCCCTACGCTGGGGAGATAGGACCTCTAGGGACTGCCTCTCTTTCCGGTCCCTCCGGTCAGTTCCTCTGGGCTGCTCCGACAGGCTCCCTGGCAGAGCAGTGGGCATTATCTGGGGCTCTCTAGTCGGCGTTTCCCCCTCGACCCCTTGTTTGGACCCTGTGACGTACACCCTCCTCCCCATTTTCCATCTGTTGTCCCCCGTAACTCGCCTCATCGGGGAAGGGTGAGGCCTTTCCTTGTTCTGGGAGCCTCAGGATGTAAATAGGCCCCAATCTATTCTCAATGCCCCTGGTGACCTCACAGCTGGGACCGAATGTGCTGGCCCCGTTCCCCATCCACCCCGCACATACCCCAGCGTAGCACCATTGTACAGCAGCGTCCGTGACCTCTCAGGCTGACGGGGGGGTTGCTGGAAGTTGGCTCCCATGTCGTTGGCTCTGTGGTTGGGTCAGGAGCTCAGATGGGCCAGGGGAGGTGACGAGTCTCATTCTGATTTGTTTCTTGGGGACAATTGACTTTGTGGGACCTCAGCCGTGTATCCCCAGAGATGGTTTCTCTCTTCATAGCCACATAGCGTGGCCCTAAATCCACTGATACATAGTGCACAAAGGCTTTCACACGCTTACCGAGCCCTAGGCTTAGGGATAGCTTCCCCCTCCGCCCCCCAAAACAAGTTGAGAGTCCTTTCAATTTCCCTCGGTAGGATTGAATGTCCATTTTTTAAAGGATGTCCTTTACTCTGTTTAGGCATGGTGGTATTTTTTTGGTCCTCTTACTGTTTTTATTTGGGGTCTACATTTAGTTCCAGCCTCTGCCGCTGTGCTTTTAAAATGTTTTCATGCAGTTTGCAGGCATTTCACTATGAAGGTTGCTGGCTTGACAGCCCTGAATTCCCTAGTCTAACCCTACAGCATGGGTGGCTTCCCCCACCCCATTGCCCCCCTGTTTCCCACTCCTGACTTAGAGGGGGCAGCCACCTGTCCATGCAAGTTCACTCTCCATGGGCCCGTCTCTGCTGAGATGAAGGCAAAGGGGCCAGTTAAAGCCACTTGCAATGGTGGATTTTGTGATGTCTCCGGGAAACGAATGGTTTCCCAGCCACCCATTTCGCCCAGACTGCCCCACAGCCTGTAGATGGGGGTGGTCCCTGGCACAGCTGCAATCATTTGTCTTCTTCAAGCTCATAGACTTGTCATGGGCTGCGCCTTCTAGTGCCAGCCTGGGCCATTGGCATGAGAGTGACTCCAGCATCACTTCCTGCAGCTTCCCTGGCTGTGTTGCCCATCCAGGTAGCGATCAGGCCCAGACCTACTGGGGGCAAAGGGGGTGAGCTCTGAGGATCTGTCCAGCCCTGACAGTCTCTGCTCTGCCTATTTCCCCCAGGTGCCGCGATTCCAACAGCAGCTCTCCCATCTGCTCTCCGGAGATGCCGCTCCCACTCCAGCCATGGGCCCGGGAACGTGGCGCTCCCCTTGGCTGCTTTTGGCATAACTACACAAGTGACTCTCTCATTACACAGCTAGCTTCGCGGCGGGTTATTTGATCCCGCTAAGCCTCTGATTGTTTGTGTTTACGCTGCTGCAACCTGCAATTAAAACGTCCTCCTGTCGCAATAAATGTACCAGCTCCCAACTCTGGCAATGGGACAGCAGGGCTGAGCTCCATGCTGCTGGAGAGGGCCTGGCACAGAAATCTGGTGGGGCGGAGCCCTGCTCTATACAGGAAACAATTATTTGGCCTACTTCTCTGGCTCCTGCCACGGAAGCACCCAAGCGTAGCACAAACATTAACACATTTATCCCTATGACACCCCTGTGAGCCGGGGCTGGGCTGGTGCACCCATTGTACAGATGGGAAACTGAGGCAGAGAGGGGAAACCACAGAGCCTCACTGGGATTTAGGCTCCTAACATCCTCTGAAATCAGTGGGAGTTAGGAGCCTATGCTGAGCCCCAGGTCGGCTGGGGCAGGGCAGAGCAATAAAGCCAGGTGTCAGGACCATGGTCTCAAACCCAGGACCACTGGGTCCTCGGGAAGCAGCCTTAGCCATTGTGCCTCGCTGACTCATCCCATTGTACGGGGATTCACAGAGGTGGGTGGGGCAACGTCCACCTGCTTTCTGATTGGCCGCATGGGCTTGACCCCGATTGGCTGGTGACCATATATATATATATATAAACATCTCCCTTCCTATCTGGCCTTGTCTGAGCAACAAGCTGTTGCCTGCTAGTCGCTACCTGGACCCTGCCTCGCCCGACCCTTCCACCGGCCTTGCTGCACCTTCCCCTTGGACTGGATCTCCTGGCTATCGGCTCTCTTGGGTGAACGCTGAGTTCGGCGCTGGCTGTCCTTTGCCCTGCCTGATCCCTGGACGTTGCACCAGGTACTGAAGTCAGAGGCTTGTGCTCTAACTACTGAGCCATCCTTCCTCCTTAACAGTTACCCACTTCAGGACTGGCTAGAGCGGTGGACTGACAGTCCCAGATCCACCGAACACTCACACCCACGGTACACGGTGCGCTTCACCTCCCGGGCCTGCTCCCTGCCCTGGGGTAGGCCCCATTTTGTTCTTGGCCAACAGGAGGGGATGCTGGTGTAACCCACATATCTAACAGAGGGATTTCGCTGTAGGAGCTCGGGGAGAGGGTAGAACCGAGCAGTGTCTGGGTCACTGGTTTTTGGTTTACACTTTCTTAGGAATAATTCCAAGTGGGTTATGCAGAAACTAATCCATTGAGTGTGACGAGTTTTCCAAACTTTTTCTTTACGACGATACGGCCCCAATAAATGCTGGGCAGACGCCCACGTAGGTCTCCACACTCGGAAGTGTTTGGAATTGGGTGTGGCGGTTTGGGGTCTGCTCACTCGGTTCCCTGCCGCTGGACTCAGGAGGGTGAGCGGTCAGGGCAGCTCCTTTGCGAAAGGCCCTGTGCGGGCTGGGAGAAGCCGAGCCGCAGACGCAGAAAGCCGGCTGCTTTCCCGATCGCGGAAGCACTATGCAGCAGGGTTTGGTTTTTTAATCTCGATACTTAACTGGGTACTTGGGTAAACTATTAAGCAGATATCCGACCCGGGGATCCCTATTTAACCCTATGCATGCCCTGTGCCCACTGCCAGTTGGCACCAATGCGTTCCTGGGTCACAGAGATGTTATACAAAATTATTACCCTGGCATCTGCTTCCCATCCACCCAGTGGATCAGTAACTAATACGCGACACCACCCTGTATTGCTTTATCCTCTGCACTGCTGGGAGATCGATCAGGGTCTTTCTCAATGACGGAAGCTAAATTCACGCTGACTGTCCATTTATTCTCAGAAGCTGCATAGCCAGGAGATAAAGGCCCCTGTCTCGTATAGACCACAGCCAAACAGCAACAACTGGCGAGCAAACCAGGCTGGCCAAATGGAATGTCGGCATTCTGCTTGGCTGAGAGGGATTTGGTTGCATGGGCATGCGTAAAGAAATGTCCTGATTTTAATGAAAAATTCACACACACACCCTGCAGATTCCTTGCAATTAGAACCAATGTTTGTGTGCTTGTAACCCCGGCCTGCTGGCTGTGATACTCTGCCCTCCTCTAGTGGTACCTAGACCACTTAGAGAAGAAGTGGGCAAACTGCGCCCCTCCTGGGCCACATCCGGCCCGCAGGACCATCTAACTCGGCCCTTGAGCTCCCGGCCGGGGAGGCTACCTTCGGCCCTCCTCTGCAGTCTCAGTCCATTGCGTCACCAGCGCTCTGACCTGCCGCTTCTGCAACATGGCTGGCTCCAGGCGGGTGGCAGGGCTGTGAGCTCCTGCTGCTCTGAGCAGCATGGTAAGGGTGAGGAGTGCGGGGGGGGGGGGGGTTGGAGAGGTGTGGGAGTCCCGGGGGGGCCTGTTAGGGAGCGGTGGGGTGGATAGGGGTTGGGTCAGTCAGGGGCCAGGGAGCAGCGGGAGGTTGGATGGGGTGGAGGTTCGGTGGGGGGGTCAGGGGATGGGGAATGGGGGGGTTGTAACGGAGTGGGAGTCCCGGCCAGCTGTCAGGGGGCAGGGGTGTGGATAGGGGTCGGGGCAGTCAGGGGAAAAGGAGCGGGGGGTTGGATGAGGGTAGGGTCCCGGGGGGTGGTTAGGGGTGGGAGGATCTCTGGAGGGGGGGGTCAGGGGACAAGGAGCAGGCAGGGTTGGATGGGTTGGGAGTTCTCAGGGGGGGTGGGAAGTGGGAGAGGTCAGATAGGAGTCAGGGGCCAGGCTGTTTGGGGAGCCACAGCCTTCCCTACCCGGCCTTCCATACAATTTTGCAACCCCGATGTGGCCCTCAGGCCAAAAAGTTTGCCCACCCCGACTTAGAGATTAATGAGTCTGCTACAGCCTCAGCTAAGAGTCACGTTGCTTTTAGCTCATGCAGTAGAGGCTCCGACTCTAAGCTTCAGAGGTTCCAGGTTCAGTCCTGCCTGCTGACACCCAGCGTGTGTGTCTGTTACACACACATGTGCTAATGCCAACAGAAGGACCTCTGCTGCATTCCAGCGTAACTAACAGAGAGCTCCCAGCTTTCTATGTTCGTTGGCCGCCTTGTTCCTGTTGAGAATCATACTGGACTGAGGTAGCTTTGCCTGCCGAGTTTTACTTCTAATGAGCATCTTTGTTTCTTTTTTTAAACCCACTTTGTGATCCCCCAGGCAATGAACACATGCTCAGGGTTCAGCCGGTTGCCATATTTGGGGTTGGGAAGGAATTTTCTTCCAGGGCAGATTGGCAGAGGCCCTGGGGGGTTTTCGCCTTCCTCTGCAGCGTGCGTCACAGGTCACTTGCTGGAGGATTCTCTGCACCTTGAAGTCTTTGAACCATGATTTGAGGACTTCAATAGCTCAGCCATAGGTGAGGGGTTTATTGCAGGAGCGGGTGGGTGAGATTCTGTGGCCTGTGTTGTGCAGGAGATCAGACTAGAATCAGATGATCATCATAGTCCCTTCTGACATTAAAGTCTGTGACTCTAACCCTGCTCAGGACAAGCCCTGTCCCTGCTTTTGAAGCAATGCAGAAGCGCATCGGTACACAGGAGAACATAAGGCAAGGGCTGGTGCAATCCGTCAGTGTTCTTATTTATAGAACAGCTGATTCCATTTTAATCCCGTTAATATTTCTCTGTCTGGCATCGCTAATTGCCTGGATGGAGCTTAGCTGCCTCTGCAGTTCGGCGTCGCAACAGTCTCGCTGCGCCGCCAAAGTGTGATAATTACACACTTCATCTAGAACACCAGGCGGGGAGCAGCAGAAGATAGTGTTGATTGGAAAGGTTTCAGTGGGGCTGGGTTTAACCTAGATTTCTGGCTGCCTGGGAGGCAAACCGGTCTGATCCCCTGTGTAAATGGAACGGAAGGGCTTCGTACTGGCCTCGCATGTCACACCTTGCATGACATTTTGCACTTGCTGGATGTTGCAGATTTCAGCAGAGGAGCACAGAGCTCCTCCCACCTCCCTAACAATCAAAGGCCTGATCCTGCTGAGCACTCTCACTGCCCCTCACCTCCATTTGCTGTTGTGAGTCAATTGTTTCTATAGCGCTACTTCTTTAGTGCAAGTGTTAGGGCAGACTCAGTTTCCCTTGCTCCTTCTCCCCATGTCAAGTAGAGTCCATCCGCAGTACAGTGCGCTTCAGGGTTCAAGCTGTTTTTAATAAAGTACATGTGGCAAGTGTTCCAGTACTGTACGCTTATGTTTGTGTTGCTAAGAGCGAGTTGGGCACGGAGGCACCGGTTTCATAATACTGCGTAGGGCTCCATAAACCCTGGGGACGGACTAGCCTAGCACCACTAAAAGAACTTCCATTTCTGCAGTAGTCTCTACACGCCTTTCAGAGCAAGATGATCTTTTTGGCCTTGGTTTGGTTCTTCCCATTTCTGCGTAGCGCTGACATTCAAGTCGAGAACAAAGACTATTTCCAGGCCAAATGAGCTGCTCCTCTCTACACTCCACAAGAGGTTGAACATCCGATCCTTGTTCACAAATGACCGTGTTTCTTGGTATATGTTGTTTCACTTGCGGAGGGGGCCCATGACAGAGTGCACTTCTTATGGCAAAGCTCCATCCACGTGAGGCGTGCTTTGATGGTGTAATTGACCGGTATTCCTAGGCCCATAGAGCAGAGTGAAAACATTCCGAGTCCAAGGAGATAATGTGCCCAAGGCAGGTTTCCCATCATTGTCCCGCTCCCGATACAGGCCTTTGTTGGAAACAAAATATTGGACACAGGAGGGGCAGAAATTTCCTAAGAGGGGGGAGGGCACCGGTGTCCGAACCATGTCCCTGCCTCCACCCCCAAGGTCCCACCCCCAAGTTGCTCCTTCCCGAGGCCCCACCCCCACGCCACCTCTTACCCCCAAGACTCCGCCCCTGCTCACTCCTCTCTGCCCCATTCCCCTTCTCACCCTACAGCCACTAAAAAGTTGCAGGGCAGAGCCCTCCCACTTTTAAAAGTGATGGGGCCATGGCCCAGACCCCCTGTTCTAGTGCCTCTAATTGGACAAGACAGATGGTGAGGCTGATCCAGTCTGGCAACTCCTCTCTCCCGTTGACCTTGATACTGGAAATGCTCTTTATTGACTTTGATTTCTCTGGGCTTGGACAAGGACCATCGTTTTTGTTGTTAAGTTGCTGTCAGGTTCTCAGCCTTGCAGTCTTGGTGTTTCAGCCCCGCTGGGGGAGAGTTTGTTGTTATGTAAATGACGCTTTCACTGGAATGTTTTAAAACCGTGTTGCTTTTGGCTTTTATAAAAGCTTTTCTTTTCCGAAATGATGGGCGTCGAATTTAAGTGCATGGTGTCTCTTTAAATGCTCTCCCTTGGACCACTCTCAGTGGTTGTTCATAAAAGAGGCCAGGGCTTTTCGAATATAGACGCTCTCATCTGACAACATCTCTTTAATTAAGCCGCTCAGTTTTTGGCTGGTGAATGTGCAGCGTTTAATGCACAAGTTTGTGATCTCTCTTCTCTTAGGTGATAATTATTTCATTACAGGGTAGGTCATTAATGCAGCTAAATCCATGAAGGGTCTTGTCTCTAAGCCATAGCGGGCGCTGGCACGAAGTAATATCAATTACTAAGTAAGGGCCGATCCTGCAATTGATTGCACCTGCTTGAGGCCTGTGATTCCAGACCACATGCAGCCCACATGCTCACACCAGTGAGCAGGTTATGGTCTGTGTGTGGTCCCCCTCCAACTGGTGAAGATCATTTCCATGGTAGCTGTAACAGGCACTTTACCCTGACTGGCTTTAGAGAGCAAATGGATTTTTGCAGTGGAGGAAGGTTACTCAGATCGGCATGTGATGAACAGCTGTGATACCCTGCCCAGACCTCCTCCGGACTTCATTCCCTAGCTCCTCTGACTGCAGCACACAGGTGTCCCTTCACAGCCATGGCCAGGTAACGTCTGGGTTCCCCTCTTTTCCTGCCACAGCATCGTATTTCTCGCGGCCACAGGCAGCTGCAGGTGAGAGTGGGGGTCGGGGTTTGTGTGCGCCCCCCGTGATACCGGCTGTTTCAGAGTCAGGGGAAAGGATCTCTCTATTGAAGTTGCAAGAGCCGGGCCAATTGTGCCAGGTGGGCTGGATTTGGGGATGTCAGCACCCGTCCACAGAGAACTGGGCAGAGACCCACCAAACTCATCCCATACAAGGCCAGCCATTGCATTGCCAGTGGCACAGCGCATGGGTCATTTCTATGTTCTCCCTCCCACCCCCATTCCTCTGGGGTCTCTCAACACTGCAGCAAACCAAGAATGCTGCTTAATTGCTGCTTGGATGGGAACAGCAGGCATTCTCCAGGAACAGGGAGGTGGCAAAGCAATCCAGTGAAAACAAACTTCCCAGAGATGAGAACTAATTAGAGCAGCAGATGGCACAGAAAGAGAGAGAGCGGGAGAGAACTCAACCCCAGCAGGGGGGAGAGAGCAGCATCCAAAGGGTTTGTGTCAAAAGAACCAGGCCTGAAAAGGAGTGACATTTGAAATTGATTTGTTCTAGGTAACATTATTAGAACACGCGAGGCAGGCTGACCTAGTGGGTACAGCACTGGCCTGGGGAGGCAGGAGACCGGGCTCTGTTCCGAGTTCTGACACTGGGCTGCTGCGTGATTGTGGACGAGTCCCATCACCTTTTGCCTCAGTTTCCCCCTCTGTAAAATGGGGCTAATGATCTGTGCCCACCTTTATAAAACGCTTTGAGATTGAGTGACAAGAAGCGTCACAGAGAGGTTGCTGTGGAACTCACAAAGGCAGGAAACTCAGACAAAAAGAGCGGGAAAGGGTCACATGGTCCTAAGTAATCTGCCTGGTAACAGGACAGGATATAAGGGACTGACGTAGGGTGATAGGTTGCTGTCCGCCTGAGAGGCAGCTCGTGTTCTTGCATTCGGGTAGTGCAATCCACCTAGCGATGGAGATCGGCTCCAGACATCTGCCAGTCCTGATCCTTGGTGGCGTGGCCTTGGAGGTTCCCCAGCCGCTGTTAATCTAACTGTAACATTGAGACTATTTGTTTGGTAGCCTATTTATTCCCATTAGGGTCGGCCTTAACGCCCATTTGTTTGGTAAACCACTGAGCTGCTTTATATTGGTGCCTACCTGGTTTACATCTGACGGGTTTAAGATTAGCAGCTGTGTTAGTCTGTATCCGTAAATAAGACGAGGAAGACTTTGTAGCACCTTAGAGACTAACCAGTTTATTTCAGCATCTGTATAACTTCTTTCTTAATAAACCCTTTTGGAGTTCACCCTTTAAATATCTTTAAGTATCTTGTTTTACTGCGACTCTAGATGATTAGACCCTAATTCAGGCAAATTGAACTTGCTTTGGGAGCTGGGATTCTTAAACGTCTCTCGTTAGTATTCTTCTGGTAACATCAGGATGTGGAGCACAGTTCATAGAATCATAGAATATCAGGGTGGAAGGGACCTCAGGAGGGATCTAGTCCAACCCCCTGCTCAAAGCAGGACCAACCCCAACTAAATCATCCCAGCCAGCGTTTTGTCAAGCCTGACCTTAAAAATCTCTAAGGAAGGAGATTCCTCCACCTCCCTAGGGAACCCATTCCAGTGCTTCACCACCCTCCTAGGGAAAAAGTTTTTCCTAATATCCAACCTAAACCTCCCTCACTGCAACTTGAGACCATTACTCCTTGTTCGGTCATCTGCTACCACTGAGAACAGTCTAGATCCATCCTCTTTAGAACCCCCTTTCAGGTAGTTGAAGGCAGCTATCAAATCTCTCCTCAGTCTTCTCTTCTGTAGACTAAACAATCCCAGTTCTCTCAGCCTCTCCTCATAAGTCATGCGCTCCAGGCCCCTGATCATTTTTGTTGCCCTCCGCTGGACTCTTTCCAATTTTTCCACATCCTTCTTGTAGTGTGGGCCCCAAAACTGGACACAGTACTCCAGATGAGGCCTCACCAATGTTGAATAGAGGGGAACAATCGCGTCCCTCGATCTGCTGGCAATGCCCTTACTTATACAGCCCAAAATGCTATTAGCCTTCTTGGCAACAAGGGCACACTGTTGAGTCATATCCAGCTTCTCCTCCACTGTAACCCCTAGGTCCTTTTCTGTACCGATGGGGGTGAAGGAACAAACCCCACCACCAGCAAAACAACCCTCTATGTGTGCGTCTGACTCCATATGCAGCAGAGATGGTGTGTCTGGGGGCTCAGCCCTTCCTAAGAACAGCCGTGCTGGGTCACGTAGCCCAAGAGCCTGTCTCTGACAGTAACCACCACCAGAGCTTCATCCACCCCTGGCTTTCTCTCCTGGCTGTCAGAAGTTTAGGGGAGCCCCAGGCATGGAGTTGTGTCCTTGATCATCTTGGCTAATAGCCGTTCATGGCCCTATCCTCACCTCATTCTTTTTTTAACCTAGTTAGACTTTTGGCCAGCACAGCATCCCCATGGCGATGATTTCCACAGGTTAACCCAGCAACGGGTGAAAAAGTACTTCCTCTTGTTTGTCTTAAACCTGCTGCCTATCAATTTCATCAGGTGCCCCTTGGCTTTTTGTGTTGTGAGGCTGGGTAAATAACACTTCTCTATTCACTCTCTCCACACCATTCATGATTCTATTGAACTTTACCATATCCTCCTCAGTCATCTCTTGTGTAAGCTGGAAAGCCCTAATCTTTCTAGCCTCTCCTCATATGAAAGCGGTTCCATACCCTTGATCATCTTTGTTGCCCTTCTCTGTACCTTTGCCGGTTCTCCTTTTTGAGCTGACCACAGTATTCAAGGTGTGGGTGTAGCCTAGATTTATATAATGGCCCTAAGATATTTTTTGTCTTACTTGCTATCCCTTTCCTAATAGTTCCTAACATTCTGTTAACATTTCTGACTCCTGCTATTCACTGAGCAGATGTTTTCAGTGAACTAGCCAAAAGAAATCTGATGAGGTTCAACAAGGACAAGTTCAATTTAGGACGGAAGAATCCCTGCACGGCTACAGGCCAGGGACCGATTGGCTAGGCAGCAGTTCTGCAGAAAAGGATTTAGGGGATTACAGTGGATGAGAAGCTGGATGTTAGTCAGCCGTGTGCCCTTGTTGCCAAGAAGGCCAAAGGCATATTGGGCTGTATTAGTAGGAGCATTGCCAGCAGATCAAGGGAAGTGATTATTCCCCTCTATTCGGCACTGGTGAGGTCACATCTGGAGTACTGCATCCAGTTTTGTTCCCCCCACTACAGAAAGGATGTGAACAAATTGGAAAGAGTCCAGCAGAGGGCAACGAAAATGATCAGGGGACTGGGGTACATGACTTATGAGGAGAGACTGAGAGAACTGGGCTTGTTTAGTCTGCAGAAGAGAAGAGTGAGGGGGGATTTGATAGCTGCTTTCAACTACCTGAAAGGGGGTTCCAAGGAGGATGGCGCTCGGCTGTTCTCAGTGATGGCAGATGACAGAACAAGGAGCAACGGTCTCAAGTTGGAGAGGGGTAGGTTTAGGTTGGATACTAGGAATCACTATTTCACTAGGAGGGTGGTGAAGCACTGGAATGGGTTATCTAGGGAGGTGGTGGAATCTCCTTCCTTAGAGGTTTTTAAGACCTGGTTTGACAAAGCCCTGGCTGAAATGATTTGGTGTTGGTCCTGCTTTGAGCGGGGGGTTGGACTAGATGACCTCCTGAGGTCCCCTCCAACCCTAATCTTCTATTATTCTATGAACTATTCCAAGATCTCTTTCACGAGTGGCAACAGCTAATTCCAAACCCATCATTATATACATGTAGCTGGGGTTATTTTTCCCAATGTGCATTACTTTGCACTTATCAGTGTTGAATTTCACCTGCCATTTTGTTGCCCAGTTACACAGTTTTGTGAGATCCCTTTGTAACCCTTCACAGTCAGCTTTGGATTTAACTAGTTTGCATAATTTTGTTTCTTCTGCAAACTTGGACATGACTCTGTTCATTCCCTTTTCCAGATCATTAACAGATTTGTTGACCAGCATAGTCTCTCTCTCTCTCTTGTCAGCAAGCTTTGGAAACTCTGCCATCTAATTCCCAGCTAATAATTTTGTTTCTTTAAGGGAGTTCAGTGGTTGTGCAGGGTGTGTTGCCAGCCTTCTAACCATCTCCCAGAGCACGTATGGCATACAAAGCTGTAGAACAAGCATTCCCCCTTTATCCCCCCTCTACTGGGCCATTGGCCTGGCCAGGAAAGACCAACCCTTGGAGTTAAAGGAGGCTTTATTCTCCACGGACCCCCTTGCTCATAGATTTTAAGGCTAGAAGGAATCATTATGCCCATGTAACCTGACCTCCTGCAAAACACAGGTCAGAGACCCCCACCCAATAATTCCTGCCGCTGTCTATACTATTCCTGCCTCCATCACCAGGGGACTCTCCCCGTCCCAGATTAGCGCAATTACAAGTGCAGGTGGAGCTAGATCCTCTCTTGTAGGCAGACATCCGATCCCTGATTGAAAGGCTCCATGTGGCAGACAGTCCATTCCTGCTCTTGGGAATCTGTCAACAAGGGAACCAACTCTCTATTACGGGAGACACCTGTGCACTGTGAAATGGCCTTAAATCCATCCACCAAGAATACACAGTATTCCCCTCACCATCCCTATCCCCTTTGAGCCTTGCAGGGAAGCCAGAATGATTATTTTAAGACAGCCATTTCCATGGCAAAAAATGGATGCAGTAACTATAGCTGTAGCTACAGGATGGAGAAGGAGGATAACCAGGGGTGGGAAATTACACAGGAGAATAAGGGAAAAAGCCATCCCCATAGCCCAGGATAGTCTGAGCACCAACGAGGTCAGAGTTATACGAAGGCTGAGAACGGGCAGATCGCTGGTGAGCAATGGGAGACACGACACCTCCTTCAAGTAAACGAGTGAGGTTACAGCACCGTATCCCGAGGCACTGGCTGGACTAAATTCAAGCCCTGCTGCATAACTGCAGTGCTGACAGGCTTAAACAAGCCCTGCCTTGTTGTTGGTATCGAAGAAGCGACGGGAACGCTGGGGCAATAGGCTACGGGGAATAGAGATGTCGTGGGAATTCAATTTACTGTCTATTCGTGCTATGTGACCTTGGTGCCTAAACCTGACATTAGGGGGCGCCGTTCTTCTGGGGGTGCTGTCTTTTAGATGAAATGTACAAGGGAGCCAGCTGTGGTCATTAAATAACCTACCATGTGTTGTGTTGGTAGGCTGGGCTTCCTGGCCGAACTGCATGCTGGGTAGCCATGTCCCGCCTCCCTCCATTCTCCCTGCAGAGGGAGGAGCTGCGGTTAGTAAAGGTTGCACAACTGTTTTCATTCCACTCTCCTGCTGCTTTCAGTCGCTCGCAGCGTCTGCCTTTTGGGCTGATGTTTTCCAGGTTCCGTCTCTGCCTGAGAGTGGCTGCTGTTTGGAAAGTTGGGGCAGACAAAGAGGGGTGGGGAGTTCAGCCATCGGGGAGCAGGAGGAATCAAATGGTCTAATAATGCCTCGCTCAGTGGGGTGAGAATGGCTGGAAAGGGCTCCGCATCCAGAGGCGTGCTAAGCATTAGACTCCGACAAGTCTTAACAGGGCCCTGTATCAGACACTTTGCCCTCTCTCCTGAGTTCAGACATCAAGTATCTGGCTCCACATTCCTTTCCCCTCCTAGTGAAAGTGGCTCAGAAAGAGGTGAGGGGAGGTGGGACGTGACTACGCAGCATGCAGGTTGGTCAGGAGGCAGGCGTGCATTTCAGTGGTTCTTATGTAACAGGTCGCCTATAGATATACATTTGGCTTGGTCTTCAAATGCTCCTTCTTAAATGCTTGCCACAATGTCAATGACTGGTCAATTTAGAACAAAAAAGGGGTAATATTTTCTCACACAACCTGTGCAACTCACTGCTGCAGGAGGCATCTGCTCGAATGTGGTGGCAGGGGATGGATAGTCTCAAGACCCATAATAACATTTCCCAAACCCCGCCCAAACCAGCCCTTTGATTGCAGCCACTGTCAGGGGTACAAAAGGTGTTTCAGGTACCCAACTCCCATGGGAAGCCAGTGGTAGTTGTGTGCCTCCCACTCCTATTTGTACCTTTGGAAAACTTCCCCTCTGCCATTGGGCCCTGGGTCTGGGTTGGAGCCAGCGGCTTAGAGGCGGAAGACTCTGTATCTCATTACCAAAGCTCTGGGCCATTTGTGTGAACAGAGTTTCTCCGAATCCCCATTGTTTGCTTCCCGTGAAGCTGGCTGCTTGATCTAACCGGTTGTTCCAAACAGGTGAAATCCTGTTTGAAGTTGTTGTTTCCCTTAAAACAGACCTTCCCTGCTCTCTGCCCTGCCTCCCCGGCTCCCCAGAAGAAGGGTGGTGTTAGCCCAGGTGGATTTATACACGTGATTTATTTGGGGGGAGCCGTCCCCCTTTGCCAGGCCCTCGCCCCAGTCTGCGTTGTGGGATTGTGTGGGCTAGAACAAGTCAAACAGAACAGGGAAGAGCCTTGGTGGAACATCAGGACCCTGCGCATTGTAATCCTGATCCCTTCAAGTCAAGGAGAGTTTTGCCATTGAAGTTGGGAGGCTCTGGGACCAGTGACTGGGAACCTCCAGCCCAACTCTACCTTAACACCCCTTGGGCACTTAGCTGTCAAGGTAATAAGTCCCTTCCCCTCCCCTTCCCAATGCCAGTCTGGGTTTGCAGGAGAAATCCCTGATTTTCCATCTGTCCTATTTTACTCTTAAAACCCTGGGTCTGGTTTCATGTCTAACGAGCAGGAAAGCTGCGTTCAGGCTCTGTCCGGTCTTCATGTCTCGACAGGCCAGCAGGAACTTTTATTGCAGTAAACTCCCGTCAGGGAGGCTGTGCGGGCTGGTGCAGACTCGCCAGTCAAGGTAGGGAGCACAGTCCGGAGGCTCCTGGTATGGACAGAGGAGCGGGAGCTGGTGGAGTGGCCAGTGACATAGATGTGGCTGCTCAGAACTCCTGGTATTTGAACACAGAATGAACGATGCAAACAGCCTGGCCTTCCGGTAGCTCCGCCAGCTCCGTGGTTCCGCTCCCCGCTGGCTGCCGGCTGGGCTTGCCTCTTGCTTTTCCTTCAGGGCCCCACTGGGGCTTCTACCGCCTGGGAGAGCTGAACAGGGAGTTACCGCTTTGCCTGCTGGGAAGCACAGAGGCTGATTGACAGGGGGCAGGTCTGTCACTTCCATCTTTCCCCAGTTGAATCAGAACCTGCAGCCAGAGGAGGGTAGGAGCCAAGCGACTCAGGCCCCATCCTGCAGGGCCCTCTGCATGCGTAAGCCTGTCGCCAGATGCTTGAGTGGAAAGAGCGCCTTGCGCCCTCTGTTGGTGGAAATGGAAAAGCATAGCTATATAGAGCACCTCATTTACATATTGTACATACCCATAGTCCACCAGTAGCACTTGGTTCTCACCCTAGCTGTTTCAGACTTAAGTTATGTCTACACTTGCAATTGAACAACAAAACGTTAGTCTTTCAGTGGTGTTAAAATCCAATCCCCTGCTGAAAGACCAAAATTTTGGGTCACAGAGGACCACAAGCTAAATATGAGTCAAAAGTGTGACACTGTTGCAAAAAAAAGGAAGTATCATTCTGGGCCCTATTGGAAGGACTGTTGTAAGCAGGACACGAGATTCTTCTGCTTTACTCTTCGCTGATTAGGCCTCATCTGGAGTATTGTGTCCAGTTCTGGGTGCCCCATGTCAGGAAAGATGTGGACAAACTAGAGAAAGTCCAGAGAAGAGCAACATAAATGTTGAAGAAAGTGAGGAATACTTGAAGCACCTTAGAGACTAACTAGTTTATTTCAGCATAAGCTTTCGTGAGCTATAGCTCACTTCATCGGATGCATAGAATGGAACAGAAGTAAAATGCATTTATACACACAGAAAGAAAAAGAAAAGAAAAGAAAAAAAATTGTACATTAGCATACCAATTCTAAGAGGGCTGTTAAATGTAGATGGTCCATTATCTGTTGTCAGTAACTCAGGAAATGCAATTAATTACTGTAATGAGAGAACCAATCTGAACTTTTGAAACAGAAAAACTTCCAAAACAGACTCCAACGAGAAACTGAGGAACTGGAATTAATTTTCAAATTGGACACTATTAACCAGGGGCTTAACAGAAGTTCAGACTGGTTCTCTCATTACAGTAATTAATTGCATTTCCTTAGTTACTGACAACAGATCTCCATTTCAAAAGGTCTCCTAGTGATAATGGACCATCTACATTTAACAGCTCTCTTAGAATTGGTATGCTAATGTACAATTTTTTTTCTTTTCTTTTTCTTTCTGTGTGTATAAATGCATTTTACTTCTGTTCCATTCTACGCATCCGACGAAGTGAGCTATAGCTCACGAAAGCTTATGCTGAAATAAACTAGTTAGTCTCTAAGGTGCTACAAGTATTCCTCGCTTTACTTACGGATACAGACTGACACGGCTGCTATTCTTGAACCTGTCATAAATGTTGAAAGGTCTAGAAAACATGACCTGTGAGGGAAGATTGAAAAAACTGGGTTTGTTTAGTCTGGAGAAGAGAAGGCTGAGAGGGGAGATGAGAACAGTTTTCAGGTACACAAAAGGTTGTTACAAGGAGGAGGCCAAAAATTGTTCTTCTTAACCACTGAGGATAGGACAAGAAGCAATGGCATTAAATTGCAGCAAGGGAGGTTTAGGTTGGACATTAGAAAAAGCTTCCTGTCAGGGTGGTTAAGCCCTGGAATAAATTGCCCAGGGAGGTTGTGGAATCTCCATCATTGGATTGAATTGTCGTCAATTCAGATCCCAGGGTAGACAAAGACTTTGATACTACGGTGATGGGGGCTTAACCCTCAGTCCCTGCGAGGCACAGGAAAGAACCCCCATGAATCATGCTCTGCTCCTGGGGGGTGATTAACTAATTGCCACCTGGTCAAAGGAGGCGGAGCAAGGCCTTAGAAATAGACAGACGGGGGGAAGACTGCGGAGGAGATGGGTGTCCGGCACAGAGGAGCCCTGGGATAGGGTTTAGCAGTCAGGAAACAATGGAGGAGGAATCCTAGAGGAGTGGAAGACAAAATGAAATGTGGTCAGGTAGAAGAAGTAATTATACAGCCTGAAAGTGAGCTCTTTCGGGAAAGACAAATGGCACCGTGGAAACCTTGGGAGCCTTCAGTTGAAGAACCTCCTCCTGACCAATGGCGATGGCCAATATAATAGTCAGCGTTATGGCTGTAATGACTTGAGGATCGAAAAAACCACTTCATTAAATATTAATATCATGTTTAAAAAAATAGGAATGGGTTCGCATCCTGCCGGGAAAGCCCTGAAGTAGAGCCAACCAGGGAGTTACTTGCCGAGCCCCAGAACACTCAGAGCGGGAGTCGGAGAAGACGGAGGCTGGGAAAGGCCATTGCAGGGCCGAGGGAGAGCTCAGGGTGGGGAGGGGTTACCTGAGACGGGGATCCCGTGTGATGCTGCGACCGGAGACATGGGGGCAGCCGCAAGGTGGGGAAGAGCCATGGCGGCTAGTTAATCCTAGAGCGGCTCAAACATTTCCCCTCAAAATAGGTGATGGTTTTTTGGATGGAATTTTTTTTTTTACAATATAGAAACTTCCATGAAAAGTTGCCTGGTTTGGGTGAACATTGTCAGTCTGAACCCGAGTACTGGATGTTTTCACTTGTCAACAGAAACCCGAAACATTTGAAAGAAAATGGGAAAAGTTTTAGTTTCATCTAAAATTTTCAAGGTGAGGAAAAAAAGTTGCTTCCCAACCAGCTCTCCTTAGGTTGTCAGCTCTTCGGGGCCGGGGCTGTCCTTTTGTTCTGTTTGTACAGCGCCTAGTGCAGTGGGGGGCCTGGGCCATGACTAGGACTCCCAGGTGTTATGGGTAATACAAATAATAGTCATAATAATAATAATAAGTTCTAGCTAATACTGCTCCTCCTCTGTGGGGAAGGGCAAGGTCTGTGAAAATCATGAACCTGGCCTCCGATCATGCAAATTGGTATGAGCGAGGGGATCATGGCAGAGCCCCAACTGGGTCAGCCCATCTAGAATAGCTTGGAGGGTCAGGGCCTGAAGTTGGTATTGTTTGGGGGTGGGGAAGGATTGAAAGAGAGGGGGAGATAGATGTATCCCCGTAAATTCTGCAAAATAAGTAATAATGATGATTAATGAAAATGAACTGGCTAGTATGTGTCCACCACTGCCCTCTTGTGGCTAGAATCAGCGCTGCTTTGCTGTGTGTCATGGGGCCTATACTGCTAAGAGCCAAAGGAGATTCCCCAGTAGCTCAAGTGGGTGGCCATGTGTTTTAGGAGTAGAAGGATAGAGTTTTCTCCATGAAGCCACTGTGAAGATATGACATAATCTGGTCATTCCATCAAGGGAGGAGTGTAGGATGAGATCTCCTTTATGAAACAAGCAAAGAGATTGGCCTTTGAAATATCCAGATCTCTGGCCCAGTTGGGACTGGGTTTTGTTTGTGTGGGTTTTTTTAATTGAATGTAACAAACTTTCCTCAGCAGTCTTTGCAATCCAAATAGAGCTGGTTAGTCTAATGCAGGAGACCCAGAAAGTGAAACTGACCAGAGACAAAGGATGAAACTGACCAGCCTAGTGTCCCATTACTCAATGGCTGTATCTCCATCACCAGGGGATGATGAAAGACGCAGTGGAACAAGGAATCGCAGCCACCTCCTGCAAGATGGAAGAACAGTTTGGATGATGTATGAGCCCAGACAAAATAACTGCAAAAGTGAGGGATAAATCCAGGGCTTTGCGAGAGGACAGAGCAGGCTCTGCATGTGGACAGGTGTTAACCATGCCCTCTGTTCTCCTGGGACCCCCTTGGCACAATCACACTGGGTTGCTGAATTAACCTACACTGCCCATGCCAGCCACAGCAGAATCCAACCTTGGAATATAACCACAAGTATTTTTTCTTTTTGCATGGTCTGCATTTGTGGGGAAAACTCTCTTATCCAATGAATGAAGATCCTGGCAGTTACGTGTTGACAAATCACAGGCTATAAGAGGATGAAGAGGCGGCGCTGGACTGGGCGTAGGTGTGGGTTTGATTCCTGGCTCTGGCAGGACTGTGAGGTAAGGGATCTGGGTCATAATGCACTGCAAGTAGGGGAAAGCAAGGAAATTTGGGGTTAAAGCCTCACTTTGGGGAATTAAAGGGTAAGCCACCATTCCTGGAGATCAAACCTTTGAGGCTAGTGGGGGTAGTTCAGCCCTGAGGCGCAGGGCAGTAAGCCCCTCCTTCCTGCTGAATGCATGTTTATAGATTTTCTATACCGAATCCTGCTTCTTGAGGGCTCTGTCTGCCCTCACTGAAATAAAGGACAAAACTCTCATTGGCTTGACTGGAGCAGGGTCAGGTATAAGTAAGACTGAGTAAAGAAACGCTTGTTTAAATCCATGGTTAAGATCGATGTGGCTTTAAACCCGACCCCTGGGGAAGATGCTGATGTTTCCATGGAGACCAACTGCCCTTTGCCTCTTCTGCCGAGGCTTTAAATAAAGGGGAGATTTGCAGAGGCGCTAAGGTTTGGATTCGAGAGCAGCAGTCTGTAATCACCTACCCCTGAGTCAACCCGTGGGAGAGCCTGGAGCCCCTGACTCTGAGACTCAGAGGATGATGACCAGAGGCCGTTGCCTAGGGACTGGAATCTTGTGGTGAGTGGTTTCTGGAGCAAGCGTTGCTTTTCATCATCATATTGACCTGTAGGGCCAGGGACGGCAGGCTGCAGAGCCCCCGACTTGACATGCCACCGGGCTGGCTCAACCCATCAGTTGTTATTGGCTCCCACATGTAGGAATCAGCTGAGATCAGGGACCCGTCGTGCTAGGCACGGGCCAGACTCCTGGTAAGAGTTAGTTCCCACCCTTGAGAGCTTACAGTTTAAGTAAACAAGACCGAGGAATCCTGTCTTGGGGGGAGAGCTCTCCCTAGTCCTCAGAAATGCTGCACACACAACACTGCACAGTGACAGGGTCTCAGCTGGCTACTGAATCGGTTTGGTAATGGACCTTGAGTAGGTTCACCACTGCCCTCTACGGGCTGGATTCAGAACTGCTCATCTGTGTGTCACAAGCCCTAGACTGCTAACCCTTTGGCTTCCGGGGGCCTTTTGGAGAAGAGGAAAATGGCTCCAAAGCTGGGGAACTTACAGAGCTGTTGATTAAACTCATGTGAATGGTTTATTTCAGTGTAATGGCCTTGTTACTGCATAGCTAGTCTCCTGCCCTGCCTTTCCTACCTGGTCAGACCCGACCTGCGGTTTCTTTGCTGCACCACTCAGGACTCCAGTTACAAGCCCACCTACGTCTTTGTCTCTTCTACAGTGTAACAGTTGGAAAAGTGATCAAGGGACCAACCCAACAAGGGGCTAAGTGCAATTGGCCCCCATTGATGTCACGATGTGTGCCCAGTGCCTTCCGGGATCTGGCTCACCTGTCACTATCTGCGTGGCAGAGGGTCTTCTAAGAATGCGTTTCCTTCGGAGACGGTGTCAGAGGGAAGCCGTGATTTCGTGGGCCAAGGATCAAGGATCCCGTGTAACAAAACAGGATGCCCCGGCGCCTCTTATGCAATGTGTGCTCTGCCCATTCTCCGATTGCAACACGCTCTCCTTGAACTCTGCTCATCCACTCCAGGGATTCGATGGGGTCTGGAACGCCACCTGCCTGACATAGGAGGCTGCGATCTCTAGCGTGTTGACCTTTGCCTTGAGCTAGTCACGTGGCTGGGTCACTCTGTAATCTGCAGATGAGGGGGAGAAGTCAGCCACGTGGTATTAGGGGGAGGAATTGTGCTCAACTTCTTCATTAACCTGAATAACCTTGGTGGAACAGGCATAGCAACTCCCCCACCTTGCTGGGGATGGTGTTTGCTATCAGTTGAATCAGCACAACTGGTGCAAAAGCAAAGGGAACCGGCACACTGCAGGGAAATGACCCAGACTCCCGTCCCCGCCCCAGAGCCTTCCCCAGGGCTGTTCCCAATTGCCAGGCGGAGGTTCTAATGAGGCATCGTGAATCTGGGCCAAGTGCTAAGCTGCTGCACTGCAGAGGAGGCCTGGCACAGATGCCCATCCGGCTGGCAGGAGCCAAGCTGCATCAGGCTACGTGGCGCAATGGGATTCAAGCCATGGACTGGGAGCTGATCTAAAGAGACCAGATGTGGATCCAGAGGCAGAGGCTTCGCCACCGAAACCCAAGGAGAGTCCCTGATGGCTCAGTGAGATCCCCTTCCAGATCCATGCTGCCCGGGGGTCCTCCTAGAGCATCTGTCATCCCAAAGCACTGTGCAAATTCAATAGGAATGGATTCTCCCATTACTGAAATGCAGCCACTGCTGGGGTAGAACACTGCACTCCGCTTTAAACAGCCGCCTAGAACAAATGACGATTGAGGTTAAGTCCAAATTTCTGTGCTACCTTCCCCACCAGCCAGACACAGGCATTCTTAGCCCAGAAAAAGTGTCTCGTGTAGTCAAGATTTTGTTTTTAAAAAGGATGTCTTCTTTCACTGACGGTGTCCTAGCCTGCAGCGCCCGGTGACTTGCAAACACAGTGAAATGCAACACCGCGTCCAGGATCTTTCCAGTGAGCTCAGAAATGCCAAGGGGGGATTTCACAGGGGGAGGGGGGAGGGGAATTAATTTTATTATTTTTACTTCTCCCTCACCACGGCCCCGCTAATGGGGATATTCAGCCCAGGAATCTATACCCCTGCCAGTTCGTCTTCCTACCTGGCTCGCTGCAGTGCTATGGAGCAGGCAGTAAACAATCGCACTGATGGGTCAGATATGGAGCAAGTTATACCAGCCAGATGGAGAGAAGATTTTGGAGGCCAGAAGGGATCGTGATGATAATCTATTCTGACCGACTGCATAGCACAGGCCAGAGACTGTCGCCCGGTGATTCCTGGATTGAGACTAGCAGCTGTGACTTGGTCACTCCAGTTTGCCCCTGTTCCTGTTGGATTCTTTAGCTCAGGGGTTCTCAAACTGCGGGTCGCGACCCCTCGGGGGGTCGCAAGCTGCTTGCGCCGCCGAAAAAATTAACTTTGCATTCGGCGGCTATTTTCGGCGGACATGCCGAGCGCTCCCGAAAGCCGAAAATAGCCGCCGAATAAGGAGTTAATTTATTCGGCGGTTTTCGGCGGACATACAACAGTCCGCCACGCCGAGGGAGAAACGAAAAAGGGGTCAATAGTTGGAGAACCCCTGCTTTAGCTGAATCTCTGAGCCCTTGATCAGCCTGTCCTGCCTGGGTGTCCTACTTCCTGGCTTCAGGTGGAGTGGGAGGGACGGCAGGTACACTCAGTCTAGCACAACAGGAAATGCTAATCTCCCCTTGAAATGGAGGGGAATTTCGGGAGCCTGGATGCAGCCACCCAGGAGAAAAGGACTAACATCCTTGGTGGCTAAGATCCTTCCTCTCCTGAAGAATGCTGTGGGCTCTTCACTGATCACCTGGCAGGAGACCTCCGAGCTATGGGACCTCCAACAGCAGGGACACCCTGGCACAGAGCTCGGGGATTGGCTCAGGGACAGGAGCCAGTGAACGAGTGACTCTTGTTTGTGTGAGTCCAAAGGCACCTGGCGCAAGGATCTGAGAACCCGGCGTGATGGAGACAATGCTGCTGGCTAGGTCCTGTGGAACGGACCAGCCTTGCCACGAGGATTGAAGAATTGCTTTGCCGGGTTTGGAGGCAGCAGGGTGTGTGACACCTTCCTGCCGTTGAACAGCCCCGTAACAATTGAGCGTCGGTGGGTCTCCCTCACTCGTGGCGATGGCTGGATTCTAGGGAGTTAAATACCACAGGTGGTTCCAGTGAAGTCAGCAAGAGCGGTCAAGACTCCACGCCGTGTCTAGAACCGAATCAGAGAAATAGCCGATCCGTCTAGTGTCCAGAAGATGTTTGTTGATTCTAATTGCAACTGCGGCAGCAGGCTGGAGAGGCAGAGCTGCAATTCTCCTGCGTCCACAGCAGCTCCGCCTGCAGAATTTCTACATTTGCCAAGCGTGACATCACCAATGCCAACTCTGCCCATCCCCTGAGAGCAGGGCATTGCTGATCGCTGCCTGGTACTTGCAGGAGGTGCAGAAAGCTCCAGCCAAGGAACAACAGCAGTTGGATTGTTTGGAATTAGGAAAAGTCTCATGCTGAAGGGCCCGCCCAGTGCTCCTGTAATGTACGCGTAGAAAATACACCACAGCAGGGCTGCTCCCAGAGGTCAAACTCCCATCACCTGTAAACCACCAGGGGAAATATCCAGAAGGGTCCAGAAAGGAAGAGCTGGGTGTTATAAAGGAGAGCAGGCTTTACAGCAGTGGTCAGTTGCCAGCCAAACCTGGCCGTTCCCTCCGATAGGATGCCCAAGACTGCTAGCTGAGGGGGAAGCAGGCGATCTGAGGCTAGTTACGCACTGGAATAGGGAGATTGTGGAATCCCCATCCATGGAGAACAGGTTCAAAATACCTGCCAGGATGGTCTAGGTCTAGGACAGGCAGTAAGGGATGGATTGGATGGTCTTTTGATTTCTATGCCTACATTTCTATGATCCCCTGGCACACTGTATCTGATCTTAGTAAAGCGCTTGATCCAGTATCTCAGTCTTACAGGTGAGATTAATTCAACTGAACTTGGCTACAAACGTGGTCATCAAACAGAGCTTTGTTTATGATCTTTAGGGTGACTTCCAGTGCCCGGAACGAAGGGCGGTATCTAGGTGCAGCAGGGATCTGGGCTGGGCTGGATTTGATTAAATAATTGGGATGAGGAAGTGAACCTAGGAATGAAACTAGCACTGATATTAAACTGGGAGGAGCTGCAAATACCACTGAGGACAAAGATAAGCTACTAAGAGCTCTAGGGAGACTGGAAACATGGCCAGGTAATGAAAGAAACAAGATTCCTTCTAAAATCATAGCGAAGTAGGGCTGGAAGGTACCGCTACAGGTCATCTAGTCCGACTCCTTCAGGGTCAATGCAAAAGAATCTGACGTTACAACTGTGGGTGGACTAGGCTGGTCACTGCAGGCTCTCCGTTACCAGAAATGCACGGACAGACCGGAGGGAATTCAGAACCGATGACCAAAAATGGCTACGAGAGCTGTGGGACTGGTATTCAAGGGACGATCGAGAGGAAGCAGGAGGCGAATCTATTCAACACCTGGCTTTCTAGCTGGAAACTTCCTCTCGCTTTATAGCTGCAAGTGAGGACGGCCACTAAACCCGCAAACACAGGCACAAATATATCACCCTTGTTCGCCCAGACCTGGATGGGCCGTACAGTCTGAACCCCCCTTTCACCGCTCTACCTGGCCCACGCAGACACAAGCAGGCTGGGGCTTGCACGCTGGGGACTGGGAGACATTCTCCGGCCTGTGTCATGCAGGGCCGGACTGAATGATCATGATGGTTCCTTCTGGCCTTAGATCCCTGGCCTGCGCCTGCTCCAGGGATGAGGGGAGGGGAGGACTCTGTAGCGGCTCCTTCAGCTGGAAATTTGTTTTACTTTGATTTTTTTTAATCCCCCAATGGTCATAAAAAAACACTGAACGGGGGGGGGGGGAGGGGGGAGATTCCTGCCACCGCCATAAACCCATTTGCCCAGTCTGGAGGGAGGGGGATCTTGGCACATTGCACCCCCATGGCCTAATGGTCCTGCACATCATCAGGCTCCCGGCAGGGGCACAACCCCCATCCCCATCCCCCTGGCCAGTCCCCACGGGGACCCCAGCTACTCCAGCATCTGTGGGAATCCCTGCCCCTCTGCAGTGAGAGCTCTGATTCCCCTCCTTGCCCACTCCATCCCCACCAGGGAGCCCCATAGCCAGAAGAGCCTCAGCCTCCCAGCATCAGGGGACACCCCCCCCCCAGTTCCCCATGGTCAGATCCACCTGTGGGGGTCCCTCTTCCCCCACAGCCAGGGGCCCCAGGTCCCAAGGACCCCCAACTTCAACAGCCAGGAACTCTTGGGCCCCCAAGCTCCCCATTGTTCCGCAACTCCTCCACTGCCCAGAGCCCCGGGGCCCCCACCCAATCAACCCCCCCAACCCTACAGCCAGCCCCTCCATGGGGCCTCCACCCCCCATTGCCAGGAGCCCCTGGGACCGCACAGCCAGCCCCCCATGGGGCCTGCACCCCCCAGTCCCAGGACCCCCTGGGACCGCACAGCCAGCTCCCCATGGGGCCTGCATCCCCCATTGCCAGGAGCCCCTGGGACCGCACAGCCAGCCCCCCATGGGGCCTGCACCCCCCAGTCCCAGGAGCCCCTGGGACCGCACAGCCAGCCCCCCATGGGGCCTGCACCCCCCAGTCCCAGGAGCCCCTGGGACCGCACAGCCAGCCCCCCATGGGGCCTGCACCCCCCAATCCCAGGACCCCCTGGGACCGCACAGCCAGCTCCCCATGGGGCCTGCATCCCCCATTGCCAGGAGCCCCTGGGACCGCACAGCCAGCTCCCCATGGGGCCTGCACCCCCCATTGCCAGGAGCCCCTGGGACCCTACAGCCAGCCCCCCATGGGGCCTGCACCCCCCCAGTCCCAGGAGCCCCTGGGACCCTACAGCCAGCTCCCCATGGGGCCTGCACCCCCCCAGTCCCAGGAGCCCCTGGCACCGCACAGCCAGCCCCCCATGGGGCCTGCACCCCCCAGTCCCAGGAGCCCCTGGGACCGCACAGCCAGCTCCCCATGGGGCCTGCACCCCCCCAGTCCCAGGAGCCCCTGGGACCCTACAGCCAGCTCCCCATGGGGCCTGCACCCCCCCAGTCCCAGGAGCCCCTGGCACCGCACAGCCAGCCCCCCATGGGGCCTGCACCCCCCAGTCCCAGGAGCCCCTGGGACCGCACAGCCAGCTCCCCATGGGGCCTGCACCCCCCAGTCCCAGGACCCCCTGGGACCGCACAGCCAGCCCCCCATGGGGCCTGCACCCCCCAGTCCCAGGAGCCCCTGCCTCCCCCATACCCCACAGCCAGGCCCCCTATGGCCGGAAGCCCCCGGGGATCCCCGCCCGTGCCCGGCAGCGGCCGCTAGGTGGCGCCGCGGTGCCCCGCCGGTGCCCGGCTCCGCGGCGCTCGGACGCGGCTGCCGCTCACTCGGCTCGGGCAGAGGAACCTGCGCCGGCCCCGCCGCCCGGCCCCGGTGCGCAGCGAGCCCCGCGGGGACAGCCCCAGGCAAGTGCGGCACAGACCGGGCCGGGGGCAGCCTCGGGGGCGGGTTGGGGGCCAGGATCCGGGGCGGGGGGGGGATTTGGGGGCCATGAGGACTGGGGGGCAGGATCGGGGGCGGGGGGGTACGGAGACTCTGACGGGTTCGGGGGCAGGATCGTGGGGAGGATTTGGGGGAGACTCTGACGGGTTCGGGGGCAGGATCGTGGGGGAGGATTTGGGGGAGACTCTGACGGGTTGGGGGGCAGGATCGGGGGGATTTGGGGGAGATGAGGGCTGGGGGGCAGGATCGTGGGGAGGATTTGGGGGAGACTCTGACGGGTTGGGGGGCAGGATCGTGGGGGAGGATTTGGGGGAGACTGACGGGTTGGGGAGCAGGATCGTGGGGGAGGATTTGGGGGAGACTCTGACGGGTTGGGAGGCAGGATCGGGGGCATTTGGGGGAGATGAGGGTTGGGGGGCAGGATCGTGGGGGAGGATTTGGGGGAGATGAGGGCTGGGGGGCAGGATCGTGGGGGAGGATTTGGGGGAGATGAGGGCTGGGGGGTCAGGATCGTGGGGGAGGATTTGGGGGAGATGAGGGTTGGGGGGCAGGATCGTGGGGGAGGATTTGGGGGAGATGAGGGTTGGGGGGCAGGATCATGGGAGAGGATTTGGGGGAGATGAGGGCTGGGGGGCAGGATCGTGGGGGAGGATTTGGGGGAGATGAGGGCTGGGGGGCAGGATCGTGGGGGAGGATTTGGGGGAGATGAGGGTTGGGGGGCAGGATCATGGGAGAGGATTTGGGGGAGATGAGGGCTGGGGGGCAGGATCATGGGAGAGGATTTGGGGGAGATGAGGGCTGGGGGGCAGGATCGTGGGGGAGGATTTGGGGGAGATGAGGGTTGGGGGGCAGGATCGTGGAAGAGGATTTGGGGGAGATGAGGGCTGGGGGGCAGATGGTGGGGGAGGATTTGGGGGCCATGTGGGCTGGGGGGCGGGATCAGGGGCCGGGGAGACTCTGGCCGGTTGGGGGACAGGATCGTGGGGGCATGGGGGGGATTTGGGGGCTGGGGAGGCAGGGTCGGGGGGTGAGGTATAGCCCGGGATCTGGGGAGCTGTGGGGCAGGTTTAGGTATTGGGGATGATTTTGGAGGGCCATGGGGGCTGGGGGTATGGGCAAGGATCTGGGGGGCAGGGTATAGGGAAGATCTGTGGGGTTTCGGGCCATGGGGTCTGGGGCAGGGGGAGGCTCTGGGAGCTGTGGAGGACTATGGCGGGTTGGGGGGCAGGATCTGGGATGGGGCTATAGGGGGACGATCTGGGCAACAGGATTGGAGTGTGGGCAAGGATCTGGCAGGCTACAGGACCCTGGAGGTTGGGGGGCAGGATTTGGGGGGGGGGTGTATAGGGAGAGTCTGGTGGACTACAGGAGGTGGGGGGCAGGATCCGTGGCCAGGGGATTAGGAGAAGGATCTGGGGAGCTATGGGAGTCTGGGGGGCAGGATTGGAGGGTGACAGTATTCAGGGTGGATCTGTGGAGTTATGGGACAGAGGTAACATCCATGGGGGGCTAGAGGGCAGGGATAAAGAGGGAGGATAGGGGCTATGGGGCAGGAGTAACATCCATGGGGAACTGGGAGACAGGATGGGGGGGGTATAGTTGGAGGATCCAGGGCTGTACAGGGCAAAGGTAATATCCTGGGGGTGAGAGGTATAAGGGGGTGTCGGGGGGAATTTGGTGGGCAGGGGTCTGGAAGAGTGACATGTTGGGGGCTGTGGGTGGGGCTGGATTTAGGGGAGCAGGGGTATCATGCTGAAGGCTAGGATCTTGGGGGGGTGTGATGTGGGGGTGGGTTTAGAAGAGCAGATTCCGGGGTGCAGGGGGGTAGGAGACATACTGGGAAGTGTAAGACACCGCTGTCCGGTCCTGGGGGCATGGTGGGGTGGGGGTGTATGTTGGGAGCTGTGGGTCGGGGGTGGATGGGGTGGGCTGGGAGGCAGGGGTTCTGTATGGGCATGGCCAGGTTCAGTGTGTGGGCGATAGGGCACAGAAATCCAGTGGGATAGTGATGCCTTCTTCACGCGAGTGCCCTCCTGGATGGGGGAGGGGGGCGGGAGGTATGAGGAGTCACCTGGATTGAAGACTGGGGTCCCTTGGAGGGGGGGGGGGGGCTGTCTGTGAGGCTTGGGAGTTTCAGATTCACACTGAATTGCAAAACCAGTAACACTGGGGCTGGGGGCTGCAGGGCGGGGAGGGGGGGTGCAGCCGATGGGGGTGCTGTTGTTTATCTCTCAGCTGAGCACTTTCCCTTCTCCCCCTCCCCTGAGTGCTGGGCCGTGTGTGGTGCAGGGATCTTCCCCCACTGGCCCTCTCCGTGTCCTCCCTGAGCCCGGCCTCGCCGGGGCCTGTCAGAACGCCAGCTAGAAAGCGGGGTAACCAGGAGACGCCTCTTCTGCGGCTGACAGAAATAGTCTTGCAAGACAAAGAAACTGTCCAACGTGGATGAGGAGCGCAGGTTCCCCAGAGGCAGGGAAATGAGTCTTACCGACGATGCCATTTGGCTGTGCTCGTTGGAAAGTGGCTGTCCCCCCAGACAGGCTCCTTTATGTCCCCCCTTCACCCTCCCTTAAACAGGAGCTTAAGGGTTGCCTGGAATAAAGGCCCAACTCTTTGTGACTTCGGTAGGACTTCAACTTGAGCCTGGGCTTCGGTGCGTTGGAGAATCGGGGCCGCGGGGATCTTTTGTGGCCACGTTTCCCTGTGGTGTGTTATGGAGCCGTGTTTAACACAGCTGAGCTCTGCTCATCTCGGCCTGGTTGCTCAGGGGAGGGCTGAAAACCCGTGTTTGTTGTGCTCCCGAATTTCGGTTTAGGGGTTTCTTGTATCTTGTATGGAAAATGTGTTTACAGCCTGTTGGAAATGAGGGTTTGTGTAGCACGGAGGCTTTTTAAAGTCCCTTTGAATCTTTCCCTTCCCTTCGCTTCAGGAATGTGATGGGTTCTTGGAGCTGTGGGATCTATTGAGAGATTGTGGCAGATTGAATGGAGGAAAAAACAACCCGGAGCACTTGGAATAATTGATGTCTAGTCTGTGCTCTGGAGGGGAATAGCTGCTTATAGGTACATTACCTTACTTCATAACTATGCATGGAGCATCTGCATTAGCAGTTCAGATAAGATCCCAGCCCGGGAGCCAGCGTTAAGGTAATTACAAAGGTGAATGGGATGGAGCGTGTGAGGGGTGGGGAGGGGGACGCTCTCCCCTGGGTTTCTGGAGTTCACCTGGGAGGCTGAAATTGACGGTTTGATGCAACTTGTTGTGTAGCTGCTGTAGCTTAATGTGTACAGGGAAGAACAGTTTATCACTAATGCTCTGTAAAGCTGTTTGAGCTGATGATGTGAAAATGGCTCTAGAATTCAAATCGCGGAGGTCTGGTGAGCGTCCCCCAAAAGACTCGGTACCTGCTTAAACTCTCCGAGAATGTGCATATATATCCGTCCACCCTGGATGAAACAGTGCTGGGAGAAAACCAAGTTTGGCTTCTATCTGTTTTGCCGCCCTTCCTCTTGTGTTGAAAACCCTGTGTAAAATGTCAGGGGGGGTGTATTTGGTTGAAGGTAGGGCTCCTCTCGGAGCGATCGGTGTGATTAGAATTTCTATTTTGGTTACTCTTGCTGCTTTGCGACCCCTCGTCATATTTTCCCAGTGCGGGGACACTGCTGTAACGAGGTCATGGCGAAATCATCTGCATGTGAATTTTCTGAATCAACTCTCTCTCCTCTCCATTCCCCCCGCGAACCTCCCAGTCCAAGCCCCGCAGCTGACACAAAAAGAAAACCTTCCAGCTGAGCACTCGGGCAGCCTTGTAATACGATGATGCCCTGAACAGAAATCAGCTATTAAGACTTAGGCTTTGCTCTAGTTTGTGACTTAAAAGGGTGGAGGGAAGGGGGGACTTCAGCAGAATTCAAATACCTGATGTTGTGCCTAGTGTGAGTTCTGGGGGCAAGCAAGACTGTGCTTTTAATATAGGTCCTATACAAAGCTGTCTACATGCAAATAACTTTGGATGGGACAAAGTGCTGTGCAGCTATAGTATTCTTTTATCCAAGGGAGAAGTAATTTTCTTCCAATATTCATCTTGAAAGCTGAGTTAAAGGAGACATCAACTTAAAGTGAAGCTATGGAGGAAAAATAAACAAGGTTTTATTCAACTTGAAGCCAGTAAAAATGCTTCCATTAACTGTTTTCATTGACTTTTTTAAAGAAAATGTATCTTTGAATAAATAAATTGGAGATGATTCAGTCTTCGCTGGATTGAGACAGTTTGGTTCAATTCCCGGCCATGCCACAAGCTTCCTGTGGGACCTTTAGAGAGTCACTTAGCGCTTCTGAGCCTCAGTTTCCCATCTGTAAAATGGGGCCACCTCACAGTGTTGTAGTGAGGATAAATCCACTCCTGTTTGTGAGGCACTGTGGTGATGGGGGGTGGGTGGGTATAAGCAGGTTACCAGTAAGGATTTTTGAAACCCAAACCTTCTGGCACAAAGAAACCAGAAGTAAAACTGGCACCAAACGCACACGAAACTGACTTAAATGGTCTTTCATTGTGTGAGCCCAGTGAAATGCAAACTGTTACAAAGAGCAGGGCGAGGGACCAGCAGATTGGACCTATCAATAGTGGGAAACTCTTGAAGTCTGAGGTATTGCTAACAACAGCAGGGGAACTTGTCAAGGTAAATAGCTTGTAAAGAGGCTCTTTACATTTGGGGCCCCTTTGTCTTCTCAGTGGAACTCTAAAATTACACTGCTGCGTCTAACCTGAAAATAAAGCCCGCGCGCCACAAAGCCTGTTAAGATTTCGCTGCAGGTCACACACAGCACGTTCCGATGAACTGCCCGGCTTTGTTTGAAAGAGAAGACAAATGCACGCTGCTAGGAAACTTGGCCTTAGCACGGTCCGCCCGGCGTTAGCTCCTGCCTCGGTCGGATGTGGCGCTGCTGGGGAAACGATCATTTATTCCAGCCCCACACATGGGCTTTCCAAATGTACTTCACATCCGAGGGGTTGTTTTCTTTCCTTCTGAATTTGATCTCCAAACCCTTGGTGCTGGATCTAAAGGGGGAGCGTGCCCCTCTGAGCAGGGTTTGGATGGGCTGCCTTGGTGTGCTGGAGTGTGAGTTGTTGGTATATTTATGCTCTGTTCCTGGTCTCTAAGGTCATGAGGCCCTGGATGAAGTTGATGGGAGTGGGAGCAAATCCGGCTACGCTGAGTGGGAATTGTGCTCACTAAGGTCACTACTGGACCGGTCTGCTGTGCTTCCCTCTAGTTCTAGTTTGTTACTGGGATTCCCTCTCTCTTGGCCATGGTCTAGAGTTGCTTGGGGAAACTGACCTACGCCCATGGGTCTGTCTTCACTCCAGAGTTTGCCTCGGGCTCTTTTTGATGGTTGCTCCTTGGCCCTCTCCACTTCCCATGCAAAACTCTCACCCGAGAGTGGTGATTTAAACCCTGGCTGGCTGGGGGAGCGGGGATAGAGCCCGGATCCCACTTTCAGTGGGGCTGGTTATCTGCCCCTTTGCAGCGAGCACCCCGGCTAGCCCATTCCTGTCTGCTCGTCCGCCAGGGCCTGCCCCCAATTCTCGCCACGTGCCCAGGAGCTCAGTCAAGTTCTCCCACGAGTTGGTGGGAAGGAATCAGAGCAAAGCGGCCCCCTGGGATGTGCCCCCAGAAGTCCTCGCGCTACAGGGGAGTGCAGCACAAGTGAGGACACGGTCACATGCGCTGGCTTTGGCACGTGGCTGCTTGCAGGCTCAGCTTGGCTGGTCGGCCCCTGTGTCTAAGTCCGGGCAGCGAAGAGATCCCCTGCGAGTACATTGCAACATAAGGAAAATAACCAGAGCATTGGAGGGCAAAACTGGGGAGCAGTAGGGGGAGAACACCCCTCCCGCGCAGGAAAACTCTCATCAGAAAAACTGCATTTCTCTGGGTCACCCAGAACCTTGGGTTATGAAAACTGAGCTCTGAATCGCTCCTCACACAAGCTCTTGAAGCGGGAGGATTTCCCCGGGGCTGGGGGGGTGAGGTCCCAATCGAGCCCTCCGCTCTGCCAGTTTCACTTTCAGTTTCTCCTGTGCCCTGGCCCTCCCCTCCTTCCCCCGGCTGTCTGGCGTGTCATTGTTCAGACCCAAGCTAGGAAGCCACCGCAGATCGCTGGTGGACCTCACAGCACAGAACTAGCGCAGGGCTCTGCTGGTTTGGGTTTCTGATTAATAAATAAAAGCGAGGGTTCGTGGAAACTGCTTGCATTAGGGTGACCAGATGTCCCGATTTTATAGGGACAATCCCGATTTTTAGGTCTTTTTCTTATATAGGCTCCTATTACCCCTACCCCCGTCCCGATTTTTCATATTTGCTGTCTGGTCACCCTATTGCACGTGTCCTGTCAGAGGAGCGTCTTGCAAAGGTCGACGGCTTCCAGCAAACCCTCCGTTGTGCGTCTAACTGGCGCGGATTGGCCTAGTCAAAGGATAGGGGTTTTTTACCCCGGAGTTGAGGGACAGAAGCCAGGTAAACCTGGTTCTGGCTTCCCCTGCTGAATGAATGAGAGCCTGCCTCTGTCTCCCCACAGCCACAACTTCGGAAAGAGGGACCCCTCCTCACCCGCCACCCTGAGTGCTGTCCCTTGCGTGGCAGGAAATCCCATGTGCTCGCCGCCTCTGTTCTGAGCCAGCTACCTGCTGCAGCTGCCTCCCAGGGAGAGGCAGGGCCCAGTTACCCCGTGCAGACTGGTGGAGAGACTCCTGGACAGAGGCCTGGTGTATCAGTACCGGCTTCTTCCATAGCACCCAGCCCTTCTGCCTCTCCGGGGGCCCCCCCTTCTGTCAAGCCCAGAAGGAGTCAAAATCAAATCCCTAGCACCAGAGGAGTGAGGGGGCAGCCATTTGGGGGCCGGGGGGGTTCGTGTCCTGTACCTGTGTTCTGGGAGCACCAACCATGTCTCAGGTGTCCCCAGGCTTGATGGGCATCTGCGTTCGAACCCTGGGCTGAACATGTTCCTTTTTCTATCATGGCCCATCAGCTGTTGCTCCGTAGTCCTCCGAGGTGGGACTGGCTGTGGAGAGGGGCTCTCTTTGCTGGTAGGAACTTGCCTGGGGAGGGGGTGTTGCAAGTTGGATGCTAGTTATTGGAGTGAAGGAGCCAGAGCTGCTGGAAACTGAAGACAGCTGAACAAACAGAACCAGCGGACCCAGGCGGCTCTTCCTCTGCTCCAGAGCAGCCAGAGAGGAGCTCCTGCCAGAGGGGCCGAGCATGTCAAATCCTGACGTGTCTGTGTCTGGGAAACAGGGATACACTACAAGCCAGTGCATAGCCTGGAGTGCACAATAACGCTGTCCCCAGCAGCTCCCGGTAACGTCCCTGGACAATCCTGAGCCAGGGGACTAGGAATACTGCTGGAATGACTCTGTACATTTCACTTTCCGAGCCCGGTGCCTTGCCATGAGATGTTCCTCCTCATCCTAGCAGTTCACTCATTTATTCCCTCTCCAGATTAGGGTGGTAACAAGCTAGATCCGCTTTTGGCCCTAAACCTAGCTGATACCCTTACTTCAGGGCCATTTCGCCAAACCAATAGCATCCGTTTGACTAATCGCCAGGGCGGAAGAATACCAGTTTTCCAGAGGAGTGGAGATGCTGATCTCTGGGTCTGTGTGAACCTGGTGCCCTTTCTGAGTTGGCTGATCATTTGGAAAGGAGTGTGTGTGAGTAGGTGTAGGACAGTGGTTCTCAACTCGGGTCCACCGCCTGTTCAGGGAAAGCCCCTGGCGCGCCGGGCTGGTTTGATCACCTGCTGCGTCCGCAGATTCAGCCGATCGTGCCTCCCACTGGCCGCGGTTTGCCGCTCCAGGCCAATGGGGGCTGCGGGAAGTGGCGCGGGCCAAGGGATGTGCTGTCCCTTGCACAGTTTGATCCAGTTCTACTGTCCAAACGGAGCGAGATGCCCAAAGGAAGCGTGACAAAGAGCAGAGCGAGGACGTGACGTGAAACACGGTTTTATCACTAATCAGTTTTGCCAAATGCACGTGTTTGAAACGCAGGAGTTAGGGCCAAAGATCAGGAGAATGTCTTGAAAATCATAAGATTTTCAAAGAGCACATCTGGGGCTTTATTCGCTTCTGGGTTTTGAACGGTTAAAGTTTTGCACGTTCATGCTTGTCTCTGCAACCGCGAGGGCAAGAGAAATATAGTTTTAAAACGAAAGCAGCAATTCGCATGGAATAACGCCACTCCAGCAGCTGGGAGTTCAAAATACATATTGTGAGATGGGTAATAAAACCACAAACGTTGACAGTGCTGAGTAACAAAGGCCAGGAGGAGTTCTGGTGGTCGTCAGTGTCCCTTTGTTGTTACCCTTTCTGAGCGTGATCCTTCAGCTAGAAATCATACAGACGCACTTCTCCTTTTTTGGATCCAGTACATATTAATCCATCCCTGGGGTCTGTGGCAATGGGAATGCAGAGGGATCTGTTTTGAAGTACCGAGTGCCTGTGCTGTCATCCGTCACTTTGTTTTTCTGCTTCCCAGTAAGTTCACCTCCCTCCCCGTGGGCAGGATCAGAACATGAGAGGCTGGCTGCACTCCAGACAGGCCTGTTGTGAGGGGGCAGGTTAAAGGGGCGCTACGCAAATACACAACACCGATTAGATTTTGAATTCGTTCCCCGTTCCTAACAATCAAAGAGGGTGTGACATGGGCAGCTCCTCAAGCTCCCGGCAGCAGCCAGGTCTCGGCTTGGCTGCTGATTTTGCTCCGTTTGATGCAGTAGACAGCTCTGGCCTGTTCCTGTTGGACCATCTCCCTGATTAACTGCACGGCTGAGTCTTCTGGTCTCTCGCAGGTCACTTCTTCCAGGTTTTGGGCAGGGAAGTGGAGAGCAGAGGAGCTGTGTGGAGGGATTTGATTGGAAGACGTTCTGCAGGGCTCTTTATCTTCTCCTATTTGGCCAGCCTTTCCTGCTGTTTTTTTGCATGGCACATTCCAAGCCATTGTCCAGTTAAGAAGGGGGGCAAGTGTTTCCCCCCAACACCCCATGTCTCCCATTGGTGCTGTAATATGTCAGTCGCCTGCTCCTCCCAGTCACCCGCACACCAGCAACGGTCGGTTGTGGGGGGGTGGGAGTGCGTGCGCTGGCCTTTCCCCGGCTGTCTGACTGCTACAAATTTAACAGGAGGCTCTGCTGACTTCCAAAGGAAACTCCCGCCGGCTCTGCACAAGGGAGGTGTCCTGGGCTCATTGAGGAGACTTACTCCCTAGGCGCCGGAGGGGTCCTGGCATCAGAACTGGGCAGAAAACCATTTTCTCATCCTGGGAAATTTGTCACCGTTTTGAACACTTTTCCTGGCCCGAATGAGTCAAAATCTTGAACATTTTCACAAACTGCAACACGCCTCCCCTCCCCCACCAATATTTTGCGTCGGGTCACTGAAAATCTTTGGATTTCGACCTTTTTTTGGCTTCTTTTTTATTGTTTTTTTTCCTATGAATTATCTGCAATTTCCAATGGAAAATCGTTATGAACGGAAAAGAACGTCTCGTTTGGAGAAATGCCCCAGCAGGACGCGCTGGCAATTTTGAAGCTCCCCCCCCCCCCCCAGACAGGGAAGTCACCAGGCCTTTCCCCACCAAAAAAACCCCTTTTTTTGGACAAATCAACATTTTCCAGTGAAAAAACGTTTCATTGACGAATTCCCAGTGAGCTCCCCTGCCATTGCTGGCTTCGTCTGTGCCCATCCCCCAGAGGGCAAGATCGCTCCCTGCCCTAGGACGCTCCCTACTCCAGTAAGCAACAGGCCTCCTCCCTCCTTCACTCCTCTTCCTTAATATAATCGAATCTAGTTCCCCCATCTCTTCTCTGAGGCTGGGCCTGCCAGTGGATCCTGAAGCCTCGATATTCCCCCAGCCTTTGTGTAGCTGCTACATGTTCACCTTGAGATGAATGACTTGAGGGCCACGCACTGTCTTAAGAAGGCTGCGGTTACAAAGGGTTAATTATATGGTCCGCGACTGGGGCTCCTAGGTGTTCAGATAATACAGGTGACAATATAAGCATGTTAAAGGCACTGGTTTCTCTTACAGAGGTTTATAAGCCACCAGCAGCGGGTGATGAATAGGCCTATAAATGGGTTAACGTTGTATAAGCTATTCAGAAGAACCTTGAGGCTGCAAAGTCAGGATGTGGCAGGTTTAAGATGGCCCCCTTAGGGGACCAGACAGCAGATGTGAAAAATCGAGACAGGGAGCGGGGGTGGGGGTGGGGGTTAATAGGAGCCTATGTAAGAAAAAAGACCCAAAAATCGGGACCGTCCCTATAAAATCGGGACATCTGGTCCCCAGGACATATCCAATCCTAACTCAGCCCCCTCTTGGGGATTATGGCATTAAAGGCGGTTGAATGCTATTAGTGCAGATCTGAATCAGGGTTGGATAGCGAAGGAGGTAACCTGTGGAGGACCTGTGCTTGACAGACAGCAGCCTCGCGGCTCCGGGTTGGCTCCCCTGCCCTATGTAAACCCGCAGGGCGTTCCACCAAGTGTCCCGGGTGCGACTCTCCTGTTGGTGCCGCTCCCGAGCTCCTGGATTTGGTCTGGGCTTTGCCTCCTGACCTGGCCCCTGAAACCTAACTCAGAGGCTGAGCCTTGGGATCGACCCTGGGCTGGAACTTGACTACGATCTTCTCTGCCGCTCCCAGACCCAGGTTTGCCCCTGCTGTGACCCTTGGTCCTGACTGCCCGTGTTAGGGTCCTGGCAGCTTATTGCTGAAGTTGGAAGGTGTGTAATGAATAAAGATGCTCTCTTGGGTAAGGCAGCTGAATGCTGCCCTGGCGAATTGGATTCTTTTCCTGCCTCTGCCACTGAGTTCTGATGTGGTCCCGGGCAAGTCCCCCGGCTTTCCCAGGTTACTGTGTGTGCCTCATTTTGTGGGCGGAAACTCCTGGGGCTGGATTTGTAGAAGTGCCGCGCACTGACAGCTGCAACGGAGGCAGAGGGAGCTGCCCTTTGAACACATGCGCTTGAACGACGTTAAGGACTCTGGAAAACCAGAGTGGCTCCCCGAGATTAGTGGCCTTAAACTCTGTGCTTCCATTCCCCATCTTTAAGAGGGGGTCCTAATCCCACCTCATCTCGGGTGCGGGAGGAAAATGAACCCCTCTTTGGGAAGATCTCAGATGCCAGGGTGAGGGAGCACCAGAGAAACACCCCAGGAGGAAGTTAAGAACTTTGTGCTCAGTGCAGGGGTTAGAAGAGCGGTGCTTAAATCGGGCCCGGGGCCACACACTGAACAAAGAGTATGGAGCAAAGCCAGTGAGGAACTCCTCCGTTCCTGAATGAGGCAGAGGCCTGTTGGGGGCAAAGGTCTGTGATGGTGTAACTAAAGACTGTGTCGTAAGGCAGGTGCCCACGGCGGGCGAATCAACCTTAAGACTGGAATGCTGGAGCGTTGAGAACATGAGTCCATTCATTCAGTCCATTCATTCAGTCCATTCATTCAGGTCTCTTTGTGATTTCCCAGGTTTTATTTTTAAAAACGCCCAAACTCGCCTGGAACCGTACTGACCCCCAACTCGGCCCAGAGCAGGTGACGGACCTTTTGATCCATGGCACAGACCTCTGCCCCTTGAGCTAATGGAACAATAACAGCAGTAGTAGGCTGTCATCCTCCGTGCGGAGTCACCACTAGAGGGGAATGAGACGCACGCTTTGCCAGTGGGCTTCGCAGAGGTTTGCTGACAGCAGAGGAATGGGGAGATTCAGGGCTCTGGCCACAATTCTGGGTTTTGGAGGGGAATGTGCTCTAGTGGTTATGCTTCCCCCCCAAACCTGGGTCTGTCCCCCAGCTCTCTCTCCTGCTCCCCCTCTTCCAGCTCCTGCAAACCCTTCCTCCCGCTTCTGCGTCCTCTGCATGTGAATCAGGTGCTTCCTCTCTCTCGTCTCCTGGTTGCCGGACGCCAGAAGGGGAAGCCTGAGAACAGACCGTCTCCCCGATCCCAGTTCCGGTGCCAATGTCCCAGTGGCCACCAACAGGGAAAGTCCTGGTGAGCCCCTGCGGCCCTGGGATGGAGCGTGCTCAGTTGCTCTGTGGGGATGGCGCTTGTGCCGTCCAGTTGCCTGTGGGAGCTCAGAGGGGCTGGAGCATGCTCAGTGCTGGTGGCACCTCCGGAGAATTTTGCTGTCAAGCTCTAAGAAGTTTGAGTCCGCCAATGGCTCTCTCCCTCCCCCCCTCGCCCCCATGGCTGTCCTATGGCTCCCCCCCTCGCCCCCTATGGCTGTCCTATGGCTCTCTCCCTCCCCCCCTCGCCCCCATGGCTGTCCTATGGCTCCCCCCCTCGCCCCCTATGGCTGTCCTATGGCTCCCCCCCTCCCCCCTCCCCCCCATGGCTGTCCTATGGCTTCCCCCCCGCCCCCCCCTCTGGCTGTCCTATGGCTCTCTCCCTCCCCCCCTCGCCCCCTATGGCTGTCCTATGGCTCCCCCCCTCGCCCCCCATGGCTGTCCTATGGCTCCCCCCCTCGCCTCCTATGGCTCTCTCCCTCCCCCCCTCGCCCCCTATGGCTGTCCTATGGCTCCCCCCCTCGCCCCCTATGGCTGTCCTATGGCTCTCTCCCTCCCCCCCTATGGCTGTCCTATGGCTCCCCCCCTCGCCCCCCATGGCTGTCCTATGGCTCCCCCCCTCCCCCCTATGGCTGTCCTATGGCTCTCTCCCTCCACCCCCCATCCTCGCCTGGTTTATACTTTGGCCAGAATTGGGTGAATTTTTACAGAGATGGCAAAAGATCCGTCCCTGGCGCCAGGGTGCCAGCTCCTGTCCCCTGCCAAGTTTCAACCCTCGCTCGGAAGCAGAAGCACCAGAGCTTCGCGAGAAAACACAGGGCAGATTTTTTGTTTATTTTTTTTTTGCATGGGGAAAATGTATATCGCTGCAACTTTCAAAAAGAATTCCGCCTGTGTGCGGCCGTAGGACACCGCCCGGAAGCGACCCCAGCGCTCGCAGAGGCACGGGACGTATCAGCCCGGAGGAGTTAAGTTTAGGAAAGTTACGTGCAACTGAAAACTGGGTCTTATAATGCAAAGTGTTGGCCAGCTGTAGTTGTAGGCGCCCTACCAGCTCTGCGCATGATACCCCTGGTATGACCAGACGTAGGTGAGTGATGCAGTGAAAGAAGACGGGACTCGGTTGGCGGACATTTAGTTTTAGCCCTATTAGCGTGCAAGTGTGTTGTGTGCTTGTGTGTTGCCTCCTTTGAATGTACTATCTTGCAGTCTCCTCCTACTCTGGTCTGTGCTTTGTTAGCACTTTCACAGCTGTGAATATAGGAGAGATGGGCGCCTAATTCCAATTAATTTGCTGCATGAACTGGAGGATAAAGAGCAGCCATCTGTTGACATAGGGAGAGCACGTGAGATAAGGCAGGAGGCTGGGCAGTGTTTCAAGGGGGTTTAGTTGCAGTTGATTAGTGTGAAGAGCTTGACAGAGCGGATCTTCAGCGACTTCACCCTGGTGCTGATCTTTCCGAGTCAGAAATTGGGGACAGGAGGGATCCTCAGAGGCCCTACTCTGCAAATCTCCGGACAGTTCTCCAGCGCAAGTGTAATTCCCTGAAACGCTGGGACGACGCATTAACTTGCGGGTCTCACTGCCGCAGCCGAGTCTCGCATTGGCTGGGTTTGTCAAGGAGCCGCTGAAGGTGCTAAGTAGCACCTCACTGTCCTTCCACATCTTGGGCACTTTTAAAAAAGCGTTTAGCCCGTTTTCCTTGACTTCGGGACTGTGGCTCATAGAAAGTCCCTGAGGAATGGGTTGAGCCGCTGTGTAACACGGGGAATAGAAGATGGGACCTGCCGTTTTCCTCTGGACTATCCTCCTTTATTTATTGTTTTTAATTAATGCTAAGAAAGGGGAGCTGGCTGTGGTTTCAAAGAAGCCTCCAGGCTGGGTTTAAGAAGCTCCTAAGCTCATTCTCCGGGGGCCTGTTGGCTGACTTGATCTCCATGCTCCTGGCCTTTGTGGGCCGGGTTGGGTGTTGGCGTTCCATGGTCCAGTGTTGTCCTCCAAGGACAGAACCACTTTTACTGGGAAAATGAAGCGAGCGAGGCAAGGTGGGTCCCAGTCACGTCACAGGGCGATGTGAGGTGACTGGTTATCCCTGAACGAGAGTCCCATGTGGTGATCAGTCATTTCTGTGCTCCGCTCCAGAGCCAATCGATCCACAAGCCAGGACTCTCAGGGCAGGTAGCTGGGCCTTGCGGGAGACCGAGTGTCACTTCCTGGCTTGGACCTGTCCCCGGCTGATAGCGGTGACAGACTCGACATGCCTTTGCCTGCTCCAGCCCCACTTGGGCCTTGTTCTGAGCCTGCTCTTGACTCCTGGCTCCGGCTCTGACCTCTGGTTCCTGGACCAACTTTTGCTGGTGCCGGTGGGTGCTCGCCCCACCGCCACCCCTAGCCTGACTCCACCCCTGCCCCAAAGTCCCCACCCAAATTCCGCCCCTCCAGGCCCCTATTGGATCCCTTTCCATATCCCCAGCCCCACCTCCTCCCCCTAGCTCCCTGTGTTCCCCCTCCTCCCCCCCTCCCTCCCAGGCTTGCTGTGCAAAACAGCCGTTTCACTCCCCAAGCGCTGGGAGGGAAGGGGGAGAAGCATCGGCGCACTCAGGGGAGGAAGCGGAGGTGAGCTGAGGTGGGGGGACAGGGCAGGGAGCTGCCGGTGGGTGCTCTGTGTAAATGTCAAAGGTTCAATGGGGATTTTCGGAAAGAACTCACAGGGACACTGATGGCTCCATCTGCACCCACCAATTTTTCCCCATGGGTGCTCCAGCCCCGGAGCACCCCCGGGGTCGGCGCCTATGCTGGCGGCTACCACGCTAACCACTGGGCCGGACTGCCGCTGCTCTAACCGCTCGGCCTGACCCTCCGTGTCTCAGTTTCTGGCAGTGGGGTCATCTCTAGCTAGGCAATACCACAAACAGACTTACCCGGGGTTCCCAGGAACTAGGTGTGTGGGGAAGGCAAATGAGGAGCGCTAGATCTAGGAATCACCACAGCTCCAAGGGTAGCCTGATGATTAAGGTGCTGGAGTGGGATTCAGGAGATCGGGATTCACCTCCGCGTGTCACTTAATCCCACACCTCGGTTTCCCATCTGTAAATGGGATCATGTTCCCTCCGGCGGTTTGGATGGAAGCTGCATGGCGCCTAGCCCAATCTCTGAGGTATCTGGGTGCTACCAGCGATCAGATGTAGGTCCTCAAGTGTGAATCCAACTTAAACACAGCTCTAAGGGCGGGCAGTGACTCCCTGACGTTGGACTGACTTGCTAACGGAGAGGAATGTTCTACCGCCCACTGATCACTGCGTTCTAGATGGGCCGTTTTAAAGTGCACCCGACGAAGTGGGGATTAGCCCACCAAAGCTTATGCTCCAATACTTTAGTTAGTCTTTAAGGTGCCACGGGACTCTTTGTTACCCCTTAAAGTGATCTGTGACTGTTCGCATTTTAGGCCACAGTGATGGAGTTCTGGGGGATGGAAAAGCCGCTCCGGGCAAGTCTTGCTTGCTGTAGAGTTAATGGGAAAATAAGCTGGTTAGCCTTGGGAATGTAATTCACAGCCTCTTAGAGGACATCTGTCTTCAGGTATGTATTTTTGCAGTGACTGTCGGAAAGAACAATACAAAGCATTCCCATTGTGGGCGGATGTGCTGCATGGGCGGATTGTGTTGGATTTGAGTCAATGTCACATATGCTATTAAGAGTGGTGTGGGAGACTGTTTTCCAATGGGGAGCATTCACTCTGATTGTAAGAATACTTATGAATGGAACTGCGTCCTTGGCTGGCCTTGCGAGGCTTTACACTTATCTTGATGGCATGTCTCTGCTTGTAATGCCATCACTTTTGAATGTCACATCCAATTAATTCCAAAATTTAAGGGAATGTTCCAGGCATCAATGGCCAGAACGCTAATGACTTTTTCGAGGAGGGGAACTGAGAGTGGAAAATGAAGGACATCCGGTGGAGCCTTTGGTATTTGCCTAGCAGAGCTAATGGCTTCTGCGCCCTCTGTAATTATTGGTTGATGGCAACCATTAGCACATTCCACATAGCAACCTCTTCTTTTAGCCTTGCTGATACTCCCAATAGAACCTAAAAGTGTTGACATCCCCTGGAAGAGAATGAAAGGAGAATAATATGCAACAAATGGAAGAAAGGGGAATTTGATAGTAAGGAATATAAATCAGAAGTTGGGAATTGTAGAAAATTGATAAGAGAAGCTAAGGCACAAAGAAGAGCTCTATGGCCAGCACAGTTAAGGACAATAAGGAATTTTTTTGAGTATATTAGGAGCAATACGAATCCTGACAATGGTATTTGTCCATTACTAGAGGGAAATGGTGGAATTAACAAAAATAATGCAGAAAAGGCAGAAATGTTCAATAAATGTTTCTGTTCAGTATTTGTGTGTGGGGGGGGGGAACAGATGATATGGTCTCATCCTATGGTGATTATAACACTCTTTCCATTCTAATAGTATCTGTGGAGGACGTTAGGGAGATTCCTAAACCTGAGCTGTCTTTTGTAGGTGACAAATCTGAGGTATTGTCACAAATTGAAGTATCAGTAGAGGAGGTTCTGGAACTCATTGATAAACTTAACTGTAACAAGTCACCGGGACCAGATGGCATTCACCCAAGAGTTCTGAAAGAACTCAAATGTGAAATTGCGGCACTATTAACGAGGGTTTGTAACCTATCCTTTAAATCGGCTACTGTGCCCAGTGACTGGAAGATAGCTAATGTAACGCCAATATTTAAAAAGGGCTCTAGAGGTGATCCTGGCAATTACAGACCAGTCAGTCTAACGTCTGTACCGGGAAAATTAGTTGAAACAATAGTAAAGAATAAAATTGTCAGACACATAGAAGAGCATAAATTGTTGGGCAAAAGTCAACATGGTTTCTCCAAAGGGAAATCGTGTCTTACTAATCTATTAGAGTTCTTTGAAGGGGTCAGCAAACATGTGGACAAGGGGGATCCGGTGGACATAGTGTACTTAGATTTCCAGAAAGCCTTTGACAAGGTCCCTCACCAAAGGCTCTTACGTAAATTAAGCTGCCATGGGATAAGAGGGAAGATCTTCTCATGGATTGAAAACTGGTTAAAAGACAGGGAACAAAGGGTAGGAATAAATGGAACTTTTTCAGAATGGAGAGGGGTAACTAGTGGTGTTCCCCAAGGGTCAGTCCTGGGACCGATCCTATTCAACTTGTTTATAAATGATTTGGAGGAAGGGGTAAACAGTGATGTGGCAAAGTTTGCAGATGATACTAAACTGCTCAAAGTAGTAAGGACCAAAGCAGACTGTGAAGAACTTCAAAAAGATCTCACTAAACTAAGTGATTGGGCAACAAAATGGCAAATGAAATTTAATGTGGATAAATGTAAAGTAATGCACATTGGAAAAAATAACCCCAACTATACATACAATATGATGGGGGCTAATTTAGCTACAACCAATCAGGAAAAAGACCTGGGAGTCATTGTGGATAGTTCTCTGAAGGCATCCACGCAGTGTGCAGCGGCAGTCAAAAAAGCAAACAGGATGTTAGGAATCATTAAAAAAGGGATAGAGAATAAGTCGGAGAATATCTTATTGCCCTTATACAAATCCATGGTGCGCCCACATCTTGAATACTGCGTACAAATGTGGTCTCCTCATCTCAAAAAGGATATACTGGCACTAGAAAAGGTTCAGAGAAGGGCAACTAAAATGATTAGGGGTTTGAAACGGGTCCCATATGAAGAGAGATTAAAGAGGCTAGGACTTTTTAGCTTGGAAAAGAGGAGACTAAGGGGGGATATGATAGAGGTATATAAAATTATGAGTGGTGTGGAGGAAGTAGATAAGGAAAAGTTATTTACTTGTTCCCAAAATAGAAGAACTAGGGGCCACTCAATGAAATTGGCATGCAGCAGGTTTAAAACAAATAAAAGGAAGTTCTTCTTCACACAGCGCACAGTCAACCTGTGGAACTCCTTACCTGAGGAGGCTGTGAAGGCTAGGACTATAACAGGGTTTAAAAGAGAGCTGGATAAATTCATGGAGGCTAAGTTCATAAATGGCTATTAGCCGGGATGGGTAATGAATGGTGTCCCTAGCCTCTGTCTGTCAGAGGGGGGTGATGGATGGCAGGAGAGAGATCGCTCGATCATACCTGTTAGGTTCACTCACTCCAGGGCACCTGGCATTGGCCACTGTCGGTAGACAGGATGCTGGGCTAGATGGACCTTTGGTCTGACCCAGTATGGCCGTTCTTATGTTCTTATGTTAAACAGAAGCTACTAAAATTAGACATTTTTAAAGCAACAGGTCCAGATAACTGGCATCCAAGAGTTTTTAAAGAGCTATCAGAGGAGCCTGGTTTTTTTCAGTAAGTCCTGGAGTACTGAGGAAGTTCCAGAAGACTGAGAGAGAGCCAGTGTTTCGCCAATTTTTAAAAAGAGTAAATGGCATGACCCCATGTAGTGCACGAGGTGATAAAAAACCTAGAATGCTGTAAAATTAACATAATACAGATTACATGGATTAAAAACTGGCTGATTGATAGGTCTCAAAATGTAATTGTAAATGGGGAAATTGTCCGCAAGCAGTCGGGTCTCGCAGGGGCTGGTTCTTGGTCGTATGCTATTTAACATTTTTATCAGTGACCTAGAAGAAGACATGACGTCACTAATAAAGTTTGCAAATGACACACAAATTGGGGGAGTGGTAAATAATGAAGTGGACAGGTCACTGATTCAGAGTGATCTGGATCGCTTGATAAATGGGGTGCAAGCAAACAATGTGTATTTTAATCTGACTAAATGTATACATCTAAGAACAGAGACTGCAGGCCATACTTATAGCTGGGAAGCAGGGACTCTGGGAAAGATTTGGGGGTTGTGGTGGATAATCAGCTGAACACGCGCTCCCACTGTGACGCGGTGGCCAAAAGAACTAACATGATCCTCGGATGCATAAACAGGGGGATCTTGAATAGGAGTAAAAAGGTCATTTTATCTTTATATTTCGCACTGGTGCTACTATTCCTGGAAGGCTGCATCCACTTCTGGATCAGGATGTTGATCCGTTGGAGAGGGTTCAGAGAAGAGTCACAAGAATGACTGACAATTTCCCAAGGCTCGTGGTGGGTTCTCCATCATGGATTTTGAAATCAAGACGATGTTTTTCTAAGGATTATTTTGGGGGAGGTCTCTGGCCTGTGCCATACGGGGAGTCAGACTAGATGCTCATACTGGTCTCTTCTGGCCTTGGCATCTATGAGAATAAGAATGAGGGTGGGAAGGGGGCACACAGATTCCCTGGCACGGGGCAGAGTGGGCAGGTTGCAGGGAATCCCTGAAATAGACGGGGATGGGAGGATGGCAACGGGGAACCTGTGGGGGGGAAAGGGATGGAAGGAGCCCAAATGTGCTTCTAGTGGAACAGGTGAGAAATCTGGGTTCTCTTAAAAGCTTCTTCCATTCCATAGCTCTTAGTGTTCTGAGTAAGAAAGCTGGGTCTAGTGGTTTCGGGGCTATCTTTGCCTGTCCTGAGGCAATACTCTGGTGATAGTGCCTCGAATCCTCAACCAGATTGGTCTCTGTTCAAGCCAAGGTACAAACAGGGCAAATGGCCTTCCCTGTCCTAAAGCGCTTACAATCCTAGAGTACCATAGAAAGCTAAGTTCGGTTGACAACATTCCCATCTAGTTGGTTCTTCCAGCTAAAGTTGTAATGTGGTGGGAGCCAGTCCCAAAACCAAATGCAGGTTTGCTGGGCAAGGTATAACAAAATACATGAGAAAAACCGAGGGTCCCCATCCCTTCTGTTTTATAACCATGGAGCAATTTGTAGTTTGATTTCTGATGTCTAAGAACAAAGGAATAGGATTTGGTTTCAATTTGGACTCTTTAAAAAAGCTGCGACATTTGCAATGTGTTGTGTCTCTGGCTTAATACCTTTTTAACTGCCTGTATGGGGGCGTATAATGTGGGGAGAGAAATCTGTTGACTAGGATTTGAATGTGTTTTTCTTAACCACAGCTTGCAGAATATGTCTTCCTAAGTGTCCGAGAGTTTATGAACAAGAGAGCAGGATTGTGGGAATGTTCACAGTGAATTTCAGCACTGTGATTTAAGCAAAAACATTTATACCTCAAAACCAGTGCTGTGGGGGATTTCGTTGTCCTCCATGCCCGGAAGAGATTTCAGCTTTTGACACAAGTGCTTTGTTTGACATGCTCAGTCAAAAACTCCTGGGAGCACTGAGTATATTGCTGGCACAAAAACTTGTTTGGGAAGGCTTTTGATCTGGGTAAATGCCTTGGAATTCTTTCAAGCCACACAATTTAATAGCCAACAGTGAGCACAAGGGCAAAAACTAGGAGTGGGAGGAGGTGGGGCGGCCTAAGTGATATCTACAATGCAGTGGAAACGGGTCTGTTTCTACTCCTAGCGGGAGTCTTAGCTTTCAGAGCGCTAGGTAGTAGTTTCATTTCAGATGTTTCTACGCCAGTTAAGAGCCTTTCGTGTGCACGCCCGCTCGAGGGGATCACAGGCTTTTCCCACGTGCAGTCTAGTGATCGTGACAAAAGAACTCAAATGAGGCTTCCTTGCCCAGTGAAATAGATTCTTTTAAGTGTAATAAGGCTTTGGACAGTTGGCAGGTGGACTCTGGCTCTTTGAATAGAATACTGCTCTTTACAGGTAAGAGGCTGGGCGTTGGGCACTGATTTTCCGGTTCGATGCCCGCTGATTTGAACAGACACTAAAATCTTAAAGCCCCAACACCACTTCTTCTGATCTGGAGTGACGCTGGACTTAGGGCTGTGTTACGTCTGGGCCACCCTCTCCATTCCCTTCCTGTGCAAAGCTCATCACTTTCTGAGAAGTATTTCGATGAGCTCAGTGTTACGAAACTGTGGTCTCCTGGGGTAAAATCTGTTTATGAAAATCGGACACAGCGATGGCCAAAGTGCAGACCCGTGAGTGTTAACTTTTAAATGAAGTGAACTAAGGTGAATGCAAACTGTGTCTTCAAGCTGCAGCTAATCTTCCTGAGTCTCCCTTGTAACTGACTTCGCACCACTCAGCTTCATGTTTTGCATGGCCCATGGGGACTGACTTTACTGTCTCCCCCCTAGGAATAGAGATGTTGTCATGGCTGGAACAGACCAATGGCCAACTCTAGCCTTGTGTCTTTTCTATCCCTGTGATCAATGTTCCCTCTAACTTTTGACAGGCCGTGTGCGCAAAAATATTTCTTCTGTGCAAATGTTTGTGCTTCTGTGCAAATGTTTGTGTGCACGGTGTTTCGCTGTGTGCATGGGGTTTAGGATCGGTGTGCGTGTGCACACGCGCACAGCTTAGAGGGAACAGTGCCTGTGATCCCCAAAAAAGTGTAGCCAGGAGGAAAGGAGAGGGTGGTATGAACAATGGTGGCAGGAGAACCCAGTCGGACGCGTCTCATGCTTGGGGGCCGGGTGCACTGCCCTGTATTACACTGTATGGGAACCATTCGTTAATATCAATATTAACTGCTTGGATGATAGGGATCAAGGAATAAGATTTAAAAGTGAACAGACGCTTTGTTTTCCAGCAGAGCAATTAAGCGAGAGTTACATCAGCGTAAGAATCAAGAGCAACTCCACTGAAGTGAACAGACGCTTGCGTAAGCAAGATCAGAATCGGGCCCCAAGGAGCAGTAAAGGCGCACTTCCTGCTCCTTCACGCTGTGATAAAGAAACACTTTGTATGTGGAAAACACCTCATGTGAGCACTGGAGGGACAGCAGGAAAAGTGGGGGGACCACAGGAGCCAGCAGGTCCACACTGATTTACGTGGGTAGCAACGCTCGGGCTATGGATTTGCTCAACACTGGGTCTCTGGCCTTTGAGTGGGACCTTTATGTTCTTTGACAAGTGGTCAGGGCAGGCTTGAATCGCTGCAGCTCTTGTAAGAGCCTCTCGCAATGCTATGGGGTGTCTACACTGCAATTAAAAACCAAGGTGGGAGGGTCACGGACCTCAGGCTGCAGCTCCAGCCTCAATGTCTACACCACAATTAAATGGCCGGTGCCCCACGAGCCCTGGCCAGTTGGCATGGGCCAGCCACGGCTCTCTACTGGGAGGGTATGTCTACGCAGCAGTTAAAGTACTCAGTCACAGCTGGTATCTGCATGTGTGATATATATATATTAACATTGCAATGCAATTACACCAGCTAGAGTAAAAGTTAAAGGGGTGTCTATTGTCATGCTTCAAGGCACAACTTAGACTTGTGGAGTAGGGTCAGGAAGAAAATCACCACATATACAGTCACCTCACCTCATGGTATAGTCCAGTTTCAGCATTGACTTTTGAAGTGGAACCTTCCCACTTGATGATCTCGCTCTCTGTTAGCAGCAAACTTGATGTGGCTTTGGCGAAGCCTATTTCACAGCAAAGCATTGCCCTGATTTTCCAGGAATGCTGCAAAACTCCCCCTTAGAAGGACCCTGTCCAGATAAAAAATCAACTAGGTTCATGCCATTTGTGTACGGGACCTTGTCTCCACCCCTGCGTGCTGGAACGAGAGTGGTTATGACCTTGTTTATCCTCTGCTGGCTGTTGACATCTGGGCTCCCTGTGGTTAGCATGATGGTTCTGGAGACTGGTTAGTTTTGCTCTCCAGTTCTCACATGTTAGAACAAGACTCTCTGGGTTCCCAGCTTGGCAGGGGAATGCTGGAATGGAAATAAATTGTCGAATCTTTTTTTTTTTCCATGCATTTTTTTTTTTTTAGTTGAGTAATTTAAATACCAGGGGCTTAGTCACCTGAGAGCTATTATACTTCGGTCTAATCGTGAACTCTGTGGAGAAAGTGAATAAGGAAGTGTTATTTACCCCTCCCCATAACACAAGAAACCAGAGGCTACCCAATGAAATTAATAGGCAACAGGTTTAAAACAAACAGAAGTAAATATTTCTTCCCACAACGCACAGTCAACCTGTGGAACTCATTGCCAGGGGATGCTGCGAAGGCCAAAGCTAAAATGGGGTTCAGAATGAACTAGCTAAGTTCCTGGAGGCTAGGTCCATCAATGGCTATTAGCCAGGATGGGCAGGGAGGTAACCCCATGCTCTGGGTGTCCCTAAGTCTCTGAGGGCTTGAAGCTGGGACTGGAAAACAGGTGATCAGACACTCCCCTGTCCATTCCTCTGATGCATCCGGTACCAGCAGCTGTTGGAAGACAGGATATGGGGCTAGATGGACCATTGGTCTGACCCACTCTGCCCATTCTCATGTCTTAATTCTGATTGTTCGCTGTGATACGCAGGAAGGCAGATTAGATGTTCTGGCGAATCTTTCTGGCCTTAAGCTCCGTGGCTCTGGAGAACCTGGGGCAGGCCAGGGAGTGCCAAGGTGCCTTTGGACCTCCCTGATTTTGGCCTTCTCTAAGAACCAGCGCAGCCCCCAAGTGAATTGAACCCAGCTGCTCTCCCGGCCCGACCCCTCCGTCAGGTGGGCTGTGTTGGGCTGCCTACGCTGGCCTAGGCTGGGGAAAATCTCCAAGAGGCTGTTCCTCCTGCCCGCCTCCCACCGGGACCCTCTTGCTGAAGAGAATTGGATCGCCGTTCGGGGTCGCAAGGACTGTCTTGTCTGGCTTAGGCCACTTGCTCGCGGCTGCCCAGTGCACAGTAACTCGCATTGTTGTGGCTGTGGAGAACTGGTTTCTTTCATCTGTAGCTTGGCCTTCCCGAGCTGCGGCGTGCGTGGACGTTGGTGGTAGAACGTGGGCTGGGACGTTCTGTGACAGATGTGACCTGAATGCACCTCTAGGCTGGCTGAGGCCTGCGTGTGACCCGCAGAGCTGAGATGCAGCTGTCCGGTCAGATCTTGCAGTTCTATTTGTTCCTCTCTCCCATCGTCCCTTTCTGGGATGAAGGGGGATCTGTCAGGGTAGTGCAGAGGTGAGGACGGGCATGTGCTGGCTCAGGGAGGAACCCGGCAGGCCCCTGGCACTATCAAACTTCCAAACACAGGTGAGCTGGGAGGCTGGGACAGGATCTTGCCTTCCCTCCCCCTCGCTGATTTCCCCGGGGGAAGCCGGGCACCCGTAGAACCTCCAGAACAAACCCAGCTTCCTGTGGGTGTGAATTGCCAGCCAGTCCCCCCTCCCCCCTGTGTGGGCACTTCCTTATCACTGCACTGCAACACTCAGTAGTGCCCCGCGTGAACTCACTGCTGCGTGACTTCTGATCCTTTGCTGGGGAATAGGGTCTAGTTTCTCTCCCTCTTCCCCATGCCGAGGGAGGGTCTCTGAGCCCCCCTGGATTTCCCAGTTGAACCAGGCCAAGGATGAGTTAACGTCCCCTGCTTGCAAAAAATGTTTTTTTTAAATCCCAGCAGTTCCTCCTCCTGTATCCACTGGGTAAAAAATTAACCAGCTTTTACAGCTAATTGGATGATTGTCCTTCAAGACAAAAAGCTCCCCATTGATCACAGGCACAGGAGTGCTGGGAAGGAGGTGTAATTACTGCTCTGCAAACCCCCCGAAAAACCGACTCCATAACCCCTGGTTGGGAAGACACACACAGACAAGCCTCGGGCTCTGCTGTTAGCATTAGCTTTGCCCTATCTGGTTACATTTGAGACTGCTGTTTGAGCTGAGTTTGCTTTGTGATAAAGAACGGCCCAGCAATCTTCCCCGAGGCCGGGTTTGGCCGGCGGTCTGCCAGCTTTCTAGAGGAGGAGATGGCAAGGAAACAAAGTTCAGGGCTTATTTATTTTTGGAAGACAAACTGTGCACGCCTGTCTGTAGCCAGGCAAATGGCATGATTTTTATTGATCTGTTTTTCATCTGGTGCACGGAAGAGGATCAGTCCTAACATTTACCAGCCCAGACATGCAATTGACTTGTGTGCTGTTTTGGGCAGGGGGGAGGGGGAGCGATCTGCTGGCTCTGGACACATGATTTCATGTTCTCGCTTCTGCTCCATGCAGCTTTACTGGGGCCAGGGAGAACCCTGGAGGAGGGAAGGCAGCAGGAAAACCCTGTTACATGGCCCCATCTCAAAAATGACACGTTAGATTTGGAAAAGGTACGGAGAAGAGCAACCAAAATGATCAGGGGGATGGAGCAGCTTCCATAGGAGAGATTAAGACGACAGACTGTCTAGCTTAGAAAAAAGATGCCCGGTGGCATATGCTAGAGGTCTATAAAATCATGGCTGGTGCAGAGAAAGTAAATACAGAAGTGTTATTTACTCCTTTCCCATAAGGTAAGAACGGGGGGTCAACCATGACATTAATAGGCAGCAGATTTAAAGCAAACAAGAGGAAGTATTTCTTCACACAACGTACCGTCAACCTGTGGAACTCCTTGCAGGGGGATATTGTGAGGACAAAACTCTAAAAGGTTCAAAAAAGAACTTGGTAACTTCCTGGAGGAGAGGTCCATCAATGGCTACTAACCAGGATGGACAGGGATGGTGTCCCTGGCCTCTGTTTGCCAGAAGCTAGGAATGGGCGACAGGGGATGGATCACTTGCTGGTTCCCTGTTCTGTTCATTCCCTCTGAAGCATGTGACATTGGCCACTGTTGGAAGTCAGGACACTGGGCTAGATGGACCTTTGGTCTGACCCTGGATGGCTGTTCTCATGCAATAGCCCTGCAGAGAGCCTGACTTAGTTGGCTTTGGCTCAGTAGCAAAGTTCAGAGTTCTGGGTCGCTGGATCTTGTGGTGACGTGTTTCCACATCTGGACTTTGGAGGGTCTCTAACTCCAGCCCCAGGCCCACCCGTTGGTGGTCTGTATGGAGCAGAGGGAAATAAGACTTCAATGGGTGTGAGCCAGCCTGAGAATCTGCCCTGGATTTCTGTTGTGTGGGCCGCCATAGGAAAGGGAGAACCGGCTGGCTTGGGTCACTAATCAGCTGGGCTGATTTAAAATCAGTGACTGGGAGGGCGGAGGCTCCGTGTGCTGTTTTATGAGTCTCCCCCGCCAGCCGGTTCTCCCTTTCCTGTGCTGCACCGCTCTGGTGAGCTTTACCAGAACGAGCAACCTTACTCTTGTAAAGACGAAAGGCAGCCGGGTCTGGGGGCGGGAGGGGGGCTGTTTCAGGCAGGCTGGGAAGTGAACTGGTGTCTCTAAATAGATGTGAGAGAGTTTCAAGCCGTTAATAAGCGGAGCTGAGATGGGAACGGATCCCGCGGGGGCATCTAAGCCAGGCCACTTTCTGTGCACGCCTCGCCAATGAAAACGAGATCCTCCCGTTCTCGGTGGTGCTCTGTGGGGAGTCCAGAGGGGAATATTCGGGCGACTCGTCGTTGCAGGAGGGGGGCGGTGACAGCTGCATTCGATATCCGCACACAGAGCTAACAAGCTTTTTAACGGTCGCCAGCGTACAAAGGAGTGGGAGAAAAGGGCAGGCCGAATGTTCTGTCACCAGCTACTGCCATGTGGGAATGGATTGCTATGGGAGAGGAGGGCCGGCGGGTTACAGCTCCCCTCTGATTTTTTCCGAGCCCATACCCCAGCGCCAGGCCCCAGTGGGAGTAGCAGGGACTCAGCGCCTCTGCCAATCTCAGGCCAGAGACTTTTGACCCCTGATCCAGTAAAGCACTTTTAAGCTTGCGAGTCCTCCCGTTGGCTGCTCATAGAGCCATGGGATCTGCAGCAAAGTACATGCTCTGTTGGGCTGGGTCTGCAGAGGCGACGGAAACGGCTCCACTGATGTAACCGCTGTCCCGGAGCAACGGGCAGCGACGCAGGACGACGGTTTCGTTTTTCCTCTGTGGCCATGAACATTAAAACGGCTCCCACCGTTCGCTCCGCAAAGGAGGACAGTGCTGGGACCGGGCGTGGGGCGAGCGGCCGTCTGGCCAGTGGGGGCTTCCTCCTGGGACACAGATTGGCCCGGGTGACGGGGAAAAGAACATCCCGTCAGGGTATGTGGGGAACCTGGGCTTGTCCGAGCTAAACTCTCTGCTCTTTCGACTAGGTTAGGGGAAGAGAGCGGAGCCCAGTCCCCGTTGTGGGGGCAGGGAAGGAAAGCAAGGCCAGGCTTTGCTCTGGTTACTGTTCAATTAACACTTCAGTCAACCAATAATTAAAAAATGTCTTGCCACTCTAGAGTAAACAGAGATCTCGGGTTCTTCAGTGTCTTGCCCTGCCCTGTCGGGCTGTCAGCTACAGTAGGGGCTTCTGGTTCCATCCTCCATTGTGGTGTCGTATTGGAGAACAGGTTTGTTTCCAGTGACCGACTCTCCTCCGAACAGCTGCTATAAACCTTCCTGCTTTATGTGGGCGGTTCCCACCGATCCCGAGAATTTGTACCTATCGCTCCTCTAGGAGCCTTCGCTTGGGTTTCTCTTGTGTGATCCTTTTTGGGGTGGGGGAGTAGTAAAACTAGCAAAATATTATACCGAGAGAGTCCACTTAGTGCTATCAGGGATTTAAATCCTAGGTACGCACAGAACAGGTGCAACACAGGCCAGCTCTTTCCTTCCTCTCCTATCCCCCTCTGCCCCCATTCACACCTGCCTTGGTTGTGTGCCCCAGCTGGTGTCTGGATAAACTGCACCTCTTGGGATAATTGAACAGCCTCCCTGGCTGTCCCGGGACTGCCAAGGAAAGGAGAAAGGACCGTGGCGGCTCTAAGGGCAGGTGTCACCAGGTGGCACTGTCCTAGTCAGTCACCTTCTTAGCATGTGAGCAAATTTTGACTCTTGGGGAGACATACTGGTGCATTGAGTTTTGGGTTATGGAAGGTTTCTGCTTAGAGGCGGCCTGGGGAGAGAGTTTGCTCTCCGCCTTGGTCTCCGATGCCTCAAGGAGGAACAGGACGCTGCTGCTGGGCCGAGATTCCTGGAAGAAGGGATGGTTTTGCATGCTCTTTTGACCGCCTCTGTTCCAGGACTGGGCTGCGTGTGTAAAATCAGGGCGTTACCCTTGGAGTGTACCTGGATTTGTTGACTTTAAATTTCTCCTCCACCGGGAAGCAGACAAGCAAGACTCACCCACTGGCAACTGCTTAGCAGAGATGTTGGAATGGGACGCTGGTGTCAGAAGAAGAGGCAACACAGCTGTCCTGTGGGTCCAGCTTTTGATCATGCCTAGAAAATTCACCCCTCCAGCGTCTCTCTCCAGGCCCGGACTCCCGTTGAGCCTTTTAGAATTTGTTTGTTCTCTGTTTCAGATCTGATGAAATATTTGCTCCTGGGAAACCATCTTCAGCGAGCATGTTTGGACAGGGTTCTAGGGGGCTAGGCAGGTGGTGTGTATATAGATACACAAAATCTTAAGCAAAGAAATCCACATTAGTTGCTTTATCAAGAGGTCTTCTATTCAGAGGCCCATTTCTCCTGTTCTCATTAGTTCCTTTTAAAATGAGCAGGCAGCTTCAGCTGGAATGGCGATTCCTGTGACGGGATTGGAACTAAACAGCTTAGAGAAGATGAGGATTTTGTTCATTAGAGCCCAAATCAGCGGCGGGAACGTGAAAGCGGGCAACAGAGAGACATCGGCTCTGAGGTTTGGTTAATGGCGTTTGAAGCCCAGCTCCCCAGAGCCTGGCCCGTGCTGTTTTACAACAGGAGCTAGCAGGCCCCAGTGCGATGTCAAGGATTTTTTGGTAAATTACAAAGCTCTCGATACGGATCAGTTTTCTCCACTCGATATCCTGGCTTCCCCTGCTTGAGATGGCAGTAGAAGTAGCTCAAAAGCTTATCCCAGGGCTGCTGCTGCTTCTGTGAACGCCTCTCTGTCCTCACCTGAAGCCGAAGAGAGGAACGAAGGGGGGCTGGGGGGAGACGCTCTGGGAGGGCGTTTAAAGCTGCTCGCTGCAAGTGCAGAAGCAGCGGAATGAAACCGTGCAAAGACTGACCGACTCGTGACCTAGGTGGGCATGGGGAGGCCTTTCCGTTGTTCGCTGCTGCTGGAAATAGCTTCTTTGCTCATGACTCTTAATCGGGCACCGCTCTGATGTTTTGGTTTTCGTGGGAGGCGGGAGAGAGCTTGGTTTCCATTGCTGGCCCTGTCCGCCGGGGTTTGGAAATGTGCCAGAGTTTGCTAGCACAGCTGTGTCTTTAAAGGTGAGGTGTGGGGTTGGAGGCAGGGCTGTCTCTGTGTGACGTTCGCGCTCTCGGATGCTTTTCCGGTTGGACTTTACTGGAGCCTGTCTTCTCCCGAGTGGAAATGAGAGGCCGGGCCTGCTGCCGGTTACGTGGCTTGGCCGAGATGGCCAAAGAACCATTGCAAATAGTGAACCCTAAATCTGGGCTCCTAATGAGCCAGCCCAGATAAGTGGATCTAAATAGCGCTGAGTTCCCGAGGGGTCGGGTATTTCCTCCCTCGCTGGCTTTTGGGGGAGAGGCACCTCACTGCTAGGACAGTCCTAGCCGGGGTCCCCCCTTCTCCAGTGCACGAGGCCTGATCCTCTGAGGTGAGACTGGGTGTTATTGGCATGTGCGGCTGTGTCTGTCTGAGCGGCTGCTTCTCCAGCTTAGACCTGCACCCACATGCTCAGCGCAAGGCCTTTCCTGCCCCCCGAGGATGAGACGAGCCGGTGGGTCCCGGCCGGGTTTCTAATGCAGCCGCTCGACTAGCGCTCTCGACTGGATGGGCACGGCGGGCGAGTCTGTGGAGGTGGTCTCGGACCGCGGTTGAGGCGGTTGGCGGGGAGGGGAGGGATAGGCCGGCCCTGGTCCTGGAGCTGCCCTGGGATGGCTGGTCTCTGAACGTGGTCCCGTGGGCATGGAGACCAGGGCCAGGAGTCCAGCCCCCGGGAGAAGAGGAGCCCTGGGTGAATTGCTGGGCACTAGCTAGTGCTGCCAGGGCTCTTCCCCTGGGGGTTTCCACAGAGGCATCCTCCCCTGGCTTGTGATCGAGGAGCCGGGCGAGCAGGGAGCGTTGTGCTGGCAGAGAATAGAGAAGGGCCTGGGAAACCCATTCACTCAGTCCTGCTTCCCCCGCCCAAAGCCCAGCGGCCGTGGGAAGCCGAGCCAGCTGGCGACGTGCCGCTGTGAAATGCTCTTTGCCGGAAGTGTCTCTGCGGCGTCCCCGGGAGCCGACGGCTCCAGCCCAGGCCGGGGCCTCGCGCCAGTGAGGCCGGGGCTGCAGGTAACTCCTCAGTGGAGACTGTCCGGGGCGTGCCAGGGACTCGGTGCCCGCACAGGCTGGTGAAACGCTCCGGGGGAAGCAGGGGCCACTAAGGGGCTGGAGCGCGTGGGGGACTCAACCAGCCAGCCCTCCCTTTCGGGCCAGGTGGGGGCGCTGTGGGTGGCAGACACCGGGCAGTGCCTGTGAGCCTGAGGAGTGAAGCAGAAGACCGTATCCAGTGGAAGCTGGGGGGAGGGGGACCGGACGGGACGTCAGGATGCTCCATGGCCCCTCGTCGTGCGTAAAGGGCCCTGCCATCTTCCAGTGTTTGGAGTCTGTTCCGCACCCCTGGCTGTGTTGATTGGTGGCTCCCTCTCAGAGGGGAAGAAAGCCACCAGCCGACCCCTCCATTCCCCCTGGCTTCTCCTGGGAGGTTTCTCTCCAGCGCTGCCCGGACCTGACCCTGCGTAGCTTGGGAGAGCCTCATTTATCCGCACCGTGGTGCTTGCAGTTTCCCTGACCCCTCAGTATGGGATTCCGGTGCCCTTTTGTTCTCCCGCCCCAGTGCCCCGCTGGGAAGAGCCGGCCCCCAGGTCAGCCAGAGGGGTCAGGGTAGAGCAGGATGTGGGGACACAGCTCTGAGCCCAAACTCGAGGTCAGGGGTTGAGTGGAACAAACGTGTCCCCGTGACGAGCCCACGTGTCGTTTCCGTCATGCTGACGGGCGGCGCAGGGCTCGGGGGTGTCCGGGATTCCGGAGCGAGCAGCAGCTACTGGGGAACGGGAGCTGATCCACCAGGCAGTCGCCTGCCCTGGGATGGCTGCGTTGGGCCTATTAACAAGAGTCTGATTTTCAGTGGGCACGTCGCGGCAATTCTGCAAGTGAGAGAAGTCAGGGGTGCCCACAGGTGCAGCGCCGCTGAGTGGTTAGACCCGGGGACTGAGCTGGGGGGGCTGGGTCCATTCCTGGTTCTGGCAGACTCTCCGTATAACCTTGTTCACGCCACTCGAAACTGGGGCAAATGCCCACCTCCCCGGCATGTGACACTCGTGCCCTGTGTGTGACACACCTCAGACCCCCGGCTGACTTGCTCCTCACTGGGACTGCAAAGAAGCTAGTCAATCGAGGGGCCATTTGGGGGCTGTGTGGGGTCAGTGACGGGACTGGGCAGGTCATATGGGTCGGGCCCTGCTTTATTACCCTGACCTTTCATGTGAAATCAAGGGGTCGTGGGGTGAAACCCCAGCATCGTCGACTTGGGGTGCCCAATGTTACAGTGCTACATCCCGCCACGCCCCCTTTCCTTGCACACTGCTGCGTTCCGGCCGGGTAAGCTCTCCAGGGCAAGCACTTGGGTTTGTAACGTCTCTCGAGCCCTGAGCTCGCCGGGCACCTAATCACATCACCCTAGTTACCGCTAAACCGGCCGGAGTTCGCTGCTGGGGAAGGTCAACACGTTAAACCTAGTGTGGCTGGATTGTTTTAATCCTCCCGCCTTCTTTGTGGGCAGCAGTTCAGGTTCACCCTTCTCTTGGTGTGCTGAGCGCCGTTCTTCGGGGTGTAAACTGATCTGCTGGGGGAGGCCAGGATGTGGGTTTTTCCCTACACACCGAATTGCTTAATTGGCCTCCTCCGTTATGGTTTGACACCTTCCTGTGAAACACAGGGTATCGGGTCCGGACGGATTAGATGGTTTGCTGGATCGGATCAGGTCACTGGCATGTTACGTGGTGTTTTGGCTGGATTTTTCGTCCTGCTGGAACGGAATCCAAGGCAACTTATTAAGGAGAAGCTGAAATGGAGTGGGATAATGTTGGGAAACCCGTTCACCCTAGAAACAACTCGGCCAAATTGCCCCTGGATTCTCCCGCCGCCCCCTTTTGTTTCTGGTTCTCTTGTGGTCACTGCCTGAAATGTCTTCACCTGACGACCCCCTCCGCTCAAGTCTCCAGAGACGCCTTCCCCGTCCCGTCTCAGCACACGTCCGTAAGTCGAAGGCACAGGACACGGCCGCGTCAGAGTTGAAAGACTCTTGTTCCGAGGCTCCTCGTGTTAATTACAAAGAGGCCAGGCCAGGAAAGGATATTGGTTCCCCGACCTTGTCTCTCTTGGTTGCAAAAAGAGGCACGAATCCAGCTGTCCAGGAAAGGGCTGCTTTTGTGAACAGATGCTGCGGCTCCCTCAGGCTGCCGGAGGCGGGAGGGAAATTGAAAACATCTGGATCTCTTCAATCTCTTCCCCACAGGGTCAGGTTTGTTCCTGGCAAGCTTTTCTCTTCTGAGGAGGCCGGCCTGGGTTTGGTTTTCAAAGGTATAAGGCAGGGAGCTGCAGGCCTGTTGACTTGTCCACTTGGATCACATCCAATAACCCTTTCAGCTGAAGGGGAAAGCGCCCTCCTGGTTTGGGGAACACTGGCTGTGTCTTTGTCCCTGTCTGGCCACCGCTGACCTTAGGAGCCAGAGGAAGCTGCCGGGTACTTCCCCGTGGGTGGGAACGTCCCCCTGCTTGTGGCAGGGCTGTGAGCAGGAGCCAGGGCCATGAGCTTGTGGCGGGGGCCGGGGCCATGCGCCCCCACACCGCGGCTTGCAAGTGGGGGCCGGGAGCCCCCGACCCGCAGCAGGGCTGTGCCCAGAGCTGCAGCTCTGCACCCCTGGCCCGTGGCTTCCTCAGGCTTTCTGTCCCTCTTTCCCCAGGGCTCCAGCGGGGTGAGCCTGTGGCTGCCCCCTTTTCCCCCCCATGTGCCCCGATGTTTTGTATCTGGTCACCCCAGGCGCAGCGCTGGCTTGCCTGGGTGTCTGAGCCGGGCAGTGAGAGAGCTTGGCTCATGCAGCCCTGGCGCTGCAGCAGGTGAAGGCGTCTCAGCTCCGCACCTGGGTGGCTTAAGAGCCCCGGCTGTCGTCTGGTTCCTCTTGGTGCCCCGCCCACCCCCAAAACCGCCGTTAGTTGGCCACAGTGGCCGAAAAGCTGCCCCGTGTGGGTCCCCTTCGCCCCGATGGCCCGAGCGTCCTCTGCCGCCGTCCACGTGGGCCCTGCCCGTGGATGCGTTTCGTGGGGCATCGCTAGCGTTCTTGGGGTATTTCTGGAGTGGGGCACTCCGCCCTGCTCCGCGGCTGACGCTGAGCGAGCCACGCAGTGCGGGGAAGTGCCTGGGCTGGGGCCCAGGACTGGGGGTTGTGGGCTGTGTTAAACCGGGCCTGCTTGTGTTCCTAGCGCCGCTGGAAATGGATCCTCCGTGCCGTAAGGGACACGGGCTGCGGCTCTTCTGTTCCAGGGCAGACAGGGACCAGGGGAGGCCTCCTGCCTAAACGCACCTTCCCTCAGGCTGAAGGTTAATGTGGCTCTTCCCGGGAAAACCCTCCCCTCCGATCCAAGTCAGCCACCTGCCTTCCCAGGCCCCAGCAGGATGCGAGAGCGGAGTGGAAAGCGACTAACCAAGCAGGCAGAGACGCCCCCAGATGAAAGCTCGTGTCTGTCATAGATTAGTTCCATATGGGTCTGTCTGTCTGTCTGCAGCCCTCTTGCCTCTGGAAGTGCTGATCAAATCAGCAGAAATCCGTTCACGGGAGCCGGCACCGTTGGTAGTTCAGACACTGCGTCCGCTCTAGGCCAGTTGGCTTGCTTCCTGCAGCAGGGAGCGCGATCTTCGCTGAGGTTCTCCTGCAAGGGCCTGGGTTGTTTGTTTTCATTTATCTTTTCAAAGATAAAAAAGTCCGCCCAGTGACTAAAATCCATTGTTTCTCCGAACTCCACAATACTCTTCACGCAGATCAGCTGTGCAAAGAATAGCCTGAAGGCGAAGGAAGGAAGAGTTTAGGCCAGGCCTTCAGGAAGATCATTCTCAGGCCAGAACGCCTGTGGAAGCTGGCGGAGGTACCGTACGCTGGTGCAGATCAAAGCACGTTAGATTTGAAATGCTGAGGAATGATGTGGCGGAAGGCGGATGATCCGAGATCTGGCCTCTTCTGCCCCTGCGAGCAGCCCGTCACCCCCTCAGTTCCCCCGGTGCGCTTGGGGTGCGCAAGGAATGTCGGCTCAGATGCTACGCTCTTTTGAGTCAGGAAGCAGGGAGAGCAGCCGGAGTTCCTCCAGCCACCCTGCCGTGAAATCAGCTCCACTCTCCTGAAACATTGCCCGGTGCAGCCTTGGGTCACGGGCGATAATGAATTTGGTGGCTTCTCCCCGCTTCTCTGCACACGCGCCCCCCCCGTCCGATGCAGTGTGTCTGGGTGGCCTAGACCTGGACTGGCGGGGAGGGGAGCCAGGGCTCAGAGTGGACGTGAATTGTCTTCACCGTGCCTGCGCCCCAGGATGGGGATAACACAAGGAGTGCTCTGGACCAAGGCTGGGTGGGAAGGTCGTCCAGGACTTCCCGGTAGGTTTGGTACTTCACTCCGCCCACTGAAAACACAGCTCGCTGCTGGTGTAACTTCCAGCGGAGCCAAGTGCCTGCTCCTCCGGCTGATCTCCAGTGAGACGCCTCGACGGAGACCGGCCTCCCCGTTCGTGGAGACGTTCTCGCTGTGAAAGTCAAGCCCCTGCGGCGCGGCCCGGAGCTTGTTGTTGCATAAACATGGAGGTTGGTGTTGGTACAGCTGGGCTGTAACGAGCGACAGTCTGCCAATATCTGCCCTGGGGCGCTGATCGCTGGGTGGTCTCCAGCACGCACTGGCAGCAAGGGGGTCTGCCAGCGAGACCAGTGCCAACTGGTGAGTAAGCCATGGCAGCTGGTCTCCTCCAAAGGAAAGCCACTCGGTGCGGGTGGGAGAGAGAGCGAGCATCTTGCAGTTGCTATTCCAGACAGAGATCCATGCTTTCCCCTCTCAGTGAATCCCTTCCGGCAGCCCAGGCTCAGGTGGGCTGCAGTCAGTGTCACAGATCCATCCTCCATAGAACCGTAGGGTTGGCTAGTCTAACCCCTGGCCAAGGGTAAAAGAGTTAACCGTGAGGTGGCAGAGTTTGCAGATGATACTGAACTGCTCAAGATAGTTAACAAGACCAGAGCAGAATGTGAAGAACTTCAAAAAGATCGCACAAAACTAAGTGATTGGGCAACAAAATGGCAAATGAAATTTAATGTGGATAAATGTAAAGTAATGCACATTGGAAAAAATAACCCCAACTATACATACAATATGATGGGGGCGAATTTAGCTACAACTAATCAGGAAAAAGATCTTGGAGTCATTGTGGATAGTTCTCTGAAGATGTCCACGCAGTGTGCAGCAACAGTCAAAAAAGCGAACAGGATGTTAGGAATCATTAAAAAAGGGATAGAGAATAAGTCGGAGAATATCTTATTGTCCTTATACAAATCCATGGTGCGCCCACATCTTGAATACTGCGTACAAATGTGGTCTCCTCATCTCAAAAAGGATATACTGGCACTAGAAAAGGTTCAGAGATGGGCAACTAAAATGATAAGGGGTTTGGAACGGGTCCCATATAAGGAGAGATTAAAGAGGCGAGGACTTCTCAGCCTGGAAAAGCGGAGACTAAGGGGGGATAGGATAGAGGTCTATAAAATCATGAGTGGTGTGGAGAGAGTTTACGGCCAGAAGGTACCCCAGACTCAAGAGGAAAGTGATATCTTGTGGGGATCAGTCATGGGGAGGGACCCAAAAGCCAAGCCACTCCTGCTTCCCATTCTGAAGCAGATGGATTCCCAGCCGGTAATGGGAACAGACCCCTCCTGTCCCATGGGCCTCCCCTCTGCTCCAGAGCCTGGGGCAGGCTGAGAAATCTTTCTCCATAACACTTCTGGCAGGGGAGTGACGGTCTCTAACCTACCTCTAAAATCTCTACAGACTGTAGGGACTGGCCGTGCCCACCCTGGCTTGCAAGCAAAAGCAGGGTCTGACCGAGAGAGACCCAGCCTGTGGCTGTAGACATGGAGAGAAGATGCACGGCTGAGCCATGAGCGCCTGCCCTGTCTCCCCGGTGGCTTTGGGAGATTGCTGAATCTCTCTGCCACAGCTTCTCAGTCCGCGGAACAGGGACAGAACCTCCCGGAGGCCCGGCGGATTCAGGGCTGAACTCTGAAAGGTGGAAAGCCCTGTGCCCGGGCCAGTGGTGTCCCGATGCCCCAGCAAGCTGCCATGGGGTGCTAGGCTGCAGGTACCACCTGCTGGCAAGGGTCTAACCATGTGCCGCCATGATATATCCCAGCGGTTCTCAACCAGGGGCCCGGGGCCGCGAGCAGCTTTCAGGGGTTTCACCAAGCAGGGCCAGCATTAGACTTGGAGGGGCCCAGGGCAGAAAGCCAAAGCCCCACCGCATGGGGCTTAAACCCAGGTCCCCAAAGCCTGAGCATCTTAGCTTTTATATGCAGAAAACCAGTTATTGGGGCTTAGCTGGGCGGTGGAGTTTTTATAGCACGTTGGGGGGAGGAGGGGCTCAGAAAGAAAAAGGTTGAGAACCCCACCTCCCCCGTGGTACCCGGGAGGCAGGAGTGATCTGTCCTTGTGTCCTGCCCAAATTCCACCCGGCCAGTCACTTTCCTCTTTACCCAGATGCCCCTCCCTTGCGCCCCACGTTGGATTTTGAAAGGCGCAGGGGAGAGATTAACCTATATGCAGCCAGTGCTTTCGAACCACATAGGTGTGGAGAAAACCCGCCCGGCTGCGAGCCAGCCTCCCAGGCCTGTGATGTTACGGGGGTCAGTCTAACGTGCGCTTCCCCGGCTTTGAATCATGAAATGGGCTCCCTGCTGGGCCCGGTGGCTCTGGCTCTGTGATCCTTTGGGTCGAGGCGGCGCTGCTCAGAACTCCCACAGAAAAGCCGCCGCGATGAAAGCTGGGAGAGTCTGGCTGACTTCCTCGCAGAGCTGGCGAGCTGGCAGGGATCAGAGGCGACGGCTGTGACTGGGGTCTGAACAGCTCGGAAGCCGTGAAATCAAGAGACTGGAGTCTGGCTGCCCGACTTGGCGGCTGTTCCTCTCTGTGCCCACCCCCTCCGGCTGTGAAAGAGAATCTGAAATGCAGGCAACTGCTCTCTGCCTCCCGCTCCCTCGGCCTCCCTCTGAGCTCTGCTCTTCCCGTAAACGGGTTCAGGGCTGGTCAGGTAACGCAGGGCGGTGGCAGGAGGTGCCAGTCAACAGGCCGCGGGCTTCCCTCTGGGCCGGTACTGGACGTATTCCTGCAGCGGGGCAGTAGGGGGCGCTGACTTTCAGGTGAGACAACCCCCAGCCGTCCTACCCTGGGATTGTCTTCCATGTGGGGCTCACAGCTGCCATGCCCCCTGCCCCCCTCTGCTCCTGGGTTAGCTACCAACTTAAAGCTGGAGCAAACGGCGGGCCCTGCCAAGTCCCTCCTCCCTCTGTGTGTCTAAATGGCTTTGCTCTCTCTTGGGATGGCCGGGTACGTTTCTGGCTGATAAGGAAACCACGGTGCTATATCCTTCCTTTCACGCGGCCGGAGCCATGTGACTCTTCAAGCCGCAGGCGTTGGGCAGAGCTTTGGCGTCGTTAGCTGTCTGCTGGGCCTCGCTCTCCGCACGCCAGCGTTTCGCTGGGCAAGTGCACTGGGCGGCCTTGTTTCTCGCCACAATATTCTGAACGGGGGGGAAGACCAGCTCCAACAAAACTCCCAGGGATTGAGAAGCCGGCACACCATGCTTCTCTGCTCTGGTGTTAGCAGGAATTCACAGCTTTCCCTAGACGTGCTAGAAAACGACCCGGTGCTTGGGGAGGGCGGGAAGATTTTTGCTGATGGTTTCCACCTCTGGCTTACGGTTTAGCAAGTTGCTGCAACAGGTTTGGCTTAACGCATGCAGCGTGCTCGGTTAACGAGGGCTGCCATCTGGAAACGGCATCGCATGTCGTGAATCGGAGGCGTCGCACCTTTAACTCCATGCTGGGGCTGTGATCACAACATGCTGTCCTGGAAAGGAGCTAAAATTGTCAAAGGGGTTTTGCCCCGGTAATCGTGCCTTACCGTGCACAGACATAGACGGGGGGCTAGTGCCGGAGCGAGGGACCACCTGGGTTCTTGTCCAGTGACCTCCCCAGAACCTCAGGCAAGTAACTCTGCCTCTAATGATGTATGTACTGTAGATAGATAATAAGAGAGAAAATATCCTATTGCCTCCATAAAAATCCATGGCATGCCCAGATCTTGGATACGGCCTGCGGATCTGGTTGCCACATCTCAAAAAAGGTATCTTAGAATTAGAAAAGTTACAGAGAAAGGCAACAAATAAGATTGGGGAATGGAAGAGCTTCTTATGAGGGGAGATTAAAAAGAGTGGGACTGTTAGGCTTGGAAAAGAGACGACTAAGGGGGGATAAGATAGAGGTCTATAAAATCGTGACTGGTGTGGAGAGAGTGAACAGGGAAGTGCTATTGACGCCTTCCCAGAACACACAATCCAGCCTCGCCCAATAAAACAAATAGGCAGCAGGTTTAAAATAAACAAACAGAAGTATTTCTTCACGCAAGGCACAGTCAACCTGTGGAACTCCTTACTAGAGGATGTTGTGAAGGCCAAAACTATAACAGAGTTCAAAAAAGAATTAAATGGGTTCCTGGAGGAGAGGTCCATCAATGGCTATTAGCCAGGATGGGCAGGGATGGTGTCCCTAGTCCCTTTTTGCCAGAAGCTGGGAATGGGCGACAGGGGGATGGATCACTTGAAATTGCCCTGTCCTGTTCATTCTCTCTGGGGCACCTGGCATTGGCCACTATCAGAAAACAGGATACTGGTCTAGATGGACCTTTGATCTGACCCAGTAGGGCTGTTGTTATGTTCTTATGTAATTCTCTCTTGCCCCCATTTGTAATTGGTTCTCAGTGTTATCCGTTATCCATCTCCATAGCGTCTGAGTGCCGCCTGAGCAGGTAAAATCACCCTAACTCTGTCTCTTCCTTCCCTGCCCGTAGAAGCAGGTGGATTAGTTGCCAGGGTCTGGGGTGAGCAGGTGGGTGGCGTATGGAAAACACTTTCAGGGGCAGTTAACGCTAGAAGGGGATGAAGACTTACTCAGGGAGGTCTCTTGCAAGAGCGAATGAAAGCACTGAAATAGTCCAGTCCCTGGGACCGTTCTGCCTGCTGCCTTCCCCTCTCCCCCACTCCCCGTTGTCATTGTTCCTGAAGCTCAGAGCTGTCCTAGGAGACTGGAGTGGTAGAGGATGTGCCGATCTTTCCGGGAACCAGGCCCAGTCGCACGGAGGGATAGAGAGACCTTGAACAGGAATCTATAGGGGGTGCACCTGGCAAATCGGTAAATGCAGTACACTAGAGGGGTGACTTTCCCTAGGTTGCTGTCTGAAGCATGAAGGCTCTAATGCTCCAGATAGGTCCAAAAGTTAGTAATAAAGGCATTGCATTGTCTAAAAACCCAGCCCAGGCTTCCTGACATCCTGCAGCAGGGAGTTCTGCAGGCTGCTCATGCCCTCAAGTGTTTCCTCTTGGATTTTTTTTGGCTTTAATTTGGACCTAAATTATCTTGTTCTTTCAGATGGGGCAGGTTAGTACAGTAGGAAAACAATAACTAGCCGAAACAAGATTGAAATATTGGCTCTAAATGCCCAGTGCATTCCACAGGACTCTGTGCTGGACGCAGAGTGCAAATAGAGACTCTGGTACCATAAGGATGGCTGGAAGTCCCACTTCTTCTTTTTAATTATATTTACTACCTCAAGTATTACCTTGCAATGCTCAGATTTCAAGGTATAATAAACCACAAAGGATCCCCTCATTCTAGAATTCATTGCATTGTTAAACGTGAAGTGTTTGTGCATCTTCGCATCTTGCATAACAACAATCTGGGGGAGCTGGGGTAAATCCGTGTATCCCCATGCCGCCTCTTCCGGAAATGGCTGTGCCCAAGCCTTTCAGACGCTGGATTTATGATGCAGATAGAATGAGTAACTGAGCTGTTACCCAGCTGCATGGCCACTTCCGATTTCTGCAATACGTGGGCCACCGTTTGCCTATGGGAGAATGTAGCAACGTGGATCTTTTTGCACTTGGATTTAATGAGGATAGCAGGCTTCTGGGGCTTGGTAAGGTGCGGTTTCTATTTTAATGTTTTTCCCATAGGCGGTGCATGTTTATTAAATTTAGCAAATGAATACCGTTGAAAGAGGAGAACCTATCAGAACAGAATCCCCAGCCAGAGGGAGTGATGAGTAGTGGCTAGTGCAGGGGGTGCTCAGAACTCCTGGGTTTCTGTACTTATCTCTGCCACTGACTCATTCTGTGTCTTGGAGTAAATTGCAGCCCCTCTCTTTGCCTCAGTTTCCCCATCTGTCTGTAAGGGATAATACTTCTCATAAACAAACTAGGGAATAACCTAGATGGAGTTACTATAAGGTGGGTGCAAAACTGGTTGGAAAGCTGTTCCCAGAGCGTAGTTCTGGGTCTAGTTCTGTTCAATATCTTCATCAGTGATTTAGATAATGGCATAGACACTTACAAAGTTTGCGGACGATACCACGCTGGGAGGGGTTGCAAGTGCTTTGGAGGATAGGATTAAAATTCAGAATGATCTGAACAAACTGGAGAAATGGGCTGAAGTAAATAGGATGAAAATTCAATAAGGACAAATGCAAAATACTCCACTTAGGAAGGAACAATCCGTTGCACACATACAACATGGGACATGACTGCCTAGGAAGGAGAACTGCAAAGGGATCTGGGGGTCATAGTGGATCACAAGCTAAATATGAGTCAAGAGTGTAACACTTGCAAAAACATCATTCTGGGCTGTATTAGCAGGAGTATTGTAAGCAGGACACGAGAAGTAATACTTCCGCTCTACTCTGCACTGATTAGGTCTCAGCTGGAGTATTGTGTCCTGATCTGGGCGCCATATTTCAGGGAAGATGTGGACAAACTGGAGAAAGTCCAGAGAAGAGCAACAGAAATGATGGAAGGTCTAGAAACCATGACCTATGAGGGAAGACTGAAACAAATGGGTTTGTTTAGTGTGGAGAAGGGAAGACTGAGAGGCGACGTGAGAACTGTTTTCAAGTACATAAAAGATAGTTACAAGGCGGAGGAAGAAACATTGTTCTTCTTAAGCTCTGATTATCGGACAAGAAGCAAGGGGCTTAAATTGCTGCAAAGGGGGTTTAGGTTGGTGTCACGGAGCGCCCGGGCGATGGTCTGGAACCGCTCCCTAGGAAGCCAGACCGGACTCCGGGTGAAGGGCCCCTTCTCCGTACACAGCCTCTTTCCCAGGCCAGGAGCTTCAGGGGTACCCGCTTCCACCTTCCTGGGTCTGACCTCGGAGCATTCAGCACCTTCTGCCCCTCCGTGTGCTTCCCCCAGCGAGCCCGCCTGGGCGGGGTCCTGAGGGAGCCCATGGATTCTGCACCCCAAATCCACAGTCAAACGTGACTCTCAGCCAGCCAGTAAAACAGGTTTATTCGATGACTTCTATCTGGTTTCACACAGACCATGCAGCGAGCGAGCGTGAGCCCTCAGCTGGATCCATCTTGGGGCCAGAGAGCGAGATAGCTCCTCTCCCCTTCCTTGCCTGGCTCCAGCCAAAAACCAGACTGCCAACTCCCCAAACCCCCTCCAGCCCCTCCCTGCTCTCCTTTGTCCCTTTCCCCGGGCTCGAGGTATCACCTGACCTCTCTCCAACACCTGGAGTCAGATTACAGCATCTGGGATGCCTCCTGGAGGGGGAGGGGTTGCCTCCTTGCTTCCAGTGTCAGCCCCTATTCCTTAAGAACTGCATAGGGGAAACTGAGGCACGCACACACAGTATTCCTTCTTCGTCACAGTTGGATATTTGGAAAAGCTTCCCAACTGTCAGGGTGGGTGAGCAGTGGGATAAATTGCCTAGGGAGGTTGTGGAATCTCCATCATTAGAGATTTTTAAGAGCAGATTAAGTAAACATCTGTCGGGAATGGTCTGGATAAGGCTCAGTCCTGCCATGAGTTCAGGGGACTGGACTAGACGACCTCCCAAAGTCCCTTCGGGTTCTCTGATTCCCTGTCTCATGGGGCTGTTGTGGAGCTTACTGCTTGAGGAAGTGCTTTGGGATCTTCAGGTGAAAGGATCGCCATGTTCCACTCCTCAGCTTCCACTCTGTATTTCAGGAGCACGATCGTGGTTTTGCCGTGAGACGCAGGAGCCAGCGGGGCGATCTCCCCGGCCATTGGCAAAGGGTTTGTGTCGGCGGAGCAACGACCTCGGCCGCTGGGAAGATGAGAAGACGCCTGGTCTGTTACCTGTTGGTCCTGTTCGTGGCCGCGACAACAGGCTACCTCTCCCGACGATCCGCTGTGGACTTGGACGCCACCCCCAGGATGACAATCACCTATAACGGTAAAGAACCTGGGTTTTACCTCTGCCCCGGAGAGTGGTCGGCCTTGTTCTGGTGAGAGCAGCCGGACCCCATGCGTTATTGGTGCGTGTTGACTGCCTGGCCGGGTGGACAGACGGGCTGTCTGGCTGTGGGGAGTGAGAAGTTCTTAGGTCCACTGCAAAGCCGCAGTGTGTGTAACAGCCAGTGCTCTGAGCTCTCGGCCTGCCCCCTCCTCTCTCTGATAGCTCCCTGGAGATGAGGCTGATGATTTCCCCCTCCTCTCCGGTCCCCTTGTGTTTCGGCTGTGAAAGAGGGATGGGGCGCGGCGCGGGGGAGAACCTGCTCGGAGAGCCTCAGCCTGCCCTGCGTGTTGTCTGGGAGCGGCTGCCGATGGCTCCATGCCAGATCGGAGCTGTCAGCACGACACCATCGGCATGTCCGATGGCATCAGCATCTCCGCTTGCCCAGGCCTCTGAGGTACAAGGACATATGGCCACAGAGAGGCCCTTTGGCGCGGCCGCCTGTTCCTGGCTCCCTCTGCTCAGGCCCCGGCTGCTAGACCTTCCCAGAGCAACTGCATTAGACTGACCTTCCCCATGACATCCCTACCTGCTTCCTTCCCGGGGGCTTGAAGGGAGGAGTTTGTCTCCTCTGCAGAGGGGGCTGGCCTGGGGCCCACACACCATCCCACGTAAGCCCCCGTTCCGCTCATAAGGTGACGTGTAAACCTGGTTCTGGCCCCTCTGCCTAAGGGTGAATTTTCCGCCCGTGGTGGACGGGAGGCTGGTCAGAGAGGCTGTTGCAGGCCTGCCATGGCATGGCTTTCTTGGAGGGACTCGTTTATCCAGCCTCCTGCATCATCTGCCCCGGCCCATGGACCGCCTGGTTGCATCTGGGAGCCTAGCAATTGTCTTTGATAGAAGAAGTCTTGGCCTTTGCCCTGCGGGCTGGCTTGATGACATCTCACCGGAGATGAAGCTAATTACTTCAAGGCAATTTGGAAGGGAAGCCAAGGCGAGAGCCTCTACCTTACAGGGCTGATGAGAGGGCTGATTAATTAACTAACGGTTGCACAGCATTCGCTTAAAGGCTAATGGAGCAAGGAGAATTCAATTCTCATGGGGAAATAAAACCTTCGTGTAACTGCAGCAACGGCAAAAGTGTTGGCTGAAATATCCCTGCAGAATGCTCAGGAGAAGCCGAGAACTTGGTTAAAAGTTCCCGCTTGGGGTGAGTAGGAGGTGTCCCGTGAGCGCCATGTGGGCTAGCGGGGTTAGCTCGGTGCTCGGAGCCAGGAGGTTGGTCCCAGCGTCTTCACACACCCACTGCTGAGGGTGTGACTGCTTTGAAAACCAGAGCAGGCAATCATCATGTGATCTATTCCCCCTTTGCCCATTCCCAGCTCTGGCAAACAGAGGCTAGGAACACCATCCCTGCCCATCCTGGCTAATAGCCATTGATGGACCTCTCCTCCAGGATCTTAATTCATCCTTTTTTGAACCCAGTTATAATTTTGGCCTCACAACATCCCGTGGCAAGGAGTTCCACAGGTTGACTGTGCGCTGTGAGAAAAAAGACTTCCTTTTGTTTGTTTTAAACCTGCTGCCTATTAGTTTTATTGGATGATCCCTGGTTTGTGTATTGTTTGAAAGGGTAAATAACACTTCCTTGTTTACTTTTTCCACACCAGTCGTGCTTTATAGACCTCTGTCATATCCTCCCTTAGTCGTCTCTTTTCCAAGATGAACAGTCACAGTCTTTTAATTTCTCCTCATATAGAAGCCGTTCCATCTCCCTACTCATTTATGTTGCCCTTCTCTGTACCTTTTCCAATTCTCACATACCTTTGTTGAGATGGGGCAACAACATCTGCAGGCAGTATTCAAGGTGAGGGTGTACCAGGGGTTTATATAGTAGCAATTTGATATTTTCTGTTTTATTATCTATCCCTTTTCTAACGGTTTCTAACATTCTGTTTGCGTTGTTGACTGCCGCTGCCCATTGAGTGGATGTTTTCAGAGAACTACCCACAATGACTCCAAGGTCTCTTTCTTGAGTGTTAACAGCTAATTTAGATCCCCTCATTTTATAGGTATATTTGGGATTATGTTTTCCAATGTACGTTGCTTTGCATTTATCTGCATCTGCCATTTTGTTGCCCAGTGTTGTGAGGTTCCTTTGTAACTCTTCCCAGTCAACTCTGAACTTAATTTTTTTGTATTGTCTGCAAACTTTGCTACTTCACGGTTTACCGCTTTTTCCAGATCATTTATGAACATGTTGAACAGTTCTGGTCCCAGAACAGATCCCTGTGGGACCTGCTATTTACCTCTCTCCATTCTGAAAAGTGACCATTTTTTCTTACCCTTTGTCTCTTATCTTTTAACTAGTTACTGATACATGAGAGGACCTTCCCTCTTATCCCATGACTGCCTACTTTGTGTAAGAGCCTTTGGCGAGGGACCTTGTCAAAGGCTTTCTGAACATCCAAGTCCACTATATCCACTGGATCCCCCTTGTCCACCTGCTTCTTGACCCCCTTAAAGAGTTCTAGTAGATTGGTGCGTTGTGAGTTCCCTTTACAATAGCCATGGTAGTGGTTTGTAGGAAGGTAGTGATTTGTTCTCACCCCATGAGACATCCCTGCCCCGGCTATTCGCCACCTCCCCTGCATGCTCTAACCAGCAGCGAAACAGAGCCGGGAGACAAACTCCAGGAACACTGACACATCGGCACTGTGCGCTGACACCCCATCTGACTGTACCCGCCTGGGCTGCACAGCCTCGGCTTCCATTCCCATTTGGGAGGCTTTTGTGTGTGTGTGACCTGAGCCTGGAGACAAGACGTTAACTTCTAAAATAAAGGACCGGCTTGGTGAACTGCTGAGGACGGAGCCAGTCCAGCCCCTAGACGTGTGGATGCACATGGCGTGTGTGTCTGAGTGTGTGCTTCCTCCCACACACACCCTGCGTGCACCTTGCATGCACACCCTGGTGGGACAGAGGCTATGGGAGGTGCTAAAATATTCCTCACACTTCTTCAGAACAGTCAGCGTTTTAAGATGCAGATCTGCAGGCTGTGTGTGTCCCCCCGTGTCAATCAAAGGCCCGTGAATAGCGGCGCTTGCACAGAACATTTACATGCAGAATATAAACCTTTGGAGATCACACGCTCCCCGGGAACTGCTTGTGTTGGGGTGTTTCGATCTCCCCGGCTCTGGCCCCTCTTTCTGACAGAGCTGCAGGGGCCGTACAGAGCGGGGAACAGTGCGGGGCAGGGCAGAAGCCCCCTCACCTTACGTGATTTGGTTCCATCCCTGGTGATCTTTGGAATCCTAGAACCACTCCCCGAATCGGAGCACAAAAGTGAAATGGCTCCACAGTGGCTCGGTGGTGATTCACAACGGGATCCTGGCTGGCAGCTTTGTACCAGAGCGGCTCCTTATCCCCACACTGGGACCTGGCTAGGCACTGGTGGCACTGGCCAGGCCAGCTCTGCCCCTACTCGACCCCTCGTGCTGCCCCTCCCCCCCCCCAAGCATCTGTTTTCCTGATTCTCCTCCCCTCTCTAAGGACCGAGGTCCTCTCATCACGTCTCCTGTCTCTAAGGACCGAGGTCCTCCCGTTGCGTCTCCCGTCTCTAAGGACCGGGTGTCACGGAGCGCCCGGGCGATGGTCTGGAACCGCTCCCTAGGAAGCCAGACCGGACTCCGGGTGGAGGGCCCCTTCTCCATACACAGCCTGTTTCCCAGGCCAGGAGCTTCAGGGGTCCCCACTTCCACATTCCTAGGTCTGACCTCGGAGCATTCAGCACCTTCTGCCCCTCCGTGTGCTTCCCCCAGCAAACCCGCCTGGGCGGGGTCCTGGGGGAGCCCATGGATTCTGCACCCCAAATCCACAGTCAAACGTGACTCTCAGCCAGCCAGTAAAACAGGTTTATTCGATGACTTCTAATCACAGACCATACAGTGAGCGTGAGCCCTCAGCTGGATCCATCTTGGGGCCAGAGAGCGAGATCACTGCTCTCCCCTCTCCTGCCTGGCTCCAGCTAAAAACCAGACTGACCCAAACCCCCTCTAGCCCCTCCTTTGTCCCTTTCCCGGGCTAGGAGGCATCACCTGACCTTTCTCCAACAGGTTCAGCTGACCTCCCTCCCCCACCTGGGGTCAGGTTACAGCTTCACCTTGGCTTTGCTTTGCATCAGCTACACATTCCTTTCCCTCCACACAGACACCCAAGAAATGCATAGGGGAAACTGAGGCACACACACACACACAGTACTCCCACTTCGTCACACCGGGGTCCTCCCGTCGTGTCTCCCCTCGCTAAGGACCAGGGTCCTCCCATCGTATCTCCCCTCACTAAGCACCGGGGTCCTCCCGTCGTGTCTCCCCTCGCTAGGGACCGGGGTCCTCCCGTCGTGTCTCCCCTCGCTAGGGACCGGGGTCCTCCCGTCGTGTCTCCCCTCGCTAGGGACCGGGGTCCTCCCGTCGTGTCTCCCCTCGCTAGGGACGGGGGTCCTCCCATCGTGTCTCCCCTCGCTAAGCACCGGGGTCCTCCCGTCGTGTCTCCCCTCGCTAGGGACCGGGGTCCTCCCGTCGTGTCTCCCCTCGCTAGGGACCGGGGTCCTCCCGTCGTGTCTCCCCTCGCTAGGGACCGGGGTCCTCCCGTCGTGTCTCCCCTCGCTAGGGACCGGGGTCCTCCCGTCGTGTCTCCCCTCGCTAGGGACCGGGGTCCTCCCGTCGTGTCTCCCCTCGCTAGGGACCGGGGTCCTCCCGTCGTGTCTCCCCTCGCTAGGGACCGGGGTCCTCCCGTCGTGTCTCCCCTCGCTAGGGACCGGGGTCCTCCCGTCGTGTCTCCCCTCGCTAGGGACCGGGGTCCTCCCGTCGTGTCTCCCCTCGCTAGGGACCGGGGTCCTCCCGTCGTGTCTCCCCTCGCTAGGGACCGGGGTCCTCCCGTCGTGTCTCCCCTCGCTAGGGACCGGGGTCCTCCCGTCGTGTCTCCCCTCGCTAAGGCCTGACTCTGGCAGCGCCCCCTAGTGTAGATGAAGCAGAAGCGGACTCCGGAACACCTCGGCAAGGCAATCAAAGGATGCCCCAAAAATCAGGGCGAGTGGCTGCCAGCCCTCCCCACCATGTGGGCCTTTGGATCTCTTCCCTGTGCCACGTGATCCTGACTTTCTCAGACCCGGGCAGGAGTGGTCAGATGCCGGCTCTCCAGGGAAGCAGCGGTTGCCGGGTGCGATGGGTTTTGCAACGTATCGCGCTCCGGGGACCTTCGAGGAGCGAACGCCGTTGCCTGGCGCCGCGTGAGGTCACTGACTCCGAAAACCAGCGCGGAACGCACAAGCGGCCACTGCTGGCGAGTGCCTGATTTCCCACGGGGCAGCAGATGGCAGCCGGGGTCCTGTCCATTGGGAAGTCACCTGGTTAATTGCAGCTCTTGGCCTAGGTTACCTTCCTGCCCCGCGGCCAGAGCCTAGAACGTCTCGTTTGTTTCCTGGCGGCTTTGGAGAGTCGCTCTGCTGTGGTAGCAACGGCATTTCACAGGCAGGTGCTGCCATCTGTTCCCACTCCCCTCAGCCAGGGCTCCAGCATCCTGGAGGTGATGAGCCGATGGTTTGTGCTTTGCTGGGGGGGGAGGGAGGGGAGCGTTCCTTCATTTATTCTGCACAGGCCGGTTTGTTCATAAAAGTTTAACGAAAGGCTCTCGGAGGCTCAGGGTCGAGTGTTGCCTGGATGGGGCTGCCATTGGCCCCTTGCGCCCGCTCTCCAGAGCGTTCTGTGCCAGCCAGCGGGGGCAGCCGGCCCTCCCCCCCCCCCCCGTGCTCCCTGCCCCTAAGTGGGCTCCCATCTCCTAGCGCCGGCTTGACTCGGCCTTCCAGGCCAGGGCCTGAGAGGGTCTCTCTCGGCGGCACAAATGGGGGGGCTCTGCTGTTGTGGGGAGCTCATCTCCTGAGTCGCTTCACCCTTCGGTGCCTCCAGAGCCCAGCGGGCAGGAGCCCCCACCCGGGGGTGCCCGGGGCTTTTGGCTAGTTACCACCTCTCTGCAGGCCCCTCAGGATCGGGACCAGTCGCCGTTCCCACCTGGCCTGTGTGAAATTAGCTTCGCTTCTGCGGGCCGCGCCCCGCCCTCGCCGCTGGGCTCGATTGCCCCCCCTGGGGAGCAGCCACCGTGTGGGGGGGGATGAGTTGGGGGGCTACAGGCTGAGCCCCACGTGCTCCCCTAGCAATTTATTAAACCCCTGGCAAGCTCCCTCTGGTGGGCACCTGGCACCTCACTCATTGTCCCTCGAGTCTGGAATCACAGCGTCTGTGCGCTAGACCCAGGAACGAGACACAAACCTCAGACAGCCGCCTCCGGGGGCCTGTGGGGAGGTGGCGCTGCCGGTGCTTTGGGGGGTGGGTCGAAATGTTTGGCTCTTTTCCCTACAGCTGCAGTCAGGTTTCCTTTTATGTCTGACTCTGTAACTCCTAGACAACACTATTCCTTGATGAATTCCCGCCCTGCGCTGTGCCTCCGGGGACTCATTTTCTTCTCCTTCCAGCCGCGGAAGGACACCGGTATCATAAAGGGTGTGAATTGTTATAGCAGGACCCAGTCACTAATGGCTCCTGAATCTAAAGAGGGATTTTAATTAGTGGGGAAAACTTTCCAACGGGAGACTGAAAGCAATTAGGGCCTTTCGCTTTCCACAAGACCTTCCTCTTCATTTATTTCTTTTGTCCCCTTCGCTTGTTAGCTGAGCTGTTGAAATAATAATACTTGGTGTGCACGTTCAAAGTGCTTTACAAACATTGCTTAATCCTCACCCCGGGGGCTGCTTTCAGTCTCTGCAAATGAAAAGGGGCTTTTTCGGGGTGGAAAACCCCCAACCTTTTAAAAAAAACAAATTGTGATATTTGTGTGGCAGTGTTTTGTTTCCCCAAAACCAGGGGTTTGGGCAAGGGAAATGGAACATTTGGGAGAACATTTTCAGTCATTTGAGCTGCGGGAAGTGGATAAATTTCACCCACAAAACTTAAAATTGACTCATTCGCACACTTCCGAATGGAGACAGTTTTTAAGCTGTTCACTAAGCGGGTTTCCAGCCGGCTCTGCCCCAGCCCCTTTCCTGGGCTGGGTAAGGAGCCCCCGGTTCCTCTTCTTAAACCAGAGCAAAGGGAAGGTGACTTGGTGAAGGCTGCAGAGGGAAGCTGTGGCAGAGCCGAGATAAAGGGATGGGGGTTCCTAGCAGTTAGTCCATCACCACTGCACTAAATCCCTTCTTTGTTTGAATTTTTCCCGCCATGCTGGTGAGCCTAGTGACTGTGCGGGTGTGAAATGTCACAGGAAAACATTCCTGCTTTGCCCAGCGGTGTGGGGATTCCCGAGCCGCCGTCTCACTGGAAATAGGCCCCTCTTCCCGGCCCACCAGGCCCGGTCTCCTGGCTTAAAACCCACATCATATCACAGACTCTGGCTGATCTGTCTCCAGCTCGTGAGGGGGGAGTGTGGGGAAAGCCCTGGAAATCGCCCTGCGGCCTAGGCACCGGACTCACTAACAGACACAAACACCCCTATTGCTAGCCCGGTGCGACCGCCTGTGTGGAGGTCAGAGGGGCTTAGCCCCACTCAGTGAATGTACACGCAACTGGCCTATCACCAGGATTGCATCGGGCCGGTTGCCATGGCACTAACCGGCTTTAAGGCCTAGTTCAACCAGTGCAGCCAATGCCGTTGTACCGGGGAAAAGGTGCCTCAATTGGGCCTAGCTTCTCCCACCTTCCTGTGTAGGAACAGCAACAGGGCTGCCGTTACAGCACTCTGGGTGTAGTTACAGTCGTAAGGCTCCTGTGGTTGTACACCAGGCCGGTGGTGCAGAACCCCGTCTCCCTGTGGTGTCTGTGACGTCACAACCGCTTCCGCCTCTGTGGCCCGGCAGCCGGACGAGACTTTCCCACTTCTGCTTATGACACCCCAGCCGGCCTCAGCCCCCCCAAGGGAAGCAGCAAGCTGCCGGCCAGCCCCCACTTCCCGTCCACCTGCCTGTCTCTCCCTGCCCCTGGGCACGAGCCAGGCTGCAGCCCGAAGGGGAACTGACCATACCACGGCCATAGCCATGGGCGGCCCTGCCGGCTGAAGTAGTGTGGAAAGGTGCCTCCTCCAGCCAAGCTCCCCTCCCCCATCTGTTCAGACCGATGTGGGGAGGTCCTGTAATGCACTAAAGCCAGGGGTGGGGGAGAAGCTCTGAGTGGGGACTCTCTTGCGCTGGCTTTGGGCCCATCTGCTGCCTCAGTTTCCCTCGGCTTCTAAGTCTCCATGGTCATTTTTCAGTACTTCCCCTGGCTTACCGCCTGCAGCCGGCCTTGCCTTCCCTCCAGCCACACGACTCCTCGGTGGTCCTCCGAGCTGGGGCTTTTCACCCAGCAGGCTCCTGCTCCCCGCACGGTTCTCCCTCTCCCCGACCTCACGCTGCCCTTCTCTTCCCCCTCGGGCCTTGTTCTCGTCCTCTGCTGCCATCCCATAAGCCCCACACTAATTCTGTCCACCTGGGGAGTTGGCGACATCTGGCCTGAGCCCCAGGCCCCTTAGAGGTCAGAAGCTCCCTTTGCCCTGTGGGAGTCGAGAGGGTCTAACAATCCGGGCCTGGGGCTGAGGCTGGGGTCCTGGGAGTCCCCGATTCCTCGGATCCCGTCCCTAGCGTCCCTCTGCGTTAAGATCTGGTCGTTCACCCTCCCTGCATGTCTCTGCTCCTGCTCTCCCTCAATCTGTTCCCCCCTCCCACCTTCACGCTGCCCCTCTGCCCAGGTGTTGTCTAGCGGGATGGTCTCCCTGAACCGGTCTCTCTCCTGCCAGGACGCGCAGAGCCGTCATTGAATGCCGGGACCCACTGCTCCACGGCCTCCCACCTCTGTGATAGAGGAGCAGCAGCTCCGGGTCACGGCGCCGTCCATTGGGCAAAGTCGGGGGGGGGGGGAGAGCCTGCGTCCCCCTCACCGGCACCTCCCCCACCCAGCTCCACGGCGGCAGGAGTTTGCTGTTCCCGTCTGAGCGTAAAACCCAGATTCACGTTCCTTATGGACCCTCTTGAGCCAAGGCAAAGGTCCAGCTATGAGCGTGAGAGAAACCCAGCTGTGTGCAGCAGCAGCCCACCCTGTGTGTGTGTGTGTGTGTGTGTGTGTGTGTGTGACAGCCAAGTGCCTGGTACATGCAGCACGTGGAGAGAGGTGAGCGAGCGGGGTTCCCTGGAGCTGGGGGACCCCACACAGCAGCCGACCAAAGAGCAAGCGCTGAGTCAAAGGGCCCAGGGCTCTTTGACAGCTGACGTGCGGCTCGCGGGCGCCTCCGGAGCTGAGTCACGCTGGCTCTGGGGAAGCAGCCTTGTCCTTCAGCGCCTGATAAATGCAACCCGGCAGCAGGGATCCCATCCGCCCGCGTGTGCCCCGGCACGCCTGCAGAAGGGCATCCGCTCCTCTGCTCGGATTCCTCCGGACGCTTGGCTTCCTTTTCCCATCCTGTGTCTCTCAGGGTCCCTTCCAGCCCCACCTTTGTGCGAGATGGCTGGGAGAAAACCCACGCTGCCGCCTGTGTCCCTACGCCGAGCTCCTGGTTGGCTTTGCCTGTCTACGGGAGCGACCGTTCCGATGCGGTTTGGTTCTTCCAGGCTGCTTGGTGCGCACATGGCCAACAGCCCCCCAGATCTGTCCCCTTTGGGAGGTGCAAAGGGTTCCCCTGCTGTGCACGGCCAAATTCTGAACCCTTCTCCCTCCTTTGAAATCTCACACTAGCACCCAGGAGCCTCCGGCCCAGGCCTGGGAAAAGTGACGCTCCGATAGATCTGCGGATACCCCAGGAGTGGATTTCCCTTCTTACGCCAGTGAAGTTATCCCCGCCCCTGTCTCAGCCAGGTGCATTAGCGATGCAGTCCACCCCTGTGTGGAGGGCTAGACAAAGGGCTAGTCCCAGAGACCTAGATCCCTCTGGGCTGGAGTGGGGCCAGGGCCATCTTATGGGGCAAATTTCACCCTAGATGAGCTGTTCTAACACTGCCCTGTGCTTCTCCCTCCCCAGAGTTGTCTGACGTCCGGCGCTTCAGCAGCGATGCCCTGAACTACACCACCCTGCTGCTGGAGGACGAGACGGGGATCCTCTACGTGGGAGCGCGCGGGGCCATATTCTCCTTAAACTCCAGCAACATAGCCGACGGCACCCAGCGGGAGGTGAGCCCCACCCCGCCTGGCTTTGGCTGAGGTTCCTGACTGGCCAGTGGATTGGTTTGGGTGCCGAGCCTCCGGCATCTGCAGCGGGGCAAAACCAAGTCACTGGTCACGGGAAATCTTGGCCTTGGCTCCTAGCTGGTGTGATTGGTGTGGAGGGAGGGCAAGGGGGTGGTGTTTGTGTAAGCTCCACCCACAAAAAATAAGCCCCACCCACAAAAATGAGCTCTGCCCATGTGTCGCCCCAAAATGAGGCCTGGCTCCCAGGAGAATGTGCGGATCGGTGACCTTCCCGCTGCTTTCTCCCGCGAGCAGGGACCGAGTGACCAAATCCCTGGGTGTCTGAGCTAACCCCTCGAAGAGCAGAATGGGGGGGTTTCACCTCTTCCGGCGACGGCCCCTGGCTCTCCGCCTCAGTGACACTTGTCACGTTTTCCAGATCGTCTCCCTAAGGAGGACAGCTGCTGACGTTTTAGTTTGCAATCCAAGCGGAGATTGGGGAGAGCAATTAACAGCTCCAGCTGGATGCTCGTTAGGGCCGGCGAGACACGGGTTCCTAATCCCAGGAGAATTTTCAACCGTCTGAAAAATGGTCCTGTCCCAAATGGTGGGAAAAAGTCAAAAGGTTCAAGAATCAAAGATCCGCTGTCCGGGTCTGGCCAAACGGGACGTTTTGACCTTTTCAGCCTCCCTCCCCCCCCTTTTTTGAGTGTAAATTTACAGACGTTTCTGAACTAAAAGGAATTTTGACGACAAACCGAAACGTTGCGGTTTGACTCTCTCTGGTCCCTGAGCTTTGCCTGCTGGTGGACGGCTTGAGGCGGACAGCCCCGGGGGTGGGGTGGGGGTGGGGGGTTGCCCTCTTCATCCTGTAGCCCCCACGTTCTGCCCAGCCCGGCTCCTGGGAGCTCCAGGGGGAGCAGGCCTGCCGTGAGACCGGGGGAGAGGCGTCACCTGAAGGCAATGGGGGGGCAGCCCGGTTAGTGGAGCTGCCAGCTCCTCTGCACCCCACTCAATGGCTCCCCAAAGCTGAACTCCTCCCCTCCCCCGTCCCGGCTTCTTCTCGTCCCGTCTGTCTCACGCCCCTTGGTCCAGTGTCCCCTTCTCGCTGCCCCAAGTGCCAGCACCCTCCCCCGAGCTGTGACCTCTGTATCCCGCGTGTGGGTATTCCTGCTGCTCCCCTCCCCCACCAATCCATCCTGCAGCTAAAGTCCTCCCCCCGCAACCAATGCTGGGACACCCCCTTCCCAGCTCCACCCGTCTCCTTCCCCTCCAAGTCTGCAACCCCTGCGGGGGGCCTGGGATAACTGGACCCCCCAGGGTGCTGGATCACTGGGATGAACTGGGCTGGCGCATCCTACCCCAGTCCCCTCTACCCAGGGTCTCCCGCGGTGCCAGCCCAGATGCTCCGATGAGGGACGCTGTCAGAAGGGGCTGCCACAGGTGGTTCAGAGGTCAGACCATGGCGGGGTAGAGTTAACGTTTTCCAGCCATTAAGTCCTTCCAGCTCCTGTTGTCCTAGATACGCGCCTCCTTTTGTGTCCCAATTTTAAGATCCCCTCCCCCCCGGCTGACGGCCCCAGCGGATGCGATTTCGCAGCCTGACAAATCGGCCGGTGACAAACGTTGTCTCTGTGCCAGGCTCGGCAAGGGGCCAGTCCCTCTGGAGTCTCACTGACAGCAGCGCCACATTGGCAGGAGGATGTCACTGGGCGGTGGGGGGGCATCTCTGTCTCGCCGAGCCTTTCCCATGAGGGGCCCTGGACGTACGTCACCGCGGCGGTTCCACGATGGTTTTATTCTGTATATTGCAGCAGCACCGCGAGGCCCCGGCGTGCCGGGCACTGCAAAGGCAAAGGGACTGTCCCCTGCCTCAGGGAGCTTTGAACTAGGTAGGGTGGACCCCGGGCAGCAGCCAAGAAGGATTGTGACCCCGATTGCCTGGAGAGATTAAGTGGCTCTCCCGGGGCAGCAGAGAGAGGGTCTGATGGTGCCAATCGCAGCCTCCCAGCCCTTACATCACTTAAAGCTCGCGGGCGAGGGAGAGCAGCTTCAGGCGTTGGCGCAAGATCCTACGCCAGCGGAGAATTCGGCACAGTGGAGTCCTGCCACGCCACATCCCCTCCCTGTCCCCGTCTGGCCAGGGCCTCCTCTGGCCCAGGAGGTGGTGGGTTTGGATATTAGAGCATTAAGTTGGTGGGCAGTGCCCCCTTACTTGGGTGGATTCTCTAGGGCATGCGCTGGGTGGTTTAAGCTCCTTCCAGTTCTGTTCAATATCTTCATCCTTGATTTAGATAACGGCGTAGAGTGTCCACACTTACTGTGTGTGGACGATACCGAGCTGGGAGGGGCTGGGAGTGCCTTGGAGGAGCGGATTAAAATTCAGAATGACCTGGACAGACTGGGGAAATGGTGTGAAGTGATTAGGATGAAATTCAATAAGGACAAGTGCAGAGTACTCCACGGAGGAAGGATCCATCAGTTGTGCACATACACAGTGGGAAATGGCTGCCCAGGAAGGAGATCGGCGGGAAGGGATCTGGGGGTCAGAGAGGATCACAGGCTAAAGAGGAGTCAACAGTGTAACGCTGTTGCAAAGGCAAACATCATTCCGGGCTGTATTAGCCGGAGTGTTGTAAGCAGGACAGGAGAAGTCATTCTTCCGCTCTACTCCGCACTGATTAGACCTCAGCTGGAGTATTGTGTCCAGTTCTGGGTGCCCCATATCAGGAAAGACGTGGACAAACTGGAAAGAGTCCAGAGAAGAGGAACATAAATGAAGAAAGGTCTAAAAACCACGACCTATGGGGGAAGATTGAAACAACTGGGTTTGTTTAGTCTGGAGAAGGGAAGACAGAGAGGGGAGATGAGAACGGCTTTCAAGACATAAAAGGTTGTTACAAGGAGGAGGGAGAAAAATCGTTCTTAACCTCTGAGGCGAGACCAAGAAGCAAGGGGCTTAAATTGCAGCAAGGGAGGTTTAGGTTGGACATTAGGAAAAGCTTCCTGTCAGGGATGGTCTAGATATTTAGTCCTACCTCAGTGCAAGGGCCCGGACTAGACGACCCCTCGAGGTCCTTTCCAGTCCTGCGGGTCTATACGTGGGACAAAGCGAACTGGTTGGTCCAGACAGTCTGCCCCTTGGTGTGGGGAAGGCGGGGGAACTCAAAGCACTAAACCCCAGGCTGGGAAAGGCGTTTTCCAGCTGCGTTGAGTGGTGCTGCCGCTCAGCCGGCCCCCAGCCTGGGATTAACAGCAGCCTGGTCCTTACTTTAAGCAAATGGCCCCAGGCGTGGGGCTGTTCCAGGCACTGATCAACCTGCTGTTCGCGTTTACCAGCCTCGCCGGCCCTTGGGGGGCCTCGGTGACATCGCTCCGGGGCCTGGCGGGGCGGCTCTCCTCTCCACAACCGGTAACGACCCCGTTTCCCTTCGCAGCTCCGGTGGGAGGCGTCTGTGGAGAAGCAGACCGACTGCCTCCAGAAAGGCAAGAACAACAAGGTATTTGCCCGGGCGAGGGGGCGGGCGGCCTGCGGGGGGCGGGCCCCGGCGTGACGCTCTCCCTTCCTCTCCGCAGACCGAGTGCTTCAACCACGTCCGGCTCGTGCAGAGGCTGAACGACACCCACCTGTACGCCTGCGGGACCTACGCCTTCCACCCGCTGTGCGCGGCCATCGTGAGTGCGAGCACGCGGGGGGGATCACGAGGAGGGGGACCCGGCCGGGTCTTAGAGGCTCCCGCCCCCCGTTGTTCATCACTCCGCGGTTCCGGGCCCGTCACAGGCTTCTGTCCGCTTCGCCGCTCCCCCTCCTGGCCGGCAAGATGGTCCTGGAACACGTTGCCGCCAGCAGACGGCAGCCCCCGCATGGGCAGCGGGGCACTGTGAGCCAGCAGGGCTCGCCAGCCCGCCCTTTGGCAGGGTTACGGGCCTGTCGTGCCGCCTGAATCCCCCAGCCCAGGCCCGGAATTCAACGTGGCTCCTAAGGAACAGGCTGGATCCTGGCGTCCACCTCGGGCTGCGTAGGGTGAAAAAGTTCATTCTGGGCTCTCTGTTCTTCACCGTGTCACCTTGGGTCTTTGAGAACCCGGAGAGGGCACACGTGAGACCAGCGTGTGGGCTTCCAGATGAAGAGCCCTTCGCTGATGTCAGACGTCATCAAAATAGGCAGGGCTGGTGGAAGGTTGTCTGACAGTTCCCATTATAAGCCCCGGTTTTCAGTTGCTTAGGAGCCTGTCTGTCCGGTAGCCGGTTGGGCCGTTAGTTAGCTAGTCTAGCCGTCTGCTTGGAAGAGCCAAGCCCTGGGAGCCGCCAGACTCCACCGTGTTCTCCCGACCCCCGGTAATGATGGCACATCCCGGGGGCTGGCTTCCAGCCGTGACAACCTGGCGCGCCTGAGACTGGCAGGATGGCCGGGTGAGGGGCTGGCTCTAGAATGTGGCCCGAGGAGTGGGCTGCCAGCTCCCGCCCAGCTGGGTTGGGCAGCATGGGGGGGGGGGGGGGACAGGACGGTCTCTGCCCAATTGCCTGGTCGGGCAGTGCCCACGTCGCAGGTTGTCTGCCCCCCTGGTAGCCTCCCGACTGGGCCAAGGAGACCGAGCTGCCCCTAGAGGGGGGGTCCTGCCAACTCACGGCCTGGGCGACGTGGGGGAACCTCACCCAGCAGCTGCCCCTGCTGTCCTGGTCCGTGGCTGCATGGAGACCCCAGCCCAGCGGCTCCTCACCCCCTCGCTCCCCTCTCTCTGCAGGATGCCGACAGGTTTGTGCTGCCCCCCCACCTGGAGGAGGGCAAGGAGAAGTGCCCGTACGACCCCGCCCGAGGCTACACCGGCCTCATCGTAGGTAGGTGGGTCCGGAGGCTGCCGGGGCCCCTCGCCTGGGTTTCCCCGGGTAGGTTGCTGGCTCTGGGCTGGCACTGAGCGCGGTGGAGCAGCCAGGAAGGTTTTTCCCCCTGCCCCCTCCCAAATCTCTGTGCACCCCTCCCCCGCCTCTCCTTTCGCAGCCAGTCACCTCCCCACCACGCCCACCTGCCCCACCATGGACCAGTTCCCTTCTGTCCTGAACATTGCCCGGGCCCTATGCTGCCTGGAGTGGAGAAATCCCCCCTCCCCCCCAGGATCCAGCCAGGCCCCGATGCGATCAGGGCTGGGGAGCAGTGTGCACAGGCCCTGCCAGCTCAGCACAGCCCCATGTTACAGAGGATTCCTTGACGTGGGTCCAGCCTGGCCACATGGCTTCCTCCCCCCCCAGTCCCGGGGCTAAGTGAGCGGGATGGGGGTTGGGCCACAGGGGGCTAAACATTGGGGGATACCCTGACCCGTCCTCCCCCCCCATCACAGACGGCGGGTTGTACACGGCCACGCGGTACGAGTTCCGCAGCCTGCCGGACATCAGGCGGAACCTGCACCAGCGGCCCCTGAAGACGGAGGAGTCCCCCGTGCACTGGCTAAACGGTAAGAGACCCTCCCCTCCCCCCTTTGCTGGCACCAGCTGGACTCCCGAGGGCGGGTCGTTCCTGTGCACTGCCGCAAGGCCTCGCCCACCTCCAGATCGGCGGGCGGGCGGCGGGGCAAAGATGCACACGGCTCGGTGGGGCCGCACCGTATTGGCACGACCGTGGCTGGCCAAAGGCAGCCGAAAGGGCGTCTCTGCTCCTTGTGCCCAGCCTTCCCCAGAGCAGCGAACCGGCCTGAGCCATGGGCAGGGCGGAAGCCGGGGCCTTCGCCGTTAGCAGGGAGCAGGGTGTAGGGGGCACCTGTCCCGTGACGCGCCCAGGGCCAGCCTCGGAGCCTTGGCACAGGTCCTAGCGACCCACCTCGGTGCTCATTCCCCGGGAGGACGTGGCGCTGGCCACGGAGCCGGCTGCCCTGCTTCGTCCATACGGCCGAGCTCCTTCCGCCTCCTCTCGTGTGTCCCGCAGTCTTTGCTCCCCGCCTCTTTTTGGGGGGGGTGCTGGCAGTGATCCCTCTCTAGACCTTTTCACGCCCTGGCCCCATGTGGAGCGGCAGCCCGTCCCGCTGCTCACCCTGGCAAGAACCTACCCCTGGAAATCGGGGTCACTCCGGTGACGGGACACCCTGAGCTTCTTGCCAGGTGTGAGTGGGCGGGTGCCCGAGATCATGAAGAGTTGGGGGGTTTGCTAACAGATGCCAGCTGGAGCGCTCAGAGCTGGGCGGAGGGGCCGCATGAGACACGGCATCGACTAAAGCGTGGCACTCAAAGCTCTGGTCAGGCCCTGCAATAACCCTGCGGGGGTCGTCCATCCTTAGTTAGAGGGAAGGAAACTGAGGCATGCCGAGGGAAAGGGACTCAGCCGGCGCCGGGGCGGGTACCGATCAGATCCCCGGCACTGGGGTGCGTCTGACCCTGCTGCTGCTGGGGGCCGTTTGCAGATGCGGAGTTCGTGGCCTCCGTGCTGGTCCGGGAGAGCGAGCGCAGCTCCGTGGGGGACGACGACAAACTCTACTACTTCTTCATGGAGCGGGCGGCCGAGGAGAGCGCCTCCTTCCACGAGAGCCAGGCGGCTCGGGTGGCCCGAGTGGCCCGAGTGTGCAAGGTAAAGAGGCGCTGCTGAGTGCTGGGCAAAGCTTCCCAGGGAGGCCTGGAGGCGGGTGGAAGGATGGGCCCTGGGCACAGCCGTCGGGCCAGAAGGGATTTCACCTCCCAAGGGGAAGCACCCTGGTGAATTCACAGCCGCCTGGGGCACCTTGGCCGGCCCAGCATTGGACCCTGGCACCCCCTCCCCACAGACACGCAGGCTGGGCTGCCCCCCCTGCTGTCATCACGGACGGCGGCTTGTACGGCCCCTCGCTCTGCGTCTATTTCACACCATGCCCCCAGCGCTCCCCCTCCCCTTCCCTTGGCAGAGCGACCTGGGCGGGAAGAAGATCCTGCAGCGGAAGTGGACCTCGTTCCTGAAGGCCCGGCTGGTCTGCTACATCCCCTACTACGAGGTGCTCAAGGCCGTTCACAGCGTGGACGGGGGCGACTGGCCCAGCACCGTCTTCTATGCCACGTTCACCCTGTCGGCTCAGTGGTGAGTCAGGCTCCGCTTTCCCCGCGGGGCCCCCGGCTCCTCCCCCAAGCAGGGCGACGGAGCCACTGGGGGGACGTGGGCTGGAGCAGTTCAGCGGGGTCACCTTGTCCCCTGCGGGTGACCCCGACAGCTGATAGAACGGCTGAGCCCCTGCCCCTGGTTCTGGCCATTCCCCAGTGGACACCTCACAGCTCCTCCCCCTGTCGCGCCCCATCAGCAGTCCCCAAACAGGTCCTCTTCCACCGCGGGCTCTGTGCTCTGTCCACTGCCGGCGTCTGACCCGTTCCCCTGCCGGGCCCGGGCCGGGTGCTTCCAGCTCCCTGATCTGTGCTGAGCCAGGCCCTGCCTCTGGGCACTCTGGGTGGGCAGATCCTCCTCCTAGCGCCCGCGTCTGAGAGCTGAGACCCCGCAGTCCAGCTGCCTCCGCCCTTGCTGAGCTGGAGCCTGGGGGCTCTCTGGGTTCGCTCCACCCCAGCAGGGACACCTGAGAGCCGCAGCGCCCGGCCCCAGCCAGTGCGAACAGCAGTCCCCAGCCAGTCCCTTTCTATCGACAGCGCAGCCTATACGCAGCTCCAGACCACCCACCCCTGCTTCCGTTCCCTCCCCGCCCTGCCGTGTTCTGCAGGGTCAGCGTCCTTTCCAGGGTCCTGGACCGCGCGTCCCCTCCCCTCTCCGTCACGCTGCGTGGTATTGACCCCGGGCCTGTGTTTCCCTTCCTGGGGAAATTCCACGGCTCCAAATCCTCCTCCTGGCCAACCACCCGGTTCCCCCAGCTCAGGCAGCCTCTTTAGATTAACCATTGCCCTGCCAGAGCGCAGGCGGTGAGGTTAACAACTTCCTCCCTCCATTCTGCCACTTCTTCCCGACCGCGTAGGACGTGTCCCTGGGGAAGCGCAGGGAAAACCCAGTGCCCGGCGCTCAGGGAGGGAGACCCAAAGCCCCGGTTACTGGGATCGCAGAGAGACAGGCGGTGGGTTCCCTAATTTGCTGGATGATTTCCCAACGTCGGCGCTCTTGCCCCATCGACCGTCCGTTCCAAACGCGCCGGGCGTTGCGCACGTTTGGGCCCCTGGTTGCTGTGCTTCATTTGTGCAGAGGGCAGACTTGCAGGGCGGGGCACCGAGAACCCACCCGGCGTGGGGCAGGGAGGTGAAACATTCTGGCAGGCTGCCTATCTCCACCTTCTCGGCTGGAAACGTGGCCCAGTGAAACAGGAGGTTCAGCCATCCCGGAGCCAGGGCGTGTTTCACCTGGGCACCTCTGGGCCGCGCGCCAGTGCCCGTTTGAAGGGCTCAGGGCGTTTCCTGTGGGTTATCGACGGGAGGTGAATTCGAATGAATCTGCCTGGCGAATTAGTCGGGTCTGTCTCTAGAAGCCTGACACTGACCATGGCTATTTATAGCACCATGGCACAGAGATGGTTTCTATAGAGACATTAATTAATGATCACTCAGGCAGCTCGTTAACCCTCCAGGAGTGGGGGGAGGGGGGGCAGGAAAGGAGGGGGGAGCATGCAGGCAGCCAGGAAGAATCCAGGTGTGAGAGGGTTAAATTAAAGGGACAGTGGCGATGGTACCATAGCCTAGTAGTTAGCGCACTCCAAGGCAGGGGTCCTGCTCCGCTCTGCAGGGAGGCAGCCTTCCTCCCCTGGCCGGCAAGCGGGAGGGTGAAGATGAGCAGGTCCTTTGTGGGAAGGGGAGGAAGCATTTGGTGGCAGCGAGAAGCAGAAATTCATCCGGCTCCTGACGACCAGGGAGTTGGAGCCGGGTCTCCCCCAGGGCCAGTTTCTCGGGGATCACAGGGCCCCCTCACTACCAAGCATGGAGCTGGGAGTCCATCCTTTCACCTCCCCCCTCCCCCCTCCCAGCTGTACCGTAAGCCGGGCAGGGGGCTCTGGGACAGGGCTCAGACCTCCTCTATGACCTTGGGGAGGTCAGCAACTGGGAGGTGGGAATAGAGCCAGGGCAGCACTGAAGAAGAAGCTCCCTCTCGCTCCACCCCACTGTGGGCGCTGGATGCCAGGCTGTTGGGAAGGAATTTCCTCTGGGGGCACAGCCCGTAGAAGGCAGCGGGGCAGGAGAACCAGTTGGGGTCCCCCAAGCCACATGCAGAGGGCTGACCGCTCGCCAGGGGCTGTCCTCAGCTCTATGTGATGTCTCAGGTCACAGAGGTAGGTTTAACAGAGTGGGGAAACTGAGGCACTCGTGCACTGGGTCAGTGGCAGGAAAAGAGCCGTGGAGTCCCTTCCCTTCCCCTGGAGAGACCAGCCTGGGCCTCAGGGGTCTGGAGTTCTCTGCCACTGCCTTGCTGTGTGGCTCTGGGCAAGTCCCTTCCCACTCTGGGCCTCGAGTTCCCGTCTGTAAAATGGGCATCATGTGACAGATGCACTTTGCTGCTGCTGGTCCGGGGGACAGTCCTGTCGTTATTTCAGAGAGGGCAGCAGCTCCTTGTCCCCCTCCGGGAAAGCCTGGGTGTTTGGAGCCGTTTCTGTGGGTCCCAGCTCTCAGCGAAGGAGAGGGCGGAGTGGCCGGCGCCTGGGGCGTCTTGCAGTCGGAGCAGGGAGGCGCGCCGGTCGCTGACCCTGTCCTTGTCTCTCCTAGGAGGAGCCTGGAGGCCTCTGCTGTCTGCCAGTACAACATCTCGGAGCTGCAGCGGGCGTTCGAGGGCTCCTACATGCAATACCAGGACACCACCCGCAAATGGACCCGCTACGACGGGGAGGTGCCACACCCCCGGCCAGGCTCTGTGAGTGACCTGGGACGCCAGCGCCCGCTGCTGGGCTGACAACATCCCTCGGGCTTCCTTCGAGGGGCAGCAGGGATGGGGCTGGGAGCCATGAAGATCTGGATACCGGCTCCATCCTCAGGGTGTGGGGAGCAGGGGTCGGCGCTCGCGCCCCAGCCGCCAGACGGTTCCTAAGTTTTGGGGGGCTGGGCGGGGGAATCAGCTGAACATGAGCTCCCAGGGCGATGCTGGGGCCAAACGAGCTGATGCATCCCGGGGGTGTATAAACGGGAATCCTGAGGAGGAGCAGGGAGGTTATTTGAGCTCTGGATTTGGCCCTGGTGCCACCGCTGCTGGGATCCTGTGTCCAGGCCTGGTGCCCGCAGTTCAGGAAGGACGTTGATGAAGTGGAGGGGGTCTGAGAAGAGCTGTGAGAATGGTTAACGGATCGAAACCCTGCCGTATAGCGGGAGAGCCGAGGAGCTCCGTCTAGTGAGCGAAACACGGAGCAGGTCACAGTAAGCGCCTAGGTGGGGAGTAAAGGTTTGGTCCCTTGCCTCCTCCGGCTAGCCGAGGAAGGTGTAACACTGTCTGAGGGGTCCATGTTAACAGAGAGTCACTAACCCCGGAGCAACGTCCCAAGCGCCTGGTGGATTCCCCGGCTGGCGGGTTTGAAGTCCAGACCGGGCACTGTCTGAACTCTGCTCTTGGGGGGCTGTGGGGGGCAGGTCTCTGGCCCGTGCTATGCAGGGGGTCGGACTAGATGGTCCTGATGGTCCCTTCTGGCCCTGGCAGCCGGAATGAATCATTCAGTTGTTTTATTGAGTAACGCAGAGCAGGAGGTTTCACCCCGGGCCAAGCCCAGCTCCTGCAGTCAGACGACAGCCCTTGCGTCGTAGCGCCTGAGGTGCCTCCGAGACCCAGGCCATGGCAGGGCCCAGGTGAGGTGAGGCCCGGCCAGATGACCCTGCCTCCTCCCTGCCATGCGCTGTTCACCAGCTGCTGCGTCCCGCCCCAGAGGTGGCCGCATCGCCCCTAAGCACCTCTCCTCCCCCCGCAGTGCATCACCAACCGCTCCCGCGAGGCCGGCTACCACTCCTCCCAGGACCTGCCCAACGGCGTGCTGGACTTCGTCAAGCTGCACCCGCTCGTGTCCGGGGAGGTGACGCCGGCGCGGGGGCAGCCGCTGCTGGTGAAGAAGAACGTGCTCTACACGGCCCTGGCGGTGGACAGGGCGCCGGCCCTGGACGGCCAGCAGTACGACGTGCTCTTCCTGGGGACGGGTGCGTCATCGGGGCGCCTGTGCCACTCGCCCAGCCCGAGCGGGACGGGGACCCGAGCGCGGCCGGGGGGCCGGGATGGAAGCTGCCACCGGAGAGGGGACCGAAGGGGGAGGGTAGCGCACAGCCCCATGCCCCCATCGGGGCAGCAGCCAGGGGCTGCCGTGCCCAGGCCGGGGGGGAGATTAGCTGTGCGGTTGCCCAGCCCCGGCCTATGGGCGCGGCACTGCCCTGACCGTGCCCCTCTGCCCTTGCCCAGGTGACGGCTGGCTGCACAAGGGGGTGGTGATCAGCTCCGCCGTACACATAGTGGAGGAGCTGCAGGTCTTCGGGACCCCCCAGCCCGTGGAGAGCCTGGTGATCTCCAAACGGCAGGTGAGACGCCGGGGGGGACAGAGTAGAGCCCCCCCGAGGGGGCACCGCACACACACCGCCCCACCGGGGGCCCTCTGAGGGGGGATCGGGGCTGGGGAGATTGGCGAGGAAGGAGGGGCAGGGAGTTCTGCCAGCTGGAGCAGGGGGCCGGGCATTAGGACTCCTGGGTTCTCTTGCAGAGTCTGCCCCTGACTCCCGCCCAGCCGCTGCCCCTCTGCACAGTTGCCCAGGCGGGGGCAGGAGTTAAAGCTGCCTTGGCATCATTAGCTGGGCTGCCAGGCACGGGCGTGGCAGGGAAAGGGGCCCCCGCAGCCTCTCCTGGGCCTGTCTCCCACCCAGCCACATTTTAGACTCCTTCCTGGGCTGCTGGCTGAGCGGAGAGGCCTGGCCGGGGGCCCGTCTTGCCCAGAGAGTTGGCAGCACTGCAGGGCGGCTCTGATTAGCCAGCCTGGCCCCCTGCCCACGGCAGAGGCGCGGCCTCACCTCTGCCTGGCACCGGCTGACCCCAGCTTGGAATGCCGGAGCTTATCAGAACCTGGGCACCCTCGGCTCCCCGCCAGCCTGCCCGCCCCAGGGAGGGGACTCAGAGCCATGCTGGGGGACAGGGCACCGCCCCAGGGAGGGGACTCGGAGCCATGCTGGGGGGCGGGGCACCGCCCCAGGGAGGGGACTCAGAGCCATGCTGGGGGGCGGGGCACACCAGGGAGGGGACTCAGAGCCATGCTGGGGGGCAGGGCACCGCCCCAGGGAGGGGACTCAGAGCCATGCTGGGGGACAGGGCACCGCCCCAGGGAGGGGACTCAGAGCCATGCTGGGGGGCGGGGCACACCAGGGAGGGGACTCAGAGCCATGCTGGGGGGCAGGGCACCGCCCCAGGGAGGGGACTCAGAGCCATGCTGGGGGGCAGGGCACCGCCCCAGGGAGGGGACTCAGAGCCCCAATGTTAACCCCTCGGCGAGGCGCTGGCTGGCCCACGTGGGGCGGGGGGCTCTGCTGAATGAGAAATGGGTCCCTGGGGCCCCTCCCTGCCCTCGGGGTCTCAGCCCCTCCCCTCCCCCCCCGCCCTCTGGCTTTCCAAGCTGAGGCCTCAGCAAGCCAGAGGAGGCAGCAACGGCAGAGCCAGGCCCGGACCCCAGCCCAGTGGGGCAGGGCCTGGGGCTGGTTCCCCATGACCATTGTTACTGGGGACTCTGCATGGGGGAAGGGAAACCCCCCCCGCTTTGTAGTGCCCCCATCCCAGCCCCTCAGTCGTGGGTGCAGCCCAGAGCCTAGGAACTGAACTGATCCCCACGCAGCCCCGGGCCCACATGGGAGAGAGTCGATTGGGGGGTGAGCCCCGTCCTACGTGGGGAACCAGGCAGTGACACAACTGGGAGGAGAACCCAGGAGTCCGGGCCCCCAGCCTCCCACTCTAACCACTAGACATGCTGCCTCCCAGAACACGGCCCCTTCTCAGCCCGAGCGGCTGGTCCGAGCGCAGGCTCTGGGGACCCCTCAGCCGACGGCACCGTTTGCCGCGTTCCTGTCTATTTACCGGGCGGAACCGACAGACTCGTTTCGGGGCAGATTGTCGGGCGCGGCTCCGGCCCGTGTCTTCCCACGTCACTGTGCTCCGCCGGCGGCCGGCTCCTAACCCCGGGGTCTCCGCTCTTTGCCTGGCAGAGAAGCGTGTACGTGGGGGCGGCCAGTGGAGTCCTGCAGCTCCCCCTGGCCAGCTGTGCCAGGTCCGGTTCCTGCTACGACTGCATCCTGGCCCGGGACCCGTACTGCGCCTGGGACGGCGAGGGCTGCCGGGAGGTGGCCGGCGCTGTGGACAGGTACAGGCGGAGCTGCCCCTGCCCCAGGCCTCCCCGTGGGGAGGTCCCAGCCCCTGAGCGGCCTGCCCCACCGAGCTCCGGGGTGAGACAGCCCTGGGCTAGAGGGGCTGCCGGCCCAGCATCGTGGATGGGGGGATGCTGGGTCCCCTCCCGGCTGGACTCGGGAACTGGAGTGGGGCTGTGTGCGGATGGGGGCGGGACGGCTGCCCCGGGCAGGGTGAACCCCCATCCTGGCGTCTCCCGCTGGGTGCGCGCCGGGACCGTGGGACTTTCCTACAGCCCGGCCCACCAAACAAACCTCCCCCCGCCAGCTCCACCGCCCGGCGGGGCCAGCTTAGCCGCTCGTTGGCACTGAGATCCCCTTCCCAGAGCTGGGCTGGTGCTCGGGAGCCCCGGCTCCTCACCCCGGCTCCCACGCTGCCCCGCTACCCGGACCCTGAGCGGAGCTGGGACGCTGGGGACCAGCTGTGTGTGTGTGGGGGGGTGTGTGTGTGGATGGACCAGCTGGGTGTGTGCGTGTGTCTGCGGGGGGGGGGGGGCTGTGTGTGTGTGTGTGTGTGTCTGCGGGGGGGCTGCAAGTGCGTGTCCATGGGCCTGGCTGTGTGTGTGTGTCTGGGTGCATGGTTGCGGGGGGGGCTGTGTGTGCGTGTCTGTGGGGGGGCTGTGTGTGCGTGTCTGCGGGGGGGGCTGTGTGTGCGTGTCTGTGGGAGGGCTGTGTGTGCGTGTCTGTGGGGGGGCTGTGTGTGCGTGTCTGTGGGGGGGCTGTGTGTGCGTGTCTGTGGGAGGGCTGTTTGTGCGTGTCTGCGGCTGCATGGTTGCGGGGGGGGGTTGTGTGTGTGTGTCTGCGGGTGCATGGTTGCGGGGGGGGCTGCGTGTGCGTGTCTGCGGGTGGGCTGTGTGTGCGTGTCTGCGGGGGGGCTGTGTGTGCGTGTCTGCGGGGGGCTGTGTGTGTGTGCGGGGGGGGCTGTGTGTGCGTGTCTGTGGGGGGGCTGTGTGTGCGTGTCTGTGGGGGGGCTGTGTGTGTGTGTCTGCGGGTGTGTGTCTGTGTGTGTGTCTGTGGGGGGGCTGTGTGTGTGTGTCTGTGGGGGGGCTGCGTGTGTGTGTCTGCGGGGGGGCTGTGTGTGTGTGTCTGTGGGGGGGCTGTGTGTGCGTGTCTGTGGGGGGGCTGTGTGTGCGTGTCTGTGGGGGGGCTGTGTGTGTCTGTGGGGGGGCTGCGTGTGTGTGTCTGTGGGGGGGCTGTGTGTGTGTGTCTGCGGGTGCGTGGTTGCTGCGGGGGGCTGTGTGTGTGTGTCTGCGGGGGGTTGTGTGTGTGTGTCTGCGGGTCCGTGGTTGCGGGGGGGTTGTGTGTGCGTGTCTGCGGGTCCGTGGTTGCGGGGGGGTTGTGTGTGCGTGTCTGCGGGTCCGTGGTTGCGGGGGGGTTGTGTGTGCGTGTCTGCGGGTCCGTGGTTGCGGGGGGGTTGTGTGTGTGTGTCTGCGGGTGCATGGTTGCGGGGGGGGGGCTGTGTGTGTGTGTCTGCGGGGGGGCTGTGTGTGCGTGTCTGTGGGGGGGCTGTGTGTGCGTGTCTGTGGGGGGGCTGTGTGTGTGTGTCTGCGGGTGCGTGGTTGCTGCGGGGGGCTGTGTGTGTGTGTCTGCGGGGGGGGTTGTGTGTGTGTGTCTGCGGGTGCATGGTTGCGGGGGGGGGTTGTGTGTGCATGTCTGCGGGTCCGTGGTTGCGGGGGGGGGTTGTGTGTGTGTGTCTGCGGGTGCATGGTTGCGGGGGGGGGTTGTGTGTGCGTGTCTGCGGGCGCGTGGTTGCGGGGGGGCTGTGTGTGCGTGTCTGTGGGGGGGCTGTGTGTGCGTGTCTGTGGGGGGGCTGTGTGTGTGTGTCTGTGGGGGGGCTGTGTGTGCGTGTCTGTGGGGGGGCTGTGTGTGCGTGTCTGCGGGGGGGCTGTGTGTGTGTGTCTGTGGGGGGGCTGTGTGTGCGTGTCTGCGGGGGGGCTGTGTGTGCGTGTCTGCGGGGGGGCTGTGTGTGCGTGTCTGTGGGGGGGCTGTGTGTGTGTGTCTGCGGGTGTGTGTCTGTGTGTGTGTCTGTGGGGGGCTGTGTGTGCGTGTCTGTGGGGGGGCTGTGTGTGTGTTTCTGTGGGGGGGCTGTGTGTGTGTGTCTGCGGGGGGGCTGTGTGTGTGTGTCTGTGGGGGGGCTGTGTGTGTGTGTCTGTGGGGGGCTGTGTGTGTGTCTGCGGGGGGGCTGTGTGTGTGTGTCTGTGGGGGGGCTGTGTGTGTGTGTCTGCGGGGGGGCTGTGTGTGTGTGTCTGCGGGGGGGCTGTGTGTGTGTGGGTCTGTGGGGGGGCTGTGTGTGCGTGTCTGTGGGGGGGCTGTGTGTGTGTGTCTGCGGGTGCGTGGTTGCTGCGGGGGGCTGTGTGTGTGTGTCTGCGGGGGGGGTTGTGTGTGTGTGTCTGCGGGTGCATGGTTGCAGGGGGGGGGGTTGTGTGTGCGTGTCTGCGGGTCCGTGGTTGCGGGGGGGCTGTGTGTGTGTGTCTGCGGGGGGGTTGTGTGTGCGTGTCTGCGGGTGCATGGTTGTGGGGGGGGCTGTGTGTGCGTGTCTGCGGGCGCATGGTTGTGGGGGGGCTGTGTGTGCGTGTGTGTGGGGGGGCTGTGTGTGTGTGTCTGCGGGTGCATGGTTGCCGGGGGGGGTTGTGTGTGCGTGTCTGCGGGTGCATGGTTGCCGGGGGGGGTTGTGTGTGCGTGTCTGCGGGTGCATGGTTGCCTGGGGGGGTTGTGTGTGTGTGTCTGCGGGTGCATGGTTGCCGGGGGGGGTTGTGTGTGTGTGTCTGCGGGTGCATGGTTGCGGGGGGGGCTGTGTGGGTGTGTCTGCGGCTGCATGGTTGCGGGGGGGGCTGTGTGGGTGTGTCTGCGGGTGCGTGGTTGCGGGGGGGGGCTGTGTGCACGTGTCTGCGGGTGCATGGTTGCCGGGGGGAGTTGTGTGTGCGTGTCTGGGGTGGGGCTGTGTGTGTGTCTGCGGGGGAGCTGTGTGTGTGTCTGCGGGGGGTTGTGTGTGCGTGTCTGCAGGTGCATGGTTGCGGGGGGGGGCTGTGTGTGTGTGTCTGCGGGTGCATGGTTGCGGGGGGGCTGTGTGTGTGTGTCTGCGGGTGCATGGTTGCGGGGGGGCTGTGTGTGTGTGTCTGCGGGTGCATGGTTCGGGGGGGGCTGTGTGTGTGTGTCTGCGGGTGCATGGTTCGGGGGGGGGCTGTGTGTGTGTGTGTGTCTGCGGGTGCATGGTTCGGGGGGGTTGTGTGTGTGTGTCTGCGGGTGCACGGTTGCGGGGGGGTTGTGTGTGTGTGTCTGCGGGTGCATGGTTGCGGGGGGGTTGTGTGTGTGTGTCTGCGGGTGCATGGTTGCGGGGGGGTTGTGTGTGTGTGTCTGCGGGTGCATGGTTGCGGGGGGGTTGTGTGTGTGTGTCTGCGGGTGCATGGTTGCGGGGGGGTTGTGTGTGTGTGTCTGCGGGTGCACGGTTGCGGGGGGGTTGTGTGTGTGTGTCAGTGGGTGCATGGTTCGGGGGGGGCTGTGTGTGCGTCTCTTGGGGCCGTCGGCCCCCCCGCCCCTCCGCTGACCCGGCCCGTCTGTCTCCTCAGGACCCAGCTGGCCCAGGACGTGCAGGGTGGCAGGGACGGCTGCTGGAACGGCTCCGCCCCGGGTGAGGCTCTGCCCCCCCCCCCTGAACTCAGCTGGGACCCTCCGGCCTCCACCCCACGGAGCCCCGGGGGCGATCTGGGCCCTGGTGCCTCGGGCTGTGGGCAGCACCCAGCAGCTCCGGCACTGCCCAGGAGAGAAGGGGAAGCGTCCCGCTGACCCCCTCCCATCCCCCCCTTCACCCCCAGGTCCCCGGGAGGGAGGGGTCACGCTGCCCTGCACACTCACTGCCCTGGGGGGCTCCAGTCCCAGAGCATTGTGGGAACTCTCCCGGCTCAGCCATTGCCTTACTGGGGGGGGGGGGGCAGTCCCAAGGCATTCTGGGAGCTCTCCGGACTCTGCCCTGTGCCCCGGCTGAGCCCCCCCTCCCCTCTCTCCCCAGCGCCCCCCGTGCAGAAGAACCGGACGGTGCTGCGGGGGGACGACGTGCTGCTGCCGTGCGAGCAGCGCTCCAACCTGGCGCGGGCCGCCTGGCGGGTGAACGGCACGGCGGGGCTGGCGGCCGGGGGGGGCCACTTCCGGGTGGGGGTGGACGGCCTGCTGGTGACGGACACCCTGCCGGAGCACAGCGGGGACTACGGCTGCTACGGGGAGGAGAACGGCCTGCGCTCCCCGCTGGCCGCCTACGCGCTCAGGGTGCTGCCGGAGCCGGCGGGGCCCACGATCCCCCCGGGCCCCCGCAGCGCCCGCCGGGCCGCCCCCGACCTGCAGTTCGTCTACCTGGGGGTCATCGCGGTGCTGGGCGGGCTGTGCCTGGTGCTGAGCGCCGTGCTGCTGCGCGTCTCCTGCCTGCAGCGCCGCAAGGGCAGCTACGTGCTGGGCGCGCCCCCCGTGGAGCTGCAGACGGTCTCGGGCCGGGGCCGGGCCGGGGCGGGGGAGCCCAGCCGGGAGGACGGCTGCCTGCAGATCATCCCGGGCGAGGCCCCCCTGGCGGCCTCCCCGGCCCGGGAGACGCCCCCGGCGCCCCCCCCGCCGCCTCCCCCGCTCCCCGCCGAGTTCACCAACGGCCTGGCCGCCCTGCCCAACATGCTGCGCAAGATGAACGGGAACAGCTACATGCTGCTGCAGCAGGAGGAGCCCAGCCCCTCGCCCCTCTACAACACCTGCTTCGCCGAGGAGCTCAGCAAGATCCTGGAGAAGCGGAAACACACGCAGCTGGGGGACAGGCTGGACGAGAGCTCCGTGTAGGGGCCCCCGGACGCCGGTCGGATTCAGCCCCCTGCCCCCGTCCGTCCCCCCCCATCCGCCACCCACCAGTGTTACGCCAGCCCGCACGAAACTACCTCCGGGACCGCGCCGCGGGGCCTGGCCTCGGCGCGCCGGGATCCCGCGGGCCGGGGCCGGGTCGGGGTTCAGAGACCGCGGTCGAGTGACCCGGATTGAAACGGGAAATTCTATTTATGTATAAAAGACGACGATCCGGAAATGGGAGCCGGGAATGCGGCTGTGTCAGGGGTGGGGCGGGAGGAGACGCCTGCCCGCAGGCTGGCCCTGGACCGTGGCCTCGGACCGCTCCGGCGAGGCCTCTCCCCGAGCCCTGCAGCACGGGAACGGCAGCCATGGGAGCTGGCCCCGGTGCTGAGAAGAGGTAGGTGACAAAGGCGGCACTTGATAATACCCCACCTGAGAGCGGCTTTCTACGGCCTCTCTCCCCCGGGTAGGAACACAGCTGATTCCCTGCTCGGGGCTCGCCTGGGGACACAGCAGTGGGGGAACCTGCCTGTAGCGTCCCAGCGCCCGGTCGGGGCTCCATGCTTTGGCCAGTGCTTGCCAGGGGCTTGCCCAGTGTGGGGGGTTAGATGCGTTGTCAGCTGCCGGGGTGGGGGGTTGGTTCTGGTAGGGCTGCGTCGAGCGGCCCCAGCTGAAATGGGGCCCCGTCGTGCTAGGGCTGGATGCGGACAGTGGGTCAGTCCATGCCCACTAGAGTGCCCACTCTAAGCAAGACCACTGGGGAGAGAGGGAGCCCCCGCCCCTCTGATCAGAGGGGAGCTAAGTGACTCACCCAGGGAGACTGTGGCAGAGCTCCTGGGCCTAGGAACCCCAGGCAAGGACCAGGGCTCATAAGCACGGGACAGACCAATGGTCCATCTAGCCCAGTGTCCTGTCTTCTGACGGTGCCGGGTCCTTCAGAGGGAGTGAACAGGACAATCATCGAGTGATCCATCCCTCGTCCTCCACTCCCAGCATCTGGCAGTCAGAGACTAGGGACACCCGGGCCATGGGGTTGCATCCCTGGCCGTCCTGGCTAATAGCTATTGACAGACCAAGCCTCCAGGAACTTAGCTAATTCATTTTTGAACCTTGCTATAGTTTTGGTCTCACAACATCCCCTGGCAAGGAGTTCCACAGGTTGACTGTGCCTTGTGTGAAGAAATACTTCCCTTTGTGTGTTTTAAACCTGCTGCCCAGTAGTGTCTTCAGGTCACCCCTGGTTCTTGTGTTACGAGGAGGAGTCAATGACACTTCCCTGTTCACTTTCTCCACCCCACTCATGATTTTATAGACCTCTGACCTCACTCGTCTCTTTTCCAAACTGAATAGTCCCAGGACACAGAAGCTCTTCCAGTCCCCTGGTTATTTTTGTCCTTCTCCGATACCCTTTTTGAGAGAGGCAGCCAGCTCTGCACACGGTGTGAGATGAGCACACGGGGGTCTGTTCACACAGATCTTTCCTCAGCCCAGAGGAGCCACTTCAAAGTAGTTAAATAAGTGGATCTGGAAATGGAGACTAGTGGGGGGGGGGGGATCTTCATGCTCTGAAGTGTCTAAGACACACAGGTGCCTGTGTGCATTCCTAGATCCCAGCCTCCAGCACCCACTACCATCTTACAGGGAGTTCACAGGGGCATGCTGGGTATAAGTATATGCAAAGTAGTCAGGCCAAGCGCCTCCACCCTCAACTTTCACCCCCTCTCTTTAGAAGCTGTGATTTGCTCAGCGGTTGAATGGGGGGGGTGGGTGTCTCCGCAGCGCCCCCCATTTCCTGTGCCCCAGACGGCCCCCAGGACCCTCCAGATCGAGGGCAGAAGGGGACCCCGGCGTGGAGGAGAGCTGGCAAGGCTCAGCCGGGAGGCGGCGGGGTGAGGAGCAGGCATGGCTCAGCGCGGGACGGCATCTCAGCTCCAGCGCTGGGCACGCGGCCCAAGGTAGGATCCAGGTGGGCACCGCAGAGGGTCTCGGCAGGTTGGTCTCTGCCTGGCGCGCTGAGGGGGTGGGAAGGGCAACCCGTCTGCAGGGGATCGGGTGGACACCTTGGGGTGGCATCGGTGGAGGGCGGGCAAGGGAGCAGGGCAGAGTACAGGCACCAGACAGGAGCCGTTGAGAAGTGGGGACGAGGCGAGGGCTGGAGCGGGGAGCAGCGGGGCCTGTCAGAGGCTGGCACCCAGCTCCTGCCAACGGGGTGGAGCCCGCGTCCCACCTGGCTGCGCTGAGCCCCCCGCCTTGGGCTGGGCTGGTTCCAGCCCCCTCCTGGAGCCTGGTCTGGGCATGTCAGGTTTGCAGACCCCCAGCCTCCCCCGGGGCCCTTTCCCCCCAGCCCATCAACGAATCGCTTTGCCCCATCGCTGCCCCGGGGCGGCTGGGCTCCCCCTTCCCCAGGCCAGTGGATCTGGAGACAGGAACCAGCCCCACGGCCCCCTCCTCAGCTGCTCCCCATAGCAACCTGCCTCCAGGCAGCCCAATTGCCAATTCCAGTGAAGAGGTCCCGGGGCGGCGGGTGTAATCACCCCGGCTGGGATTCGGCCGGGACACCAGGGCCAGTGCCCCCCCCCCGCCCGCCAGAGGGGCCGCAAAGTTTGGGGGCTGTTCTGCCACCTCCCGCCCACACTGGCACTGAGCTGTTTGAGTGATGGGCACCTGATAACGCTCTGCCATCTGCATCGGGCACAGTGCCACCTGCCGAGCAGCCATGGCCGCTGTGTGTGTGTGTGGGGGGGGGGGGGGGAATCTCCCCTCCACTTTCTGACGTCCCTGGGGGTGGGCTATTGACTTCTCCCCACCTGCCCCTGCCGGCTTCCCAACCCAGCTCCCACTGCCAGCCTCCGGGCGCCGGTGCCCATCCCACGGGGAGGGAGAGGTGGAAGGATGTGGCCGGGGGCTACAGACATAACTGAGAAGGACGGGCTCTGGGGATGGTGCACGGAGAGCAGGGTGGAACGAGGAGCCAGGAGCTGAGCGGGGGGTGGGGGTGGGGGGTCCGGTGCCACAGCCCAGACCCAGCTCCTGAGAACGGGGGCTGGAGCCGGATCGAACCCTGGAGCTGGAACTGGAGAATCCAGCTGGTTTTATGGGTGGAACTGAACGGCGGAGAGGGGGTGTCCCGCTTCGCTTAGGGGGCGTCCCTGTTCTTGGGGGATGTCTGAGCTTGGGGGGGGGGTGCAGGGAGGGTCCCTGAGCCACTCAGGGGTGCAGGGGGGTGTAACGGGCTGGAGAGCCTGCTGCACATTCTGTGCAAACGCCTTAACACGAGCCCTTGTCTGTGTCTCAGCAGGAGCCCGGAAGACGCCGTGGGGTGAAGGGGCTGGCTCGACACGGGGCCCCGACCTGCCGCGCCACAGGCCGGAGCGCAGGGCTGGGGGACGCCGGCTCTCGACACAGCCTCTCCCCTCCATGGGGCGCAGGCTGCAGCCAGGCCGTGGGGCAGAGGGTGGGGAGACAGGCCCTGCTGAGTGAGTGTGGGGGGGTCAGTGCAGCGTGGGTGTAGAGTGATACCTGTGGGGGTCACTGCGACGTGGGTGCGGATCTCGTGTGTCCTGCCCCCGGGCGGCTGCTCCCCAGCGCTGGCGCCCACCCCGCGAGACCCACCGCTGCCGGTGGCAGCTGTCGACAGGTGCAGCCCCTGGCCCCACCCCACAGACCCTGCTGTGTTCATGATGGGGGAGCCACCTGGGCTGGGTACAGCTTAACGCCCTCCCTGCCCCCAGCCTGCTCTGGACCAACCTGGAACCCCGCGCTTGGCCCTGACCTTCATCCTCACAGCCGGGGGAGGGCCCCGTCCTGTGCCCTGTCCCAGTGCCGGCGCTGGGGTTACACTGGTGGAACTGGGAGCTGCTCCTGGATTCCAGCTCCTCTTGACTCCTGACGTCTGTCTCCTGGGTCTTTCCCGGGGCCACCTTCCTGCCCGCCCGGCCCCAGTGCCCCTGCCTGTGTACGGCCAGAACGGAGCTGGGCAGGGGAGGGCACTGGGACAGGCCCTGCTGTGTGTGCGTCTGCATGTGTGTGTCTGTGTGTCTGTGTGTCTGTGTGTGTGTGTGCGCACGCTCAGCTCACTGGCACGCCCACAGTTAGCTGTTTGGGAGCCCGAGCTCCGGAGTCCTGGCCCCCATGGGTGCCGAAGGCCCTGTGCACGCAGCCTGGGTCTGCTCCAGCCACTGACTGTGACACATGCCGGAGACCGGCCCTCTGCTCAGCTTGTTCCTACGGCGCCTGGGACTGTCCCGAGAGGCCAGCGCGTCCTCCGTCCAGCTCCCAGCCTCCTCCCTCCGTCCCATGGAGAACCGCCGCCCAGTGCAACACGACGGGGGTTCAGCAACGAGCACCCGGCGCCCGGGCCTCCAGCGTGGCTCGGGAACGGCCCGGGCCTCCAGCGTGGCTTGGGGAACGGCCCGGGCCTCCAGCGTGGCTCGGGAACGGCCCGGGCCTCCAGCGTGGCTTGGGGACTAGACCCTGGGACAGTAGGCTCCAGCCCGGCCACAGACAGATGTCCCCGAGCGTCCTGGCGAGAGAGCGAGACTGCCTGGCTGAGGAAACGCACACACCCGCCCGGGCCCAGTGGTACCCTCTGGGGAGTGCGAGTTACCCACCACACCACGCAGAGAGGGACCAGACCTGTCACGCCGTCCCCCCTGCCCCGCCAGCGCTTGGAAGGGGCCCACGCCCTGGGGCTGGCGCCGAGCCCCTCGGGACGACGTTCCCACAGCCTGGCAGAGCCCGGCCTGCTCTCCTCGGGCGGCTTTGCAGGCTCACGCCGGGGCAGTTCGGCACCAGCTCTCCCTGGCGGATTGACTTTGGCCTTCGCTGTTCCCAGGCGGCCCTGGGATCGGGGGATCACCCATGAAGCCGCTTGGAAACCCTGGTGTGGCTGGGAGCACAGAGCTCCCCACAAGCAATCTCCCCTGCCCGTCGCCTGGTAACCAGAGCAGCAGGGGCCTAGGCGGACAGGTCTGCTGGGCAAACTCCCCCACGGCTCCCAGCCTGAGTCGCTCTGGCTCATAGGCTCTGGGCCAGCCCCTCGGGGGGCATGGGAGCTGTGGATGCCCCGTGCTTCCTCCCCTCATCCTCCTCCGCAGCATCGGGGGCAGCATCCGCCCCCCCAGCCTCTCCCTCTGCATGGAACGGGGGCGCGGCCCGCAGCCCTGGGGGTGGAGAGCTGCAGCTGGCATCGGGCCGTGGTGTCTCACATGCTGGAGGTTAGAGATGGGGGGGGGGGTCCTCTGCCTGGCCAGGGCAGGACAGCCCCCCCCAGCCCCCTCCGCCTGTGCCAGGCCTGCGAGGGGCTGCCCGGCAACCCGCTCCAGTGGTCTCTGAGCACCCGCCTGCTCTAGCCATACCTGGCCCAGGCGCTGGGGATCCCCCAGCCGCATCGCCCCCCCCGGGCTGAGCCCTCCTGCCTGCCTCGCCGTACAGCCGCTGCGCTCCGAGTGCTGGTCGCCCCTGGGGATGCCCTGCCCTGGCTGAGTGGGGTGTTGCCTGGGGCGATACATCCCAGAGGCTGTGTGGCTCAGGCTGTCCCCCGTGGGCTAGGCCCGGCCCAGTGTGTGGGAATGGGGGGAGGTGTGGATGGAAAATATTCCAATGAGAGAGTCTGGGGCAGTGATAGCAGCAGCAGCTATCCCCCGTCTCCAGGCCGGCTTGATCTAAACCCAAAGTACCAACCCTGCTGCCCAGCGGCCTGGCACGACCTCAGTGACATTCCACCACGGACAGTCAAAGCGGCAGCGTACAGCCCCGTGCGCCTGGTTGCCTCTGGTCCTTGCTGCTCAATAAACCTGGATCTGTCTGAATGAGCCAGCGTGGTGTGGGTCTGGTCTCGGGTCCATTCTCTGCTAGCGTGTGGCACTGCTGGGGGGGAGGAGAGCTGCGAGGGTAAAGAGGCATTGGTCATTAGGGCATGGAAGACCCTCCAGATTCAAACCCCCCGGGGTCACCCGATGAGGGGCCATTGGACCATCTCTCCTGCGGTATAAAAGAGCAGTATGTGGCTGTTAGCGACTGCTATGAGCCTCAAGCACTGTAATTTTACATGTCCTCAGTAGGTTCAAGGGTTAACGATGACAGTGAACTCGGCTGGTGGAGACTGTCTCAGCTACCTTGTCCTCACTGGAATTGTGATGATTAGCACCAGCTGAGGATCTGGCCACTGGCTGGCACCTCTCTCCTATTCAGAGTCTGAGCCGGTGCCTGTCACCGCTATCAGGCCCCTGACCTCGCAGGCTGAACGCAGCCCAAGGTGCACAGTTCTGCTCTGATGCTGCGGGGAGTTCCACTGGTTGGGCAGCGGAGCTCCATGTACAGAATTGGGTTGGGGGGGGGACCTGCATCCCACCCACCACTTTCAGGGGAGCATGGTACAGACTGCTGGGGTACTGCCCGGCCTTGGGACTGCGGGGTCCGTGTCCCAGGCACTGCTCATGATTGGTGGTGGTCCCTGCCCCATCCCCGTTCGTAGCCCACGGAGCCCTTGGCCAGTCGGCATGGAGACCAAGGAGTGCTGGACCAGCACGGGGAGCGACTGGCTGCCGCGGCCCCTGCTCTGCCAGTACCCCATGGCTCCTGCCCCTGGACTGCTGAGCCCCGGCCCCTCGCTGGCACGAAATCCCCTCCAGGGCACATCAACACCCCCCTTAGGCCAATCGCAGGGTCTGCCCAGTAGCCAGCATGGCTCCCCTGGGACAGAGCCCCCTCCTCACGGCCCTCTACCACCTCTGGGTCTGTACAGTGCGCCCGCCCCCCAGTCCACGGGCTGAAGATCTGGGGGCTTTTCCCCCTGGGTTTTCTCTGGGGCCGCACCAGCCTTGCAGCAGACCCGAATTTCGGCTCCTCATTGGGCTGTTTTGGGGGAGGGCGGCCGTTGCTCTGAAGGCTGCCAGATCTCACCCTCCCCAGGAAATCAGCAGCAGAGCCACCGAAGCAGTGAGAAGAATCAGGCGCAACGGCCTGGCTGTGGAATTCCCCCAGGGCAAGCCACGGGGTGGGGCGGGGGGAGGTCCAACCACATCTGTTGGGAACTTGAAAATCCCCTCACCGAGAAACACGTGGGTTGGGACTGAAAGAACAGCTGCCTCCCATAGCTCCTTGATCCCCTTGTGCTTTACAGGCTCTCTTGGGAGCGGAAATGCAGCTGTCTCGGGGGTGGAACAGGGCAGCTGACTAGACAACAGGAATTAGGACCCCTGGTTGTGTTTGCAGCTGGGTGACCCGAGGTAGGACTCCTCCCTTGTGTGTGCCTCTATTTCCCCATGCGCAAGGTGGGATAAGGGGTCTTTGCATCCCAGGGGGGTTAAGTGCTTGGACACATTCAGTTGCAAGGCCCCTGTATTGTTACTGTTACCAATGGGCTGGGCCAATGGCTGACACTTCTGAGAAGGATTTAAGCCATGGATCTGGTGTCCCAGTGTCTCCTCTCCCCCCGCCCCGCCCCACACACTCTGCCCGCTCACACTCTCGTCCCAGCAGGTCACACTTTATTAGGCGGCTGCTCCAGCCTGCCAAGGCTGTGCAGGGGGAGGCCGCTGGGCTTGTTGGTGAAGGGGTGCCACTGGCCCTGGATGCTGGGGTTGTCGGTGTGGAAGGGCTTGCGGATGCGAATGATCTCCAGCCCCGACTGGTTGGCCAGCTTCTGGACCAGCTCTGTTATCTCAGCCACTGTCTTGTCGACGATGACCTCTTCCCTCACCGCTCCGTTCACTGGAAGAGAGAGGAGAGCGCAGGGAGTTAGCCCAGACCCGCTCCTATCACCGGACACAGGCTACGCCTGGCATGGAGGTCTCTGAAGGCCTGGGGTGCAAAAGAAATGCAGTGGCAAGGCTAGTAATACAGCAGCCGTCTGTAGCACCTCATTTAAAGAGACTCCAACATGAGCTACATGGACTCCCCCCCCCCCCACACACACACAGTAAAATGCAGCCACCTCTGGGGTGGAACATGGCAGCTGTTTAACCGCACACAGCAACACTGCACAACACTTGAGGAAGGGATGCAAAGGAGAAACAACTTAAACCCCAGAGGACTTGAGGCGGTACAGCACCCTCCCCACTTGGAATCTGCCCATCGAAATCTTGCCCTGATCCACGCTGTGGGTGTGGCTGCAAGGACCCCTCTGTCCTTCCCCCCCAGCTACCCCTCGGAGGGGGGGGCACAAGAGACTCCTAGGTTTCTGCTAGCTTTGGGCTGATGGGACGTCTGGCTGCTCTGCACAAGGGAGCTGCATCTTGTCAGCTGCTTGAGTCCTCCAGCTCCACCCGGGAACAGCAGGGTATGTGCTCCTGTGGGACCCAGCACAGCGAGGGGGCCGTCTTCACTTCCCTCCCACCATTTGCAAGCCCGGCCCTCCCTGTTGCTGATCCTTACAGAGCTGCTTGGGTTTGCCAGCCGGGATAGCTAAAAACTTGCTTCTGCTGCATCACCTATAGCCTCCCTTGTCTGTCTAGTCCATCATTCAGCCAGTGAGTGCTCCGGGACAGGGTCCTGTCTGGGGGCACCATTTCCAGTGAGCAAAACCCCGAGGCAGAGGTGACTTTCTGTACAGCTACCCCAAGCTCTGAATTGCCAAACAAATGGCCTGCTGTCGGCGAGAGGTGATTCTAAGAGGACGTGTCTCAGATCGGTGCATTTCCACATCTGATCCCATGTCGATACCTCTCTAGCCTTTCCATCCACAGCAAAATGCTGAGTGCTTTGTATTTTCTTCTCCAGACACAGTTCTTTCTTCTGCTTTTTGTCTTCTTTGTGCGTCTGAGAAATCTATTCCAGGGAGACGGCACCACCTACCCTTCCGAAGGCGTACTGCGATGCTAAGACACTACTTTCCTGGCAAGATGTTAAAAGCCCATTGAAACTGCCTAGATTTCAAATCGGCAGTGTTGCTATAACCACGTACCTGCCAGGAAATGAGACATACGAGGTGGGTGAGGTAATAACTTTTATTGGGCCAACTTTTGTTGGCGGAAGAGACAAAGACAAACTTTTGTGCTACACAGAGCTGTTCTTCAGGCTGAGCTCTGTGTTGTTGAAAGCTTGTCTTTGTCTTTTCCACCTACAGAAATTAGGCCAATTAAAGGTTCTCTCACCCGCCTTGTCTCTCGTGGATTTCACACGGATTAACAACAACTTAAATATAGTGTCAGGTCCTGACCAACTGCTGTGGTCTTACAATCACATTTTAAAATTGTTTTTCCTCTTCTTTGCTGCTGCAAGAGACCCCAAACAGGGGAACTGGAGTACATGAGGCATACATGCTGTCAAAAGCAAGCTTACACAAACTTCCTTTTAGTGTCTTGTTAGTTCTCTTAGTTGCTTTAACAACAGGTGCATGATTTTCAGACTGTGACTAAATTGGGTGTCCATTTAACAAAAGCCATCATGTTCTTGGGCACACCAACAGCACAGTATGAACTGCATTATACTTCCAAGAGCTTATTCTCCGAATCCAGTCATCAGTCTGGCCTGGGTATAGTTTTACTTAGTGGAGTTTGATCCTCTCCATCCACAAAAGACTCACAGCTCTACTGCCAGAGAAGTCCGTTGTCATAAATCTAGAAGCTGGGACTTGTCTATGCTTGAAAATTCATTCAGATTAAGATAGCATGTAGAGTTAAAGCACTAGAGCTAGTCCTGAATAATTCCATGTGTGGACACTCTTATTCTAGAGTAAGAAGGCCTAGTTCTGGTTTAACTTAATCCACTTTGAAAGTGAATTACTCTTTTACCTTCACACAGCTCTTTCCTTTAATTCAAGCCTTTTTGATCTGTGAGGAAGCACCCTCCAATGTGATACTTTAAAAACTCTGTCTTCCGGGATGACTGTTAAATACCAGGGGAGTTCTCAACTAGCCTCCCCTTCAGTTAAGGTGGAAGCAGCATTTTTCATACTCACAATATTCTGCAACCACCGTGGGACATCTGCATTTCTGTGGGGTCACGTACACCACAACACTGGGGTTCTGCTTGGCAAAGTCCAACACCTTCTCTTCGATGTAGCCTCTATAACAAGGCAGGGAGAAATCAGAGGTGAGGGGTTAGTACTATACCACCTATGTGTGGGCTCTGAAACCACCCTACAGGAGGAGTCATGGTGCAGGTGTGCTCCCGCCATGTAGGGACCCCCCACCTGGTGCCCAGCAGCCCGCCGAGTGAGACACAGGAGCCAGGATGCAAGGTCTGAGTGCAGGGAGTAGGAGCTTAGTGCACAGATGTTAATGTGTCCTCCATGAGTGGTCAGAGTGCCTGAGGGTCAGGGGTCACCTGTACACACCTACCCGCCACCCCAGGGTAGAGGTCAGAGTGCGGGGGTCACGGCGCCTGCCTGTCCCGGTAGAGGTCAGAGTGCGGGGGTCACGGCGCCTGCCCGTCCCAGTAGAGGTCAGAGTGCGGGGGTCACGGAGCCTGCCCGTCCCGGTAGAGGTCAGAGAGCAGGGGTCAGAGGTCACATTTCCCTGTCCCAGTTAGAGGTCAGAGTTCAGGGGTTACGGCGCATGCCCACCCCAGCAGAGGTCGGGGTCAGGGGTCATGGTATCTGCCTGACCCCGGTCAGAGTTCAGGGGTCACGGCACCTGCCGGGCAGAGGTCAAAGTGCAGGGGTCACAGACTAGAGGTCAGCGTGCAGGGTCAGAGGTCAGGGGTCACGGCACTAGGGGTCAGGGGTGAGAGGTGGGTCGGGACGCACCTGGCCCCGCGCGAGGTCTGCCCGTCCCGGTAGAGGTCAGAGGTCGGGGTCAGGGGTCACGGCACTAGGGGTCAGAGGTCAGGGGTGGTCGGGACGCACCTGGCCCCGCGCGAGCTCTGCGCGCCGGGGCTGAAGACGAGGCTGAGGCGCTGCAGTTGACACACGTAGCGGCCCAGCCCGTTGCGCAGGACGCTGCTCAGGTAGCGGCTCGCGGTCCCGCGCCCGGTCATGGCGCCGGGCGGCTCTTCCGGCTCCGGCCCCGCCCCGGAAGTGACGACGAGCTGTTGTGGTTCCGGGGTCAGCGGAGGATGGCGCCGTCCGTGTGGCACGTGGGGGGCTGAGAGCGGGCGGGGGGGCGCCGGCCTGAGGGGCGGGACCGGGGTCAGCGCCGCTGGGGGAGAGGAGGTTCGGGGGCCGCGGGGGGGGGAGGGCTGCATTGAGGAGTGCAGGGGGCTGCAGGGAGGGGTAGGAAGTTGCAGGGGGGGTTGTGGTGGGGGGAGGGGGCGGGAGTCAGGGAAGGGGGCTGCGGGGGGCAGGAGGCGGGGGGGGTTGCATGGGGGGAGGGGTGCGGGGGGCAGGGAGTTGCGGGGGGCAGGGGGGGTTGTGGTGGGGGGAGGGGGCGGGAGGAGGTCAGGGAAAGAGGCTGCGGGGGGGTGCAGGGGCGGGGGGGTTGCACGGGGGAGGGGGCCTGCGGGGGGTAGGAAGTTGCGGGTGGCGGGGGGAGGGGCGGGAGTCGGTCAGGGAAGGGGGCTGCGGGGGGGCAGGAGGCGGGGAAACGTGCACGGGGTTGTGAGGGGCGGGGTAGGTCATTGTGGGAGCGCGGGAGGGGGGAGGCGGGAGCTGGGGGGGGAGGCGGGCAGGGGAGGGGGCTGCAGGGGAGTCCATGTGCATTTGCGGTGCCCTGTGCAGGAGACTGGCACCGCTGGGGTGATGGGGATGCCCCCCTGCAGAGCCCCCCTGCGCCTGCTGCCTGCGGTGGCCGCCTGGGTGAAGGGCTGGGGAGCCCCACTGAGCCCAAGGGGCCTAGCTGGCCCCTCCCGGCGGCACTACAAGAAGGAGATGCTCCCTGCCTCCGAGGGCCCCATCCCGCCGGTGACAATCACCGAGATCCGCCAGTACCTGCGAGCCCAGGACATCCCCTTCCACGACGGCTACAGCTGCCTGCACGTGCCCAGCCTCTTCGTGGAGGGACTGGGGGAGCAGCAGCAGCAGCAGACCCGCACTGGCAGCGCCCGCTACAGCCTCTTCATCGACAAGACCACGGGCAGCTTCGTGTGCACGGCCACCCTGGTCGAGGGCACTTGGCAGGACTTCCAGGCCAGCGTGGAGCTGAAGCACAAAGGAGTCTCTCATGCTGTCCTGGAGCAGCGTGATGGGGCGGACCAGGCTGGGGAGGACGCCCGCCATATCTGGGACCGGGCCCTGCCACTCTGGGAGCTGTTGGATGAGGAGGAGACTCGGACGGCCAAGGCCATGTTCGGCATCTCCAAGGTGTCGGATGCCACCCTGAAACGCTTCGGGGTGCGCTATCTGAGGGCTGCCCGCGCCCTGGTCTTCCCCTGGTTCAGCCCCCGTGGCACCGGCCTGAAGGGCCTGAAGCTGCTGGGGGCTGAGTGCCAGGGGGACACGGTACTTTACGTGGAGAACACCCTGCCCCGGCCGAGCGCCTATCACAACCTCTTCGGGCTGCCCCTGATCGGCCGCAGGGACACAGAGGTGGTGCTGACAGGCCGGGAGCTGGACACTCTGGCGCTGTACCAGGCTACTGGCTTGCCCAGCTTGTCCCTCCCCCGGGGGGCTACCTGCCTGCCCCCGGCCCTACTTCCCTACCTAGAGCAGTTCAAGCGCATCACCCTGTGGCTGGGCGAAGACCTCCGCTCCTGGGAGGCCGCCAAGCTCTTTGCTCGCAAACTGAACCCCAAGCGCTGCTCCCTGGTGAGACCTGGCGACCAGCAGCCCCGGCCCCTGGAGGCTTTCGCCCGGGGCATGAACCTCTCCAAGATCCTCCGCTCCGCCCTGCCTGCCGGGCACAAGTCCATCCTCTCTTTCCGCCAGCTGCGGGACGAGGTCTTCGGGGAGCTGTCCAACGTGGAGCAGGTGGCTGGGGTCAAGTGGGCCCGCTTCCCCGAGCTGAACAAACTCCTCAAGGGCCACCGCAAAGGGGAGCTCACCGTCTTCACAGGTGACTGGCTAGTGGCGGGAGGAGGGGGCTGGGAGAGTGGGACTCCTCTGACAGCTTCCCCCTCTGGGTTTGAGCACTTCCTCCCGCTGGCTTTCACTGGCCTAGTGGGAGGTGGGTCCCAGAGGAGCTCTTGTCCCAGGGTTCCTCTTATCCTATGGCCAGGACTCAGTCTAGGGGGCTGCTGTAGATAGGGTGACCAGATCGCAAGAGCGAAATATCAGGACACTTTGGGCAAGTGGGGGGGCGGAGGAGGGGGGGGGGGAGGAAGGGGCGGGGGCAAGCGGGGGGGGGGGGAAGGAAAAGGTGGGGGCAATTGGGGGGGAGGAAGGGGCGGAGCAACAGGGGGTGGCGGTGCAAGGATATTTTGTGCCCTAGGCAAAATTTTTCCCTTGTACTCCCCTCCCCTGTTCCCGGACCATTGCTTATTATACATTTTTAAAATGAATATTGCATGTAATGTAGCATGGGGCAGAGGGTTGGGGTGTGGTGGGGCTCTGTCTGGGGCTGGAGATGAGGGGTTTGGGGTGCTGGAGGGACTATGGGCTTGGGTAGAGGGTTGGGGTGCAGTGGGGGGACATGCTCTGGCTGGGGCTGTGGGCTCTGGGGTAGGGCTGGGGATGAGTTTGGGACGGGTGCAGGCAGGCTGCTCTGGGACTGGGGCCAGAGAGGAGGACTCCCCCAGCCCTTTCCCTGCCAATAGCAGTAAGCTCTGGGGCAGGGCCCCTCCTTTCCTGCCCCCCCAACAGCAAACTTGCTCACCCTCATCACTGGCAGCAGAAAATGGCGGGCACTAGGACCCTGCGGTGGCAGTTGCTGAAGGGAGGAGAAGGGCGCAGCGGCTCCTGGCTGCCCCGCTGTACTCCGGGGCCATGGAAAGTGTAAGGGGAGGCTGGGGGACCGTTGGGGGAGGTGGGGGGAGGGGGGTGGCCAGAGCCAGGTTGCGAGGGGGGGCTCTTTGTATCCCCCCCCCTCTCTCCCTCCCTCCCTCTCTCTGCCGGCCGGCACTGGCTGCAACCCTGCTGCAGCAGCAACTCTCCTCCCTGCCCCTACAGCGTGTGCTGCGCTCTCTGCCTGGCCCTGGGGCGGTGGGGCCGAGCCGTGTGCTCCTGCCGGCGCCGGGCTCTTCTGAAGGTCCCAAAATCGGGACAATAGAGGCGTCAGTCGGGAGGCGGGACAACTGCCTAAAAATCGGGACTGTCCCGATAAAATCGGGACATCTGGTCACCCTAGCTGTAGACTGCTGGGTTCCTGTTTAACCCTCTCTTCCCCATCTGGAATTGCTGGGAATGATTCATATTCTGCACCATAACAGCTGACTCGGATGTTACCAGGATCCCGGCTGTTTTCCAGTGAGGAATGAGGAGCCAGACACTGAAGAGATAAAGAGCCTTTTTCCGTACCATTGGTCTTAGAAATAATATTCCCCCTTGTTCCCACCCCCACTTGAAAATGTAAGAGACCTGCAGAAGTTTCTCAGGGGCTCTTGGGGGGAAGGGGTAGCTCAGTGGTTTGAACATTGACCTGCTAAACCCAGGGTTACAAGTTCAGTCCTTGAGAGGGCCATTTAGGGATCTGGGGCAGAATTCTGTGGGTGAGATTGTGGCCTGCGTTGTGCAGGAGGTTAGACTAGATCTGGGGTGGGCAAACTTTTTGGCTCGAGGGACACATCAGGGTTGAAAACTTGTACAGAGAGCTGGGTCAGGGAAGGCTGTGCCTCCCCAAACAGCCTAGCCCTGCCCCCATGCAACCCCCTCCCACTTTATGCCCCCTCAGAATCCCAGACCCATCCAACTTCTCCCCACGTTCCTTGTCCCCTGACTGCCCCCTCCTGAGACCCCCACACTAAGTGCCCCCCCAGAACCCCACCCCCTTCTCAACTCCCCCTGCTCCCTGTCCCAACTGCCCCTACCCCATCCACCCCCCCGCCCCCCTGACAGACTCCCCCGGGACTGCCATGCCCTATCCAACCTCCCCCGTGTTCCCCGTCCCCTGACCATCCCCTGCCCCGAACCTCCACCCCATCCAACAGCCCCTGGGAATCCCTGCCCTTTAAGCACCCCCCGAGTCCCGGCCCCCTTATCACGCTGGCGGCCAGGCTGGAACTAAACAGGCTGCAGCGCTGTCCCAGAGGAGTGCGCAGCCCCGCGCAGCACACTGAGGCTCCGGGAGGGCGGGAGAGGGCCAGGAGCGATCCCCCACCACCACCACCAGAGGAGCCGAGATCCTTCCCCTGCTCTCCCAGCGGGGGAGGTTGCTCCCCAGCCCCTTCCCCCGGGTGCTCTCCACAGCTCTCTTGGAGCCTCAGCGGCTCCGGGAGAGTGGGGAGGGGCCGGGAGCAGCCTCCCCCGCCGGGAGCTCAGACTCCTACTGCCGGGGCTCCAGGAGAGCGGGGGAAGGTGCCGGGGAGGAAGGGGGAGGGGCTCAGTTCCTCTGGTGGGGAGACAGCTCCTGGCCCCTCCCCCACTCTCCCTGCTGAGGCTCCAGCCTCCCCTGGCGGGCGGGTGAGAACGGGCTTGCGGGCCGCATCTGGCCCACCCTGGACTAGATGATCAGACTGGTCCCTTCGGACCTTAAAAGTCTGAGTTGATCCTGGTGAGTCCATCCAGGTAAACGCGGCCCAGTTTCGTTTCCCAGGCGTGTGTAAATTCCCTGTGCGTCCAGCCCGCCCCTTAGTGCAGGTCACGAGCGGTCGCACGCTCATCCCCCTGGAGAGCCCTCCTGTGCGGCAGCGAAACTCCCCGCGGAATCTGGCCCTTCAGCATTAGAAACCCAACAGAGCTGTTGGGTCGCACTGAGTCCTTGACCGGAGGAGGGCTGGGCCCCGCAGTGTTTTCCCCACCCCAGAGAAGTGGCTCCCAACTGGGGCAGTTCTTCCCTAGTCTCTCTTGGGAAGAGTTTCCCGATGTCCAGCCCCCCGCCACGTTCTCTGGCTGGCAAGGCGGGAGTGCCCGGCGGCCCCAACGCTCATTGAACCCTATTTCCATTGAGACAGGCCCGACGGGCAGTGGGAAGACGACCCTCATCAGCGAGTACGCCCTGGACCTCTGCACGCAGGGGGTGAACACGCTGTGGGGAAGCTTTGAGATTAACAACGTGCGCCTGGCCAAGATCATGCTGACCCAGTTTGCGGGGAGGCGGCTGGAGGAGCAGCTGGACCAGTTCGACGAATGGGCCGACAAGTTCGAGGACCTGCCGCTCTACTTCATGACCTTCCACGGGCACCAGAGCATCAAGTAACGTCCCTGCCAGAGCCCTGCTCTCGCACGCCCGCCCTCGTGAGAGCTTCGCACCATCTTCACCGTGGCGGCCGGGATCAGCCCCCAGAATATTTCTATTGATACAACGCGCAGGGAGGTGGAGGGACTTCGCCAGGGTCGCGCACGAGCTGCCCTAGAGTCGGGATTAGAACCAGGCAGCTCTTGGCTCCAAGTCTTGTGCCCAGTCCACTGGGCCGCACCTCGGAGAGGGAGCTGGAGGGTCCTGGGTTGCTACGCAGCTTGTGATCTGGGGCGCTGAGATGGGCCAGATGGACTCCCCAGAGCCATTTGGTATCTAATGCCCAGTGTGGGCCTGGGGCTCAAAACAGGCCAAAGACCCCGGTCACAAGTGCCTGCGTTCGTTGCGGGACACTAGCCAGTGTGGATTTGATGAGCCGCACGGCCCAGCCTGTAGATCGGGGCGCAAACCCCTGATGCTGCTGGCAGGCTGAGGTGGTGATTTGCCCAAGGTCTTGCAGTGAGTCAGTGGCACAGCTGGGGATGACTCTTCGGAGGCCCTGTCCCGTGCTTCAATCACAAGCCCCTCATGCCTCCTCTCACCTTCACAGGGACCAGCGTCTCTGGTGCCTCGTTTGCCTGGGCTAAATGCATGTGACTGAGGCGGCTTCTTCTGCTTCCCCCTCAGGGCGGTGATCGAGACCATGCTGCACGCGGTGTACATGTACGACATCAGCCATGTGCTCATTGACAACCTCCAGTTCATGATGGGGCAGGAGCAGCTCACTGTGGACAGGTGACCCTCTTCCCTCTTACTTGGTGCGTTCCACCCCCCGGCTTAGACCCACCTGCAGGGGAGCCGTGGGGCCCATCTCACTCCTTCTCCTTCTTACCTTGACCCCCGTGCCCCAGACAGCCTGCGAGAGGCGCTGCTGTGTAATGGATTCAGGGAATCTGGTTTCTTCCCATCTGCATTGTGGCAGCGCCTATGGGCCCTAAGTCCTAGACCAGGCCTTGTGCTTTACAAACACAGGACACAAAGCCCGGGCCTGCCCCCAAGAGCTTCCAATCTCGGTGCTGTATCAGTCGATACAATACTGTGAAGAGAACACCCCGTTAGTCAGGGTCTGCAGAGGGAGCCCCGGAGTTTACACCCTTTCCAGAGTTTAGATCATTTTGGTGCAAAGTGTTTCTTGTCTGGGATTTTTACATGACAAGAAGATCAGGGCAAAGGGGGGGGGGGGAGAATTGCTTCAGGTGGCTTCGTATTAGGAGATACATTAAAAGCTGTTTTATCCGGCATGTTGGGGGTGCCAGTAAGTGAAAAATGCCGGTTAACTAATAGGGGGTGAGTTTGGGTGCGTGGTTGAGGGGGCTGGGGTCTAGTGTGTGGCATGGGCTCTGAGGGATTTGGGGTGCGGGAGAGGGCACGGGGTGCCAGATATGGAGGGTGCTCACCGAAGCGGCTCCCTGGAAGCAGTGACCTGTCCCAACTGCTTCTAGGGCAATAGGAGCTGCCGGGGCGGTGCTGCGGGCAGAGGCAGCGTGCAGAGCTGCCTGCCGCACCTCCACCTAGGAGCAGCCGGGACAGGTCGCCACTTGTGAGGAGCCGCCCGAGGTCAGCGGCCCCCGAATCCAGCACCCTGTGCCCCCTCCCGTGCCCCAACCCCTGCCGGCCCCACGCCAATCGAACTATAACCTGGACTTACAATGGCGATCAGAAGTGCTGGTTTATAGAGCTTTCTGGTTGGTGACGTGCCGGATAAAACAGCTTTTCATGTACCATGGGGAGTCCCTTTCTGGTGTGACTCTGTGACACAACGTGTGCGAGTTGTGGTGGGGTGGGGCGCTGCCGTGTGCGAGTTGTGGTGGGGTGGGGCGCTGCCGCGGGCGAGTTGTGGTGGGGTGGGGCGCTGCCATGTGCGAGTTGTGGTGGGGTGGGGCGCTGCCGGGTGCGAGTTGTGGTGGGGTGGGGCGCTGCCGGGGGCGAGTTGTGGTGGGGTGGGGCGCTGCCGGGGGCGAGTTGTGGTGGGGTGGGGCGCTGCCGCGGGCGAGTTGTGGTGGGGTGGGGCGCTGCCGCGGGCGAGTTGTGGTGGGGTGGGGCGCTGCCGGGGGCGAGTTGTGGTGGGGTGGGGCGCTGCCGCGGGCGAGTTGTGGTGGGGTGGGGCGCTGCCGGGTACGAGTTGTGGTGGGGTGGGGCGCTGCCGCGGGCGAGTTGTGGTATAAAACACATCATGGGTTTATTGGGGACATTTACGTTATTTTATGAACTCGGATGATCTTGTGCTTCTCCAGTCCCTGCAGGATCTCGAGGAGCTTTGCAAATGTAGCAACCTGCTATACAGACGGTGCCCAGGGGTCACTGCTGAGATGGGGTCTCTTCTGGGGAGGGAGGGGGAGCTGTCTGACAGGGCGCAGCAAGACCTGGTAGCATTTTAGTGCTGGAAGGGCGCTTACTGGACTGAAGCTGCAGGGGGCTATAGGGAGGCAGAATGCATCTGAATTGACATGGGACTTGGGTGCTGTGGGTTCCTCGCTCTGCCATAGACTTCCTGGGTGGCCTTGGCCGAGTCACTCAGTCTCAGTGCCTCAGTTTCCCATCTGAGCAATGGGGACAGTAGCTTTGCCCAGCCTCCCAGGCCCATCGGCTCCATCAGGTGCTCAGGTATTGAAGCACTGGCAGTCAGACGGTCCCTAGAGAGATGGATAATGGCCGGGAAATGAAAGACGTAGAGAGTCTATCAGACAAGGCTCGTGTCCCTTCCTAAGGGTAGTGTACGTCTCCCCTCTCTCCTCATGCCCCACTGCTGTTGGGAACCAGAGCTCAGGAACACTCCTCGCTGGCTGGTAGCCTGCTGCCATTTACCATCCCCCCAGCCCCACCTGAAAGGACCCCCTCTGCTCGCGAGCTGGCCAGAGAGCGGCATGTTTGATGCCACGCGGCAGGGCCCGATACCCTGCAGGAGCGGAACTTGGGACTCTCCAGTGTTCTGCTATCCCTTTGGGTGCTGTCAGTGCCTATAAACTGGAATCGCCGGCCTGCCTGGGTGAGAAGGGCTGGAGACAGGTTCCAGGGCTCTCGATTGGTCTCTTTATTCTGCTCTCAGATTTCAGCCCGTCCAAACCCCGGTTTATTGCCGAGATGGAATAATGGGGGCTTTATCTCGTGAAGAGCTCTGCTGTTTAAAAGTGGAGACCGCATGGCCATGCCTGTAAGAGGCATTTTATTGTTCAAAGTTGGTAACAAGTGTTATAAGCTAGTTAGCGTGTGCTGAATCCAGATACGGTCGTTCCCAAGCCGTACGTTGTGTACAGAGGACTCTATAGAGGACAAGGTAGCACGTGGAAATCACTGGCAGTTCAGTCTTTATTACCTTTGCGTTTAGGATTAACAAACGTCAGTTGGATTTTACTGAGCTGCAGGATGTAATAAAAGTGAGCAAACAATACGCACCATCTCTTTATCAAGCTACTGAATTTCAGTTTCTATTTGGCAACGGGTACTAGGAATATTTGAATGTAATACCACCAGGAAAGAGCGTGTTTACACAGCTCTTAGAGAGTGAGCGTTAGCACCTTGAAACAAAAAAGCTAATTTAACGATTAGAAACGAAGCACCTAATCTGAAAACACCTGCTTTGAAAGCAAGTGAAAGTACTTTCTTGACTGAACGTTAAGAGGACATTTGAATGCAGGCATGTTAATGTTGTACCGGGGCTTGATGGTGGCACATTGAAATCAACTTCTCTTGTTATCAGAGGGGTAGCCGTGTTAGTCTGGATCTGCAAAAGCGACAGAGTCTTGTAGCACTTTATAGACTAACAGATTTTAGGGATCATGAGCTTTCGTGGGTTAAGACCCACTTCATCAGAGGAAGCCCATGAAAACTCATGATCCCTAAAATCTGTTAGTCTATAAAGTGCTACAAGACTCTGTCGCTTCTCTTGTTATGACACATCTACTTCTTTAACGCAGCCATCCTAAGTGTCGGAGACATTGTCTCTACGTTTGCATGCTCCTGCACAAACAAGCCAAGCTGTCCTGTGCCTGCATCGCTATGTTTTGCACCCTCTCGTGCAGCCACAGAATATGGTGGTGTTGTTGGCAGTGATCTGAGCCGTGGCACCGGACGCTGGCCTCCTGTTTCCAACCCATTGTATTGCATCTCCTCTTTACTGACTGTTTTCTCCCTTATTCTGTCAATCCTTGTTCACCTGCTTCATGCATGTCTTCTCGACTTGATTCCTGGCAAATAATCCAGAGACTAGGAAACTCAGATGGCTCTGTTGAGACTTACTTGCAGTTCCATGTTTTACTTACAACTGTGGCCACTATGAGTGTTCTAAACCATCGCCTCATCTAACTACTGCTGCTCTATTTGTAAAATATATCACCACCACCACTTCTGTGTTAATTCTCCGCTGAGTACAAAACATGATGGGCTACGAAACCAAGGTCAAGCATCCGAGAAAATGATTTCATATATTACAGGAAAGATAACTTCTGAGTCATTAACAATGTATTGCTAATGTTAAAGATTACTGGATGTTCTAAAGAGTTGAATATTAGGGTGCAAAACATGAGGTGTGTCTTTTCAGTTCTGTTCTTAAGAGACTGAAAGGGAATTATGCCAGGCAGTGTGACAAGTTCAAGCACCCCCAGTTGGTGTATCAACCCTTTCTGGGGAATTTTAGCAGCTGTTTGTTTGAGGGGCTAAACGTCAACATTCAACTTGGTGACGATCATTTTCAAAATCAGCAGATTCCAGTTACGGGAGAAGAAGTTGGTTCCAGCTTTTAACAAAGAGTGCAACTCGACCCCTTCTAGAGGACAGACTGAGATTTCTGTTGGGTCTAATGGTCTGTTTGTTGGAGCAGAAATCTAGCAATCAGGTCTCCTGGGTCCTAGTCCCGCCTCCGCTTGGCTGTGTGAACGTTGGGGAGTCACTCCTCTTCTCCCTGTCTCCATTTGCTCATCTGTTAAGTGGGGATAAGTCCTTTTAACCCTCCACCTCCATGGAGCTGTAGATGTGCAGTGTGTCTTAAACACCTCATAATCGTTAGCATGTTTATCCTCACAGCACCCGCATGAGGCAGGGCGGGGTTGTTACCCCATTTTGCAGTTGAGGAACTGAGGCACGGAGAGGCTAAGTGATGTGCCCAAGGTGACCCGGTCTGTGGCAGAGCAGGGATTCAAACCCAGCTCTCCCAAGTCCTGGGTTAGCACTCCAGTCATTAGGCCACCCTCCCCCTTCATTGCCCTGTCATTGTTTGCAAGCGGTTCATGGCCTGCATGTTGGAAGCACTTGCCATGCCACGAGCCACGTCTCTTCCTCATCACCCCCTTGCCGTCTTGCTCTTCCAGGCTTGCCGTCCAAGACTACATTGTGGGCGCCTTCCGGAAGTTTGCCACGGACAACAGTTGTCACGTGAGCCTGGTCATCCACCCTCGGAAGGAGGATGAAGAGCGAGAGCTTCAGACGGCTTCTATATTTGGGTCCGCGAAGGTGAGTGGCTCTTGAGCGTAACCCAGCCTTGGCTCTGCTCGGGCTGTGTCAGCACAGGGGTTTCCCAGCCACTGGAGAGTGACAGCTCATTGCAAGATGACGAAATTCCTGAGCCATCCCTCCCACGCTCACCCACACGCTCCTCTGAGTCTTGTCAGCGTGGCGGGCCGGGCAGAGCCCCTCCTGACCTCTCTCTTCAGCCTGGGCTTGCTTGTGGCCACGGTCTCTGCCCAGGCTCCCCCCCCCACCCCCCCCCACAGTCTCTGCCCCCTTTTGCCAGGTGTCCAGGGAGAGAAACTCCAGCCCTTGCCCCCAGCCAGGCTCCTGCCTCCAGAGAGGTCATTGGTCCGTGGGGTCGGGCCAGCAAGGCTGATGGGCTTAGGTTGCTCTAGGACGGCTTCCCAATCCTAGTCATTCAGCCCGACGTCTGTCGGGACAGAACCAACTGGGAGACAGGGTGGAAACAGAATCTGACCCGGGCACATCCCGCTCTGCCCCACCGTGGGTCGGTCATTACCAATCCCAGGGGCAATTGCAATTGAGCGAGTCAGGCTCCGCCCTCTGTCTCCTACAGTTTTAATTGGCTGAGGAGTTCTTCCCGTCCTGGCCCCTAGTGTTGCTGGGTGCATTTGGATGTGCGTTCCACCCCAGAGGTGGCTGCATTTCCGAGGTGCACAAGGCATTTGTGTTTGCATAGACGAGCAGGCGCTGTCTGAAGTGCTCTGGGACCCCTCAGTCTGAGAGGGGTGTGTCCCAAGTCCAGGCACCCCCTCCCCATGGCCTTTTCCTGTCTGTCTCTCGCACCCAGGCCAGCCAAGAGGCCGACAACGTGCTGATCCTCCAGGACAGGAAGCTGCTGACGGGGCCAGGGAAGCGGTACCTGCAGGTGGCCAAGAACCGCTTTGACGGGGACGTGGGGGTCTTCCCCCTGGAGTTCAGCAAAGCGTCCCTCACCTTCTCCACCCCCGCCAAGGGGAAGACCCGGCTGAAGAAGGTGAAAGATGACAATGGAGCGCCGCCCACGCAGGCTCCGGCTGGAGGCAGAGGGGCCTCTAAGAAGCAGTGACCCAGCCCGTGGTATGAGCTACCCAAGGCACTCCTCGGCCAGTGTTCACACCAGCCCCGAGGGGAAGGGGGCTGGTGCCCAGTGCCGGGGCAGAGGAGATGGGGATGCAGCATGGCCGGTGTCCATGGGAGTCTCTCAAAGCAAAGGGGTGTTCCCTGTGCCTCTGCCAAGCTGGCCCGACCGGGCCTGGGTTTGCTGCAGGCTCCTTGCCCCTCTGGGGAGGAGGAACTGCACCCCTACCTCTGCGTTACGGTCAGACGAGAAGCTATAGACGGGCTCTGGGCTTTGAGCCTGCTAGGGGCCACGACACGCCGGCTGACGGAAGGCGATCCAGGCTGGCGCACACAGGGCGTCCTGTGTGTTATGTCCCCGTCCGTTTGTCCCTGGGGAGCCGTATGTCTGGAGCCTTTGGGCTGGATGTCCGTTTGCCAGACCCCCTCCTTGCTCCCGTCCCTGGAGTATTTCAGCCAGTGCGGGTAAATCCTGACCCTGGTACTCCGGTGACACTATCTGTGATTCCCCTGTTCTGTGAGTGGGTAACTTACCAGGGAGGTGCCGCAGGCTGGTGAACGGATCCTTCCTCTCCGCAGAGGTGGACTCTAGCCGGGATGGGTCACAACCCAGCGAGGGTTGACCGGGGCTGCTTCACTCAGTCCCTGCTGCACGTCTGGTCTGTGTCCTAAAACTGCTGCTGAATTAGCTCCGCTTGTCTCCGGAGACCTCCCTCCCTTCGCTCCAGGACTGGTGTGGGGGGTTCTGCAGGCAGGTCTGGTGGGGCACCAGCAGAACTGGGCAGGTTTCAGGGCTGGGCCAGCGGGTTGGAATGGAGGGGGCACCAGGAGAGCTGTGGGGGACTGTATGTGATGAGTGAGGTGCAGAGCCACAGCTGTGTGGGTTGAGGGGTGCCCAGCTCCTGCCCGCACTGTCCCCTGAATCCCTCATTTCCACAAGCCCCGGGAGGGGAAGGGGGGAAGCAAAGTGCCCAGGGACCTGGTGGCTCATGGCAGAGAAGCAGAAGTGACACAGTTGATGGTTCCTGCCTGGTGCCCTGAAGAGAGATTGTGGGGTGATCGCCCGCTCTGCCTTGGTAGCGTGTGAGTGGGGATTGTGAAGCTCCTGGATGGCAGGTCGGGAGCTAGGGGCGTCCTACCTTCCTTGGCCGTACCATCAGTGTCAATCCGTTGTCACGGCTGGAGCCTGCGGGCGGCACCTCCTTGCTTACACCATTATTTTAAAATAACAAGCGGCCCAAACCAGCAGCGTGCTGAGAGCCCTCCCGAGCCATTGACTGCTTCCGAGCTCATGGGGTGGGGACCCCTTGTTACAGGAGTCTCTCGGATTGGAATCGCCCCACAGGCTGGGGGAGAGCAGGCCTGTGTGAATGCACCAGCAGTAAAGTCCCAGCTGTTCGGCTCTGCCTTTGCCCTGCAGCAGGCCACGCTGTAGTGACCTCTGCTCCGCTCGGCTGGGCGCTGGGACTCCAGCCCTCGCTGCCCCAGAGGCGCTGGGTTTCTTTAAGGTCAAATAATGCTGCTTGTGTCTGAGGTGGGGCATTGTAAAGGAAATGGAGCCCCCCAGTGCACGGGATGGGGGGATTTCTATGGGGGTTTTATAAACCAGGGTCCCAAAAGACATTCAGAGGACAGTTTGGATTTATCCCCTCCTTCCCCAGGATTTGGAACCCAAACATTGCAGCCTTGTGCTGGGGTGTGGGAACCGGACCCTGAATCCAACTCTGGCCGCCAACTGAAGCTCAGAAGGCAAAGGGACTCCGTTGTGCAAAATAAAGGGGGGTTATAAATCCCTCTGGTTAGCCTGGCCGTCCTGGCTGGTCTGGAATGTGAGGGTGTTTAGGAAATGGTTTGCAGAGCTCTCCCTGTATGGCTGTCTGCAGTCCCAGGTGTGAGCAGGAAGGCAGACTCCGGGGGGCAGTGGTTTTCAGTCAGTGTTGAGTGCTGTGATTTGGGGTCCGTTGCACTGGGAGGGAAACCCTCCAGTGATGGACTCTCTGCAATAATTTTGTACACACTAGGGTGCGAAAAAGATCATGTTGATCAGATATTTTGTCTACGGCTTGTCATTTGATTAAAAACAAAAGGTGGCTTTTCAGGGCTGCCTTGTCCTTGTTTTGTCCACAAGGTGTCAGTCTGCGTTCGACTGGAATCTTCTCTCTCTTTTCAAAAGAAAAACTTGTTGGAACTTTCCTCAAATTCCCAGGCTCAGGCTGTGACGAAGTGGGAGTACTGTGTGTGTGTGCCTCAGTTTCCCCTATGCATTCCTTAAGTGTCTATGTGAAGGGATAGGGGCTAACGCTGGAAGCAAGGAGGCAACGCCCTCCCCTCTGTGCATCCCTGGAAGCTGTAACCTGACCCCAGGTGGGGGAGGGAGGTCACGTAACACCTGAAGCCCAGGAAAGGAACAAAGGAGCAGGAAGTGGCTAGAGGGAGTAGTCAGTCTGGGTCTGGGGCTAGCTGGAAAGAGGGAGAGAAGCCATTTTTGCTCTCTGGCTTCTCTCCTCTTCGATGGATCCAGCGGAGGGCTCACGCTCTTTCGCTGCATGGTCTGTGCTGGACCAGATGAAAGTCATCGAATAAACCTGGGAAAGAAGCAGGAGCCCAGAATCTGGGGCTCACCTCCTGGCTTCCCAGAAAGGCCTGACTGAGGGACCCTGTTTGGACTGAGAAGCTGTGAGTTGGATGGTTCCTGACATCTCAAATAAACCGTCTATTCTGCTGGCTGGCTGAGAGTCACGTCTGACTGTGGATTTGGGGTGCAGAACCCAGGGGCTCCCCCAGGACCCCGCCCAGGCGGGCTTGCTGGGGGAAGCACACGGAGGGGCAGAAGGTGCTGAATGCTCCGAGGACAGACCCAGGAAGGTGGAAGTGGGTACCCCTGAAGCTCCTGGCCTGGGAAACAGGCTGTGTACGGAGAAGGGGCCCTCCACCCGGAGTCCGGTCTGGCTTCCTAGGGAGCGGTTCCAGTCCATCGCCCGGGCACTCCGTGACAACTGGTGGCACAGCGGTGGCATGTGCGGCATCCCGTGGACCCCGTGGACGGCGCACCCTGCAGTAAGTGACTGTGGGATCGCTGGGGAGCAGGCATGTTGAAGGCTCAGAGAATGCCAGTTACAGGGGGTGGAAAAGCTGCAGCTTAACCCCTGAGAGTGTGTGACCAGAGAGAAGGACTGTTGCTGATCCAGGGTCCCCCTGAAAACTGCAAGGAGCAGTCAGGGGCGGAGAAGCATGTGGCTTGGCCCTAGGAGGGAGAAGGAGTTTTGCAGTATCAGGGTACCCCTGGGGTTTGCAGTGAGCGGTCCCAGGGGCGCAGGAGCAGACGCTCAACCCTCGCAAAGAGGCGGTGACCTGGAAAGAGCTGGCACACAAGGGAGTTCCCCCTGGACACTGTGGGGCAAAGAGCACACAAGCCTGTGAGTCCAGAGCGAAGTGATGAGACTTCGTGACCCTGTGCTTTGGGAAGCACAGGTTAATCGTGCAGCTAGGAGAAGCTGGAGGATTTGGCCCCTCGGAGACAGTTGCAAGATTCCTGATCCAGGATGGGGTTGCAGGAGAATCTGGGAGCATCTGGAGTGGTCATGGCACATCCCCAAGACTCCTGTCCCGGACCAGACGGGGGTCTTCACGATTGGGTTCCCCATCCGGGGACCGGAGACGGAGCAGAGTGGAGCAGAGTCCAGGAGAGAAATTGGACTGTGAGAGGCGGCAAGGGCCTGGAAGTGCTGCAGCTGAAGCAGCAGTGTGGACTGGGAATGGTGATGCCAAGGGACCCAAGGGACTTCTGAAGGGTGAGTGGGGATAGACCCCTGGATGCCAGTTCCGCAGGGAGCCTCATTACTAAATTGGGGTCCCTGGGTAAGGGATGGGGGGAAGGGAACGTCCACCTCACTGCTGTTGAGCAGGCTGGCAATTCGAACCAGGGGAACCCTGCGGACAAGCCCTGGTGTCTAGCTCCCCACTGGGTCCCAAGGCTATTGACGCCATTCACCAGATGGGTGGGGTGGTGGACAGACTCCCACCCCTGTCCCTGACCTGTATGTCTGTGTGGAGTCCCCTGGGTTCAAGTCGTGTGGACACCCAGAAGGAGCAGAGAGAAGTGGTGAAGGGGGAGACAGTCCTGGGGTGGCAAGACCCTGGGACGGGGAGAAGTGTTGTTGGGCCCCGATGGTGCAGTGTCACCGGATGCTGGGGGGCGGTGTGACCTGGGTGAGGGTCACAGGGAGGAAGATATTCGTCCTGCCTAGAGCCCAGACCCCTGTGCAAACACAGGAGGGGTCAGGCTGGCAGGCTGCTGGGGATCTGCAGGATATTGCCTGTGAAATCCTGTTGGGAGGAGAAAAGTGTCTTCCTGGGGGCAGGATGCAAACCCTGCTCCTGTAACAGCCGAGGGTTTGAATTTGAATCTGGGGAACCAATCGGTGGAGAGGAAGATGGTCATTGTAATCACAACTCCAGGAAGGAGAAGGTGGGGGCTTAAAGTGTTAGCAGAGCCCTGGGGCGGAGTGGGACAGAGATGTTCCCTTCCCCCCTTGCAAACCGGAGAGAGCTCACAGCCTGACTCCACTGGGACAGACAAGACAGAGAAACTGCTGGGCGAGAAAAGTAATTGTTCAGCAAGAGGTGGAGGGAATCAGAGATTGGCCGGTCTCCAGGCCTCTCTCGAGATAGCGAGGTACCACCGGCGGGTTGTACCCCAGGTTAGCTACCTAGCTGCCCCAATTTCAGAGCTAGGGAAGGAGAGTGACCCAGACAAGGTGGTCTGGGAACAAGGGTGACAGAGGGCTCTCTGTGCCCCGAGGGAGGTGCTAATCCAGGGCCGGTTGTGACTCCTACTAAGGAGTGGGAAAGATAATGGGGCACCCACAAACCATTGGTGAGGTCGAACTTCCCCAGGTCACTGGCTAAAGTGACCACTGCTCAGTTCGTTCTCGAAAAGGGGAGATGTGTGACGAAGTGGGAGTACTGTGTGTGTGTGCCTCAGTTTCCCCTATGCATTCCTTAAGTGTCTATGTGAAGGGATAGGGGCTAACGCTGGAAGCAAGGAGGCAACGCCCTCCCCTCTGTGCATCCCTGGAAGCTGTAACCTGACCCCAGGTGGGGGAGGGAGGTCACGTAACACCTGAAGCCCAGGAAAGGAACAAAGGAGCAGGAAGTGGCTAGAGGGAGTAGTCAGTCTGGGTCTGGGGCTAGCTGGAAAGAGGGAGAGAAGCCATTTTTGCTCTCTGGCTTCTCTCCTCTTCGATGGATCCAGCGGAGGGCTCACGCTCTTTCGCTGCATGGTCTGTGCTGGACCAGATGAAAGTCATCGAATAAACCTGGGAAAGAAGCAGGAGCCCAGAATCTGGGGCTCACCTCCTGGCTTCCCAGAAAGGCCTGACTGAGGGACCCTGTTTGGACTGAGAAGCTGTGAGTTGGATGGTTCCTGACATCTCAAATAAACCGTCTATTCTGCTGGCTGGCTGAGAGTCACGTCTGACTGTGGATTTGGGGTGCAGAACCCAGGGGCTCCCCCAGGACCCCGCCCAGGCGGGCTTGCTGGGGGAAGCACACGGAGGGGCAGAAGGTGCTGAATGCTCCGAGGACAGACCCAGGAAGGTGGAAGTGGGTACCCCTGAAGCTCCTGGCCTGGGAAACAGGCTGTGTACGGAGAAGGGGCCCTCCACCCGGAGTCCGGTCTGGCTTCCTAGGGAGCGGTTCCAGTCCATCGCCCGGGCACTCCGTGACACAGGCGCAGTTCCTCTGTGTAGCACTAAGCGCCTTGATTTTCCGCTGAGCTCCGAAATCTCCCTTCCTCAGGCTACGGCTGCTGGCTGAGCCAGGATGGGTTTGCTTTACCTTTGAATGACCCTTTGAAATTCACGCAGGGACAGATTGTGAGATCCCCCTGCGCCCGTCCAGGGAACAGCTAATACACAGCAGGAGTAAAGGCGCTGGAGAGGGAGAGAACTCCAAAAGCATCCCTGGAATACCACTGTGTGGATTGCCACGGACTCGCAGGGGTGAAAAAAAAATTTGCAGGCCTGTTATTTACCAGGCTGCACGTGGCAATAGACTATATAGGTAAGAGATGCAAGGGGAGTGTGGGTCAGGACACGAGCTGCAGACACACACACACACACACACACACACAAACTAAAATTAATCAATTTAAAGTTTTGGGGATAATTACAAGGGGTAAGGGAGCAGTTTTTGATTAACTAATAGACTTAATGAAACTTAAAACACACAATGACTAAAAATATCTACTAACAATATTTACAAACAAAGATGCAGCATTTAGTAATAATCAATACTTACAAATACAAACCAGCACGTAACGACCGGCAAACGTAAAAGCTCTGTTTAAAAACACGTGAGCTGAGAGAGAGGCTTGGAGGTGATCAGGCTCGGTTACGGGGATACACGGATACACAGGACTCGTTTTCGTTTTCCTCTCTCTGTCTGCACATGGCAGGCAGATCCATAAGTACCAACTATGACATCACAGAAGTGTCATAGGGGACGGGACCCAAAACTTGTTTGTGTTCGCTTCTGATTGGCACAAGCAAAGTTTACACCAAGTAGGGGAGCAGGTGCCTCAAAGTCTGGCTTCGCCCCCAAAAGGTGAGGAAATGCACATTGTTATAGAATGCATGCGAAACTGAATGACAAAAGAAGAGGCCAGGGCAATACCGGTCTGGGCAAGTGTCACAGGATGCAGACAGGAACTGATCTGAACACACTGCTGGAAAGGTGTCGAGTGCTCTCGAATCTCCGTTGCTTAGGAGGGCGAGGGAAGTGCACCACGCGCGGGATTAGATGCTGAACCAGAAAGCTCTGTGCAGACCGGTACAGGGAGATGCCAGTACCCAGGTCGGGGGTCAGCGCCGATCAGGATCCGTGATGACGCCAGGAGCGGGCCCAGGCAGGAGGAGATCTGGTGCCCCGGCACTTGTGCGACAGGAGGGTTGCATGGAATTTCCTACACATCGCCCCGAAGAGCCCATGGGGGGAGCTCACCTGACTGCCGAGCCCCTGGAATGCAGAAGCTCTCAACAAGCTGAGGTGTGAGCTCGGTGGGTCGCCTCTTGGCACCTCCAGCCCCCCCCCTCACTGCACGCCAGTCACACACCCCATGTGTCCTGCAGCCCCCCACGGGCCTTTGCCCTAGGGAGGGGGAAGAGATGGATTCCACTGTCCCTCTCTGGCAGCTGTCCCTCTAGTTTGAGAGCTCCGCCCCCAAAGGGGTGGAGTTGTGGGACTCCTCCCACAGGAGGTGGAGTTACACACTTTTAAAGGGACATTCCTCCTGTTTCACCGCCGGGCTGCCCACCTCCCAGGGCAGGCAGGACAGGTGCCCAGCACAGAAGGGGGATGGGTCAAAGGGAGTGTTTGGCAGCAAGTCCTTCTCTGACCTGTTGGGACTCACCAGCCAGCTCCCAGCCTTCCCTGGCCGGGGCCGGGGGCCAGGGCTGTCCTGTGTCCCTGCGCTCGAAGGGTCCCATTGCGAACGGTGGCCACAGCTCAGACCTGGTGCGGCACTTGGCTCATGTTCCCTCACACTACCCCATTAGCTCCCTGGCTGGAGGGGAACAGGAATGTGGGGCGGGGGGACCCTGTCAGCTACCTCTGCTGGCTGGGAAATGGCTCCCAGCTGGGCTCGGGAACATCCAGCCCCAGCTCAGGGGCTGATCGGGTCCGTCTCTAGGATGGGCTGAACCGGAACGCCGGATCCAGTGTCCTCGAGCTTAGGTGGGGGAGGGGCACTCCGAAACCGGCCACGGATTGGATTGTGTAACGAGCAGCACCAGAATCGAACGCTCCCCTGCACCCCCAAACCTCAGGCTGGGAGCGGGGTCGGGGTCCTGCAGCCGGGCTCCGTCTCTGGGGCGATGAGGTTTGTAACCCTGGCAGAAGCCGAGGGGGTCACAGCCCGAAGCCTGCCCAGAAAGTGATTTTCAAACACCCTTCCGAGGCGACACCGCCCGGTACTCCAGCACGGTTCATCCCAAAGCGCTTCACTCTGACCTAGCGCGTGTTGCTAAGGGGAGAAACCACTGCCGCCCCTACGGAAAGGCAGCCACCTCTGGGGTGGAGCCTGGCAGCTGTTTAACAGTGCCGCGTTTTCGGGCAAATCCCACGTCTGGACTGCTGGGGGAATGCGGGGAGGGAGACGGCCCCAAGCTGGAATCTGACTGATCCCCACGGATACCAGCAGCTCTTTGGTCAGGGCCTACAAATGTAGACAATCAGCTGCTCCCTTTGCACGTCACGTCCTCTCCCAGGAAGGGCAAGCTGGTTTTTCATGCGGTCAGTTACTCCTACGCCTGGGTCCCTGGGAGCTGCAGCGTTCCAGGGCCTTCTCCCGAGCTGCTGCTGCTCAGAGGAGGCTTGGCAGGAGCGAGGGCTGGGCCGGGGCCCTGGCTGCTGGTGGGCTGGGAGGATAAACATCCCCTCCACACACGCCTGCCGCCTGCCCGCCAGATTTCTGTTGCCAGGCCAAACATCAGCCTGGCCGTGTCCTCTTCTGTACACAGTGGGTGGAACTCGCTCCAGGCAGCCTGTCTGCCCAGCCCAGCCCAGCCCTCTGCCCCGGGGCTGACCCGGATCAGCAGGAGGCTCTCACGCTATGGGCTGGGCCGAAATGCCGTGGCGTGGGGGAGGTGGATCAGTGTGGTGGTAGCTGTGTTGGTCCCAGGCTATCAGAGAGGCAAGGTGGGGGGCAGGGGGGGAGGGGGTTAATATTTTGCATCAGGCCAACTTCTGGTGGTGAGCGAGACGAGTTTTCATGCTACACAGACCTCTGCTTCAGGACCAGGAAACTTCCTCTGAGTGGAACAGCTCAACACAAGGTGGGCAGGTTGTTGAGCAGACGTGGTTAACGTCCATTTCGAGGGACCATTTAAAGTGAAGTGGCCTGTTAACTTCCCCCAACCCCAGTCAGTGGGAGGAAGAAAAAACGGGGGGGAGGGGGTTAAATTTGGATTATAGATTGTTGGTATAAGTCATAAATGGAGTGTCTCTGTCACGTGCGTGGTGTTGGGGGTCTGGTTATGAATTTAAGCTGCCAGCCTCATCTTTTGAAGGGTTTGTGCAGGTTTTCTTTGAGGATGAGGACCGAGAGGTCTGTGACCGAGTGATCGCTTCGTGGAAAGTGTACACAGGTAATGGGGGGGGGGGGGTTGTGTTTGATCATTTCCCTGTGTGACTTCGTTCGAGAGCGTTGAGATGTTGTGGGGGCATTTAGTGCCCCGGATGAGGTACACACGTGTTGTGAGAAGCGAGTGTGGGACCCCTGGATCTTGACGGGTGTGTTATGGGGTGGTTCATCATTGTATCGGTGGATTCTGTGGGGTTAGCATCTGTTGGTCTAGCAGGGCCTGGTGCTGCTTTGCATTGGTGTGTCCTGGTCTATGGGGAGTTTGCTTCTGATGAGGAGCTTGGCAGGGCTTGTTCGAAGGCCAGAAGGGGGGTTCCATGAAAGATTTATATCAAAGTGTGGCCCCCACTGAGTATGGGTTGTAGTTTGATGATGGGGTCCAATGTGGGGTGGTAGGTAACAACGTGTGGAACTCCTTGCCAGAAGATGCTGTGGAGGCCAAGACTATCACAGGGTTCAAAAAAGAGCTAGGTAAGTTCATGGAGGACAGGTCCATCAATAGTTATTAGCCAGGATGGACAGGGATGGAGTCCCTGGCCTCTGTTTGCCTGAAGCTGGGAGTGAGCGACAGGGGATGGATCACTTGATGATCACCTGTTCTGCTCATTCCCCCCGGGGCACCTGGCATTGGCCACTGTTGGTAGACAGGATACTGGGCTAGATGTATCTTTGGTCTGACCCAGTCTGGCCGCTCTTATGTTCTTAACTAAGGGTTGCATTAACTAGGGGTGTGAAGTTGTTAGGGGGTTTATTTCTGTACTGAAGCAGATTTTCTCAGGTTGCTCGTTCCATGATCCGATCTACTTTTCCGGTCAAGTGTCCTCGTTCAATGAAGGCAGTTTTAAATGTGTGACGGTGTGTAGCCCCAACTTTCTCCTCAGAGCATTTTCTGTTGTGTCTGAGGGCCTGGCTGTAGATACCGATCTCTTGGTGTGTTTGGGGTGGTTCCTGGATCGGTGAAGGTAGATGTGGGAATCCAGGGGTTTCTTGTATGGAATTGACTGTAGAGTTCCATTGTTAAGAACAAAGGAACGGTCATACTGGTATCACCTGCAAATTTTTGCCACCTTGATGTTTATCCCTTTTTCCAGATCGTTTATGAACATGTTGAAAAGGACTGGGCCCAGAACAGACCCCTGGGGGACACCGCTATATACCTCTCTCCAGTCTGGAAACTGACCATTGATTCCTACCCTTTGTTTCCCATCTTTTAACCAGTTCCCGATCCATGAGAGAACCTTCCCTCTTAACCCATGACAGCTCGAAGCAGATTGTGGTGTCCAGGAAGTTGATGTTGGTGTGGGAGTGTTTCAGACCGAGTTTAATGGATGGATGGTGGTGGTTGAAGTTGTGGTGAACATCTGTGACGGAGTTTCGGTCGTCTGTCCAGGGGATGAAAATATCATCGATGTATCTCAGGTGTATCATTGGTTTTGGGGTGCATCAGTCCAGAAATTCTTCCTCAAGGTGGCCCACGAAGAGGTTGGAATAGTGGGGAGCCGCCTAGTACCCCTGGCTGTTCCCATGGTTGGCTGCTGTCGAATGTAAAACTGCTCGGGGTGAGGATGAAATGGAAGAGTTTGGGGTGCAGATCAGAGGGTTGTCCAGTGTCCTGTAAATATTGGAGGCAGGTGGCGATGCCCTCATGGTGAGTTCTGTGGGGTGGCGTATAGAGAGGTGGCACCCCTGGGGGGAGGATGGGGTTCTGAAGGTGGTTGTTAATGGTGCGGAGTTTCTGGAGGAAGTCAGCTGTCCTGGAGGAAGCTGGCGCTTTGTGGGGTGAGTGGTTTGAGGCTGGTTTCTGTGAGTCCCGGTTCTCCTTCAGTCAGATAGGACGGGTCTGCTGGGTTCCCTTGTTCGTGGTGGAGAGATGCGAAGGATTTCATGGGAGAGACGAGCAGCTATCCCAGAATGCCCTGCTCAAGGCCAGCTGTGTGGTGATGTGCCAAGCGGGGCACGATGCCTCGGGGCTCTTGTGATGTCCCTGCAGCGCTGGGTCCCCCTAGTGGGACCGCACCGACCGCTGCCCCCCTGCCACGCTCGCCTGGTCCTGGCGAAGGCTGTGCTCTGCCTGGCAGCATCATGTCTGGGGAAGAGGGTCCTGAGTCCTTCTGCCAGCTGAGCAGCGTCCCGGGCCTCAGGTGAGTCCAGCAGGGGGCTTGGCAAGAGCTGGTGCCCCCCCGTGGCGGAGCTGAAGGCCGATCTTGGCTGGGGTGTCTAGTCAGGTCGCGGGGAGGAGAAGTGATCCGTGTCCGGCACCATTCAATGGGTGGCCTCCTCTGCTCCAGTTCAGAGGCTGGCTGCCAGCGCGCGCCGCTGGGGCTCTTGAAACCCCAGCCAAGAAAGAACCAATGTCATCTGAAATCCCTGCCCGGCTCGACCCAGCCGTGTGTAGCTGGAGAGGAGCACCGCACCTTGTATTTAAACAGGACCTTCGCTCTGCGTGGCGCCCTGCCCCCAGCCCAGCTCTGTGCCCTGCCTGGCCAGTGTAGAACTGAGAAGTATTAAATTGTTTGTAAATTGTTCATGTTTCATATTGTGTTTGTTTCCATATTGTAACTCAGACTCCATTTTTTTTACTCCTGTCTTAAACTCCATTTTAAAATGCTCACTCCACTTTGTCTATGAAACCCTGATGTAACCTAATTAGTTTAGATGTGTGAATGAGGTATGGATGGATGATGGAATCAACCTTCAGCCCTTCCTGATGAAAAAGTGTGAACACCAACCACTGAAGAACAAAGCAAAAGGAGTCTACCATAAAGAAAAAGAACAAAGGTCCAAATTGAAGAAACATCAAAGCCAGGTCCAAGGCTGAAAGTCAGGTCTGCAATTGACGGATAATTAATCAACAGATCCCAGAGGCAGCATGACACAGCAAGACCAACAGATTTAAAATTTTTATTAAAGCTAATGTTCAACATGAAAACATACACAGATTGAGAGGTAAGGTACTGGGCATCTGGGGTCAGGCTGGAGTTATGGGCGATTGTAGGTAGTAGGTACAGGTTTTACAGGGCACATGCATATCACATATCCAGCATAGCTCCAGATTGGGGTGTGGGAGTTTTTAAAGTGTCAGTCTATAGGTGTGTTCGGGTACACCACCCATGGGGTGTAGTGAAGGTCGGAGTCAGTGGTGGTTCAGGCAATAAGTACATGGGTGGGCGCGTCCCTCTGTTGGTCAGGGAAGGGGGGGTGGGTTGTTTCCCTGGTCGTCGGTCTCGGCTACTCGACCTGGTACTGGCGATGTCCCGTGATGTGTTCCGTGTATATGTCTCTGGACCACCTGATGGTATCGGACACCATGAGCTGTCTCATGAGCCGGTTCTAAATTCAAACTGAAACCCTACAAAAAGGCTGGGTGAGCCAGCAGACTTTGGGTAACATTCTGCTGCCAACACCAAGGGGTATCGGTGCGCGCCCGACAGAGACCCAACCCCTCCTTGTGCCAGGCTCTCTTGGCCAGTTAGCCGACACAAGCTACGATCTCAAGCTGCGAACCCAAGCCACGGACTCAAGCTATGTTCAGGACGGGTAACTATAGAGCAGCTGCAGAACATCTTGTGTGTGTGTGTTGTGTACACATAGGTATTAAATATTAGCTATTAATTATTGTATTATAATAAACGTGACATTCTTGTCTTATCCCCTGAAAAGATCCTGTGTAGTTTTCTGTACAACACCAGACGTGCGGATGAGTTTGATTCCCCCAACGTGCTGGTTTTGGGGGGGTTGCCCTGGGGGGGGGTTATGCAAAAGGTTTACCTTGCCCTTGGGGTGCCAGTCTACATGGGGTTCGTGCCCCGGAGTTTCCCATGGGAAAGAGCCCACGAACCCAAAGCAAAAAGCAGCCAGCGCCACCAGGTCTCAGCTGGCTTCCTGCTCAAGCTGTAATCCCCAGAGCTCGCAGGCCCCCTCAGAAAGCCAGGCCCTGTTCACAGCTCTGGCTCCTCGTAACATCCAAGGCCTTCCGGGGAACCCAGCCCCCCAGGCTTCCTCTGAGCCACGGTGCCCCTGCCAGAGCCCTGTGCCGACAGCAGTCAGCTGGCCTGCCCGTTCCGAATGCGGGGCCTGGCTCCAGGCGACCCTACAGTCCCCGGGCCCCACGGAGGTGGACAAACAGCCGGTGAGAAGATCCAGCCGGGGGCGCCACTTCAGGACCCTATGGGAATCCTGGCTGGTGTCCTCGATGGTTTCCCTCGGGACCAAGGAACGAACCGACCCGCCCACGCTCTGGTGGGGACAATCCGACTGGCCCGGTACAGGCCCGCCTAGGGGAGGATCTGGCTGGAGGACTGGGACGGTGCTGGGTGAGGGGGACGGGGGCCAGGCTTGAGGACTCGACTGGTTCCCCATCCCTGCCCCGCACTGTCGGCTGCTTGCCCCATCCTCTGGGTGGGAATCTGTCTGTCTCAATGCTGCCAGGGCTCCCCCCATATCCTGGGAGCTGAGGTTGGCAGCCCCGGGCCCCACGGTACTGTGCTCAGTGGGAGAGACCGAGATCCCCGCTCCATGCCAGCGTCGGCTCCGAGGGCGGGAACCTTGTTCTGCTCTTGGAACCACTCGCTCAGTTGCCAGGCAGCTGGAGAATGGGGAATTGGGGCACAAGAGAGGGGCCTGGCTGGTGTCTCGGGGCTGCAGACTGCCGGCATGAAGATGGCCTGAGCCCCGCCTGCTCCCTGAGCCCCCCCGAGCTCCGCCTGAGCCCCGCCTGCTCCTGCTTGTATTTCCTGGCTAGGACCTGCCACCGCGTACATCCCACTGCGGCTGGATCCCTGCAGAGGTCACTGCTTCTCTCTCTCCTCACTCTGGAGGGGGACCCCGGCTCTCAGCTGGACGAGGTCCCCCGAGGCCAGAGGACGGGGCAGGGGGCTGCCGGGGGGGTGGCCCTTTCTCACGGGAAGCCAGCAGCCTGCCCGCGAGCGCCTCATGGAGGGGCTGTCCCTGCAGCTGGCTACTTGGTGGGGTGAGCGTTGCAGTGGAGCCGGCTGGAGTGGCACGAAGGCCCCATTCCCGCTGCCTTCTTTGGCTCCTGAATTTCCATAGGACAAGGGCCCAGGGAGTCAAAGGCACCGCCCGGCACTAAACAGTGTTAACCAAGGGTCGGGAGTGGGTATCCGGAGAACCGCTCAGCGCCCAGCAAACGCTCCCTTCAAAGTCCCCCCAGCACCAACCCGCTCTGCGAATCGGATAGTAGGAAGGCCCAGTTCTCTCTCTGAGCACTGCTGGGCTTGTCCCAGTGCTCTTCAACTGGGACCCCCTGTAGATCGATCTCGGCGGGATGGGTTTTTGTATAACTTTGTGTTGAGCCTTTTCAGAGACCCCTGTCTTAGAAACTCTGGATTGAACCTCGGTCATAGGTTCCAGCCCCTCAGGTAGGAGAATTAAGGTAAAAGAAAAATGTCTTTTTGCTAGAAGTAGAGTAAGATCTCCCCCCCCCCTCACTTTGTAACAGTGGCCCTGGTGAATGAATGAGGTGTGAATGAGGAAGGTGTGGAAGGCCGGCTCCTCCAGACAGTGCAACCCTTGGAGAGGGGATGGGAGCCAGACCAAGGACAATTAGACCTGTCAAGTGGGCTGACCAAAGAAGATCAGACATGTTGATGGCCTCTTGGGGGTTAGCAGCCAGCACCTTCTTTTGGGAACACCCTCTTACAGCACTGGGACAACCCCCAGAGAAAAGCAGCACAAAGGACCAGCGGACAGGGTCCCACATTTTGAATCTGGGACGGATTTGCATAGGAGAGAAGCTGCTGTAAAAGTGAGGTGTCTCGCAGACGACCCCGGGTCTCCTCTTGTCAACATCGGAGCATCGATCCGGATCGGCGGAAGCCCGGCTCCATCCCTCCCCCATCTAACTCACCTGGCTATGAAGTTAAGGGGAGCAACTCAGTGGTAACAACAGCAAGACAGCGTGTGGTTGTGTGTGGATGTGAGCGCACGAGTGTTACAGATCATATGCACATGATAGTGTTGATGATTACACATATTACTAATAAATGTGGCGTTTTGTCTTATTCCCCCGGAAAAGATCCTGTGCAGTGCTTTAAGTACAACACCATGTGCACCAGAGCAGCGCCCCCCCCCCCCCACTTCTGTGTTTGCAACAGTTGGTCTGTGACTTTGCCCAAGGTGTGAATCCTCTCACCCAGCAGGGAGAGGTGTGAAGGGCTCAATAAGGTTTCACAGGACAGGCTCTGGTGGCCCCTTTCCCCTTAGCTGGGGAGAGTTTTTAGAAGGAGCCCCTCAGTCCAGCCCCCATGGGATGGTAATCCCTGTCTGGTGGGGGAGAAGGGAGCTGAGCTGTCCCTCCGTTCAGACAAGACCAACAGGGGCGGCGCAAGGATATTTTGCGCCCTAGGCGAAATTTTAAATCTGCTATTGTGTGTCCAGGGAGACTGAAGTGTTCTCCTACAGGTTTTTGTATATTGCCATTCCTAATATCTGATTTGTGTCCATTTATCCTTTTACGTCGGGTAGGGAGCTGGTTGGGGGTTTAGAAATTTGGACTTTTTTGACATTTTCCCCCCAAGAAAATGCTTTGGTTTCCCCCCAAAGTTTCCAGATTTTTTTGGTGAACATCCCCATTGGTCATTCGTCAGTTTCAGGGTTTAATCACCCCTCCAACCACCCGTTCTGATTGGTCGTCTGAGTCACCTGGTGGGCTCTTCCAAAACCAAAAAGGAAATGGAAAATTTCAGGGCTGCAAAGCTCCAGAGCCGTTATCAGAGGCCAGGAGCCTTCAACGCCCCATCAGCAACAGCGCTCCCCGGTTCAGACGCTGCCAACACAGATGGTCCTGAGTTCGAATCCTGACCGCGTGTGAGAGTCCGTCTAGCCCCAAACTCCAGAGGAATTTCCTTGCCTGGGATGTGTTTATTTCTTTTCCAGCCATCCCTATCTTAGGGGCAGTAAAATATTTACCGGTCCCCCCACTTCCCTCAGTTGCTCTGGAGCACCAGGGGCAGGTAAAACGCAACCTCGTTAGCCAAGGGAGAGTTTCACACTACAGATCCCAATATGCAATGTGTTATGCTAATCAGAACAGTGCATGCTGGGATTTGTAGTCTCTTGAGTGCTGGCTGGGAGCTGCCCTGGTTTCGTGCTGGGAAGATGCTGTGGGTGAACGAATATCCAGGGTCCGATGGCGCCTGCTGATGTCTCCCCTAGCTAGGTACGTGGGTGCGCCAGGAACTGTCTAAAGCTCTGCCACACGGAGCTGTGGGTAACGAGGAGCGAATGGTGACTTCTATCCCGCCCCGGTTCCTGTGGGGTGCCGCGGTCCCTGCCCAGAAGAGAGCGCGGGGCAAGAGGGCTGGAAGCTTGAGCCGAGCGTCTCCTGGGCTCCCCTGACTCCAGGAGCTGGGGCTTAGTGAGAAGCAGGGAATGTCCCAAGAGCCGGTGCCACTGCTCCAGGCGCTGGCTGAGAGCGCGAGGGGCAGCCGGGGAGAGATGGAGCAGGGAGCGGGAAGGGGAGCGTTGCAGGGTGGGCGGGGGGGGAGCTTGCCCTTGTTCTCTCCCAGCTATAGCTTGGCCCCACGGCGCTTCCCCCCATGTCTCTTCCTGCTCTCGGTGAGTTACAGCCCTCTACCCTCCCCCAGCACGCGCAGGTGCCCATCCCCTCCCCCAGCTGTGACACTGCGGGCAGCGGAGCGACGGGCACTGAGCCTCCATCCCTGAGATCAGCATCTTCCAGAGAGCGCCAGGCAGGTCTCGCACACGTACACGTGCGTGTGTATTTGTGTGCGTGCCAGAGGCTGGTACAGCGATGCACCCAACCCCACACAGACTCCCTGCCCCGTAACACTGCCCCGGGGCAGAGACTCCCTGTCCCGTAACACTGCCCCGGGGCAGAGACTCCCCGCCCTGTAACACTGCCCCGGGGCAGAGACTCCCTGTCCCGTAACACTGCCCCGGGGCAGAGACTCCCCGCCCTGTAACACTGCCCCGGGGCAGAGACTCCCTGTCCCGTAACACTGCCCCGGGGCAGAGACTCCCTGTCCCGTAACACTGCCCCGGGGCAGAGACTCCCCGTCCTGTAACACTGCCCCGGGGCAGAGACTCCCCGCCCTGTAACACTGCCCCGGGGCAGAGACTCCCCGCCCTGTAACACTGCCCGGGGCAGAGACTCCCTGTCCCGTAACACTGCCCCGGGGCAGAGACTCCCTGTCCCGTAACACTGCCCCGGGGCAGAGACTCCCCGCCCTGTAACACTGCCCCGGGGCAGAGACTCCCCGCCCTGTAACACTGCCCCGGGGCAGAGACTCCCCGCCCTGTAACACTGCCCCGGGGCAGAGACTCCCCGTCCTGTAACACTGCCCCGGGGCAGAGACTCCCCGTCCTGTAACACTGCCCCGGGGCAGAGACTCCCCGCCCTGTAACACTGCCCCGGGGCAGAGACTCCCCGCCCTGTAACACTGCCCCGGGGCAGAGACTCCCCGCCCTGTAACACTGCCCCGGGGCAGAGACTCCCCGCCCTGTAACACTGCCCCGGGGCAGAGACTCCCCGCCCTGTAACACTGCCCCGGGGCAGAGACTCCCCGCCCTGTAACACTGCCCCGGGGCAGAGACTCCCCGTCCCGTAACACTGCCCGGGGCAGAGACTCCCCGTCCCGTAACACTGCCCCGGGGCAGAGACTCCCCGCCCTGTAACACTGCCCCGGGGCAGAGACTCCCCGCCCTGTAACACTGCCCCGGGGCAGAGACTCCCCGCCCTGTAACACTGCCCCGGGGCAGAGACTCCCCGTCCTGTAACACTGCCCCGGGGCAGAGACTCCCCGTCCTGTAACACTGCCCCGGGGCAGAGACTCCCCGTCCTGTAACACTGCCCCGGGGCAGAGACTCCCTGTCCCGTAACACTGCCCCGGGGCAGAGACTCCCCGTCCTGTAACACTGCCCGGGGCAGAGACTCCCCGCCCTGTAACACTGCCCGGGGCAGAGACTCCCCGCCCTGTAACACTGCCCCGGGCAGAGACTCCCCGCCCTGTAACACTGCCCCGGGCAGAGACTCCCCGCCCTGTAACACTGCCCGGGACAGAGACTCCCCGTCCTGTAACACTGCCCGGGGCAGAGACTCCCCGCCCTGTAACACTGCCCCGGGGCAGAGACTCCCTCTCCCGTAACACTGCCCCGGGGCAGAGACTCCCTCTCCCGTAACACTGCCCCGGGGCAGAGACTCCCCGCCCTGTAACACTGCCCCGGGGCAGAGACTCCCCGCCCTGTAACACTGCCCGGGGCAGAGACTCCCCGTCCTATAACACTGCCCCGGGGCAGAGACTCCCCGCCCTGTAACACTGCCCTGGGGCAGAGACTCCCTGCCCTGTAACACTGCCCCGGGGCAGAGACTCCCCGTCCCGTAACACTGCCCGGGGCAGAGACTCCCTGCCCTGTAACACTGCCCGGGGCAGAGACTCCCTGCCCTGTAACACTGCCCCGGGGCAGAGACTCCCTGCCCTGTAACACTGCCCCGGGGCAGAGACTCCCCGTCCCGTAACACTACCCCGGGGCAGAGACTCCCCGTCCCGTAACACTACCCCGGGGCAGAGACTCCCCGTCCCGTAACACTGCCCGGGGCAGAGACTCCCCGTCCCGTAACACTGCCCGGGGCAGAGACTCCCCGTCCCGTAACACTGCCCGGGGCAGAGACTCCCCGCCCTGTAACACTGCCCGGGGCAGAGACTCCCCGTCCCGTAACACTGCCCCGGGCAGAGACTCCCCGTCCTGTAACACTGCCCCGGGGCAGAGACTCCCCGCCCTGTAACACTGCCCCGGGGCAGAGACTCCCCGCCCTGTAACACTGCCCGGGGCAGAGACTCCCCGCCCTGTAACACTGCCCGGGGCAGAGACTCCCTGTCCCGTAACACTGCCCCGGGCAGAGACTCCCCGCCCTGTAACACTGCCGCGGGCAGAGACTCCCCGCCGTGTAACACTGCCCCGGGACAGAGACTCCCCGTCCCGTAACACTGCCCCGGGCAGAGACTCCCCGTCCTGTAACACTGCCCGGGGCAGAGACTCCCCGTCCCGTAACACTGCCCGGGGCAGAGACTCCCTGTCCCGTAACACTGCCCGGGGCAGAGACTCCCTGTCCCGTAACACTGCCCGGGGCAGAGACTCCCTGTCCCGTAACACTGCCCCGGGGCAGAGACTCCCCGTCCCGTAACACTGCCCCGGGGCAGAGACTCCCCGTCCCGTAACACTGCCCCGGGGCAGAGACTCCCTGCCCTGTAGCACTGCCCCGGGGCAGAGACTCCCCGTCCCGTAACACTGCCCGGGGCAGAGACTCCCCGCCCTGTAACACTGCCCGGGGCAGAGACTCCCCGCCCTGTAACACTGCCCGGGGCAGAGACTCCCCGTCCCGTAACACTGCCCCGGGGCAGAGACTCCCCGCCCTGTAACACTGCCCGGGGCAGAGACTCCCCGCCCTGTAACACTGCCCGGGGCAGAGACTCCCCGCCCTGTAACACTGCCCGGGGCAGAGACTCCCTGTCCCGTAACACTGCCCCGGGCAGAGACTCCCCGCCCTGTAACACTGCCGCGGGCAGAGACTCCCCGCCGTGTAACACTGCCCCGGGACAGAGACTCCCCGTCCCGTAACACTGCCCGGGGCAGAGACTCCCTGTCCCGTAACACTGCCCGGGGCAGAGACTCCCTGTCCCGTAACACTGCCCGGGGCAGAGACTCCCTGTCCCGTAACACTGCCCCGGGGCAGAGACTCCCCGTCCTGTAACACTGCCCCGGGGCAGAGACTCCCTGTCCCGTAACACTGCCCCGGGGCAGAGACTCCCCGTCCCGTAACACTGCCCCGGGGCAGAGACTCCCCGTCCCGTAACACTGCCCCGGGGCAGAGACTCCCTGTCCCGTAACACTGCCCCGGGGCAGAGACTCCCTGTCCCGTAACACTGCCCCGGGGCAGAGACTCCCCGTCCTGTAACACTGCCCGGGGTAGAGACTCCCCGTCCTATAACACTGCCCCGGGGCAGAGACTCCCCGTCCCGTAACACTGCCCGGGGCAGAGACTCCCTGCCCTGTAACACTGCCCCGGGGCAGAGACTCCCTGCCCTGTAACACTGCCCCGGGGCAGAGACTCCCCGTCCCGTAACACTGCCCCGGGGCAGAGACTCCCCGTCCTGTAACACTGCCCCGGGGCAGAGACTCCCCGCCCTGTAACACTGCCCCGGGGCAGAGACTCCCCGCCCTGTAACACTGCCCCGGGGCAGAGACTCCCCGCCCTGTAACACTGCCCGGGGCAGAGACTCCCCGCCCTGTAACACTGCCCCGGGCAGAGACTCCCTGTCCCGTAACACTGCCCGGGGCAGAGACTCCCTGTCCCGTAACACTGCCCGGGGCAGAGACTCCCTGCCCTGTAACACTGCCCCGGGGCAGAGACTCCCCGTCCCGTAACACTGCCCGGGGCAGAGACTCCCTGTCCCGTAACACTGCCCCGGGGCAGAGACTCCCCGTCCCGTAACACTGCCCGGGGCAGAGACTCCCCGCCCTGTAACACTGCCCCGGGGCAGAGACTCCCCGTCCCGTAACACTGCCCCGGGGTAGAGACTCCCTGTCCCGTAACACTGCCCCGGGGCAGAGACTCCCTGTCCCGTAACACTGCCCCGGGGCAGAGACTCCCCGTCCCGTAACACTGACCCGGGCAGAGACTCCCCGCCCTGTAACACTGACCCGGGCAGAGACTCCCCGTCCTGTAACACTGCCCCGGGCAGAGACTCCCTGTCCCGTAACACTGCCCGGGGCAGAGACTCCCTGTCCCGTAACACTGCCCGGGGCAGAGACTCCCTGTCCCGTAACACTGCCCGGGGCAGAGACTCCCTGCCCTGTAACACTGCCCCGGGGCAGAGACTCCCCGTCCCGTAACACTGCCCGGGGCAGAGACTTCCCGTCCCGTAACACTGCCCGGGGCAGAGACTCCCCGTCCCGTAACACTGCCCCGGGACAGAGACTCCCCGCCCTGTAACACTGCCCGGGGCAGAGACTCCCCGTCCGGTAACACTGCCCGGGACAGAGACTCCCCGTCCCGTAACACTGCCCCGGGGCAGAGACTCCCCGTCCTGTAACACTGCCCCGGGGCAGAGACTCCCCGCCCTGTAACACTGCCCCGGGGCAGAGACTCCCCGTCCCGTAACACTGCCCGGGACAGAGACTCCCCGTCCTGTAACACTGCCCGGGACAGAGACTCCCCGTCCTGTAACACTGCCCGGGGCAGAGACTCCCCGTCCCGTAACACTGCCCCGGGGCAGAGACTCCCCGCCCTGTAACACTGCCCCGGGGCAGAGACTCCCTGTCCCGTAACACTGCCCCGGGGCAGAGACTCCCCGCCCTGTAACACTGCCCCGGGGCAGAGACTCCCCGCCCTGTAACACTGCCCCGGGGCAGAGACTCCCCGCCCTGTAACACTGCCCCGGGGCAGAGACTCCCCGCCCTGTAACACTGCCCCGGGGCAGAGACTCCCCGTCCCGTAACACTGCCCCGGGGCAGAGACTCCCCGCCCTGTAACACTGCCCGGGACAGAGACTCCCCGCCCTGTAACACTGCCCGGGACAGAGACTCCCCGTCCCGTAACACTGCCCCGGGGCAGAGACTCCCTGTCCCGTAACACTGCCCGGGGCAGAGACTCCCCGCCCTGTAACACTGCCCGGGACAGAGACTCCCCGTCCCGTAACACTGCCCGGGGCAGAGACTCCCTGTCCCGTAACACTGCCCGGGGCAGAGACTCGCCCTGTAACACTGCCCGGGGCAGAGACTCCCCGCCCTGTAACACTGTCCCGGGGCAGAGACTCCCCGTCCTGTAACACTGCCCCGGGGCAGAGACTCCCTGTCCTGTAACACTGCCCGGGACAGAGACTCCCCGTCCTGTAACACTGCCCGGGACAGAGACTCCCCGTCCTGTAACACTGCCCCGGGGCAGAGACTCCCTGTCCCGTAACACTGCCCCGGGGCAGAGACTCCCTGTCCCGTAACACTGCCCCGGGGCAGAGACTCCCCGCCCTGTAACACTGCCCCGGGGCAGAGACTCCCCGCCCTGTAACACTGCCCCGGGGCAGAGACTCCCCGCCCTGTAACACTGCCCGGGGCAGAGACTCGCCCTGTAACACTGCCCGGGGCAGAGACTCCCCGTCCGGTAACACTGCCCGGGACAGAGACTCCCCGTCCCGTAACACTGCCCCGGGGCAGAGACTCCCCGTCCCGTAACACTGCCCGGGACAGAAACTCCCCGTCCTGTAACACTGCCCGGGACAGAGACTCCCCGTCCTGTAACACTGCCCCGGGGCAGAGACTCCCTGTCCCGTAACACTGCCCCGGGGCAGAGACTCCCCGCCCTGTAACACTGCCCCGGGGCAGAGACTCCCCGCCCTGTAACACTGCCCGGGGCAGAGACTCGCCCTGTAACACTGCCCGGGGCAGAGACTCCCCGTCCGGTAACACTGCCCGGGACAGAGACTCCCCGTCCCGTAACACTGCCCCGGGGCAGAGACTCCCCGTCCCGTAACACTGCCCGGGACAGAAACTCCCCGCCCTGTAACACTGCCCGGGGCAGAGACTCCCCGTCCTGTAACACTGCCCGGGGCAGAGACTCCCCGTCCCGTAACACTGCCCCGGGGCAGAGACTCCCTGTCCCGTAACACTGCCCGGGACAGAGACTCCCCGTCCTGTAACACTGCCCGGGACAGAGACTCCCCGTCCCGTAACACTGCCCCGGGGCAGAGACTCCCTGTCCCGTAACACTGCCCGGGGCAGAGACTCCCCGCCCTGTAACACTGCCCCGGGGCAGAGACTCCCTGTCCTGTAACACTGCCCGGGGCAGAGACTCCCTGTCCCGTAACACTGCCCGGGGCAGAGACTCCCCGTCCTGTAACACTGCCCGGGACAGAGACTCCCCGTCCTGTAACACTGCCCCGGGGCAGAGACTCCCTGTCCCGTAACACTGCCCGGGACAGAGACTCCCCGTCCTGTAACACTGCCCGGGACAGAGACTCCCCGTCCTGTAACACTGCCCGGGGCAGAGACTCCCTGTCCCGTAACACTGCCCGGGGCAGAGACTCCCCGCCCTGTAACACTGCCCGGGGCAGAGACTCCCTGTCCCGTAACACTGCCCCGGGGCAGAGACTCCCCGTCCTGTAACACTGCCCGGGACAGAGACTCCCTGTCCTGTAACACTGCCCGGGGCAGAGACTCCCCGCCCTGTAACACTGCCCGGGGCAGAGACTCCCCGTCCTGTAACACTGCCCGGGGCAGAGACTCCCCGTCCCGTAACACTGCCCGGGGCAGAGACTCCCTGTCCCGTAACACTGCCCGGGACAGAGACTCCCCGCCCTGTAACACTGCCCGGGGCAGAGACTCCCTGTCCCGTAACACTGCCCCGGGGCAGAGACTCCCCGTCCCGTAACACTGCCCCGGGGCAGAGACTCCCCGCCCTGTAACACTGCCCCGGGGCAGAGACTCCCCGCCCTGTAACACTGCCCGGGGCAGAGACTCCCCGCCCTGTAACACTGCCCCGGGGCCATGCAGAGAGGCTCAGGGCCGGCCCAGCGGTCCTCTCCCTGGCTCTCCCGGCTCCGGCTGTCTCTCCCCATCAGACAGGCTGGAGCCGGCCCCGCTCTAATCCCGCTTTAATCATTTCCAGCAGGAGATTGCACTGAACCCGGCTGGGCCCTCCGAAGTGAGCCCCGCACCACGTGGTGCCCCCGCCGGCAGGACAGAGCGCTGGGGCTCGGGGGCCATGGATGCTCCTTGCATTCAGGAGCCGCGGGGCCCTGAACCTGCCCCTTCCCCCTCCCCCCTCCCATCCCGCCCGTCTGGGCCTCAAGCAGATCAGTTACACCGGGTGCCCCCTTGATCCCACTTGGCCCTGCCCCTAAATCCAGCTGCACCCGGTGCAAGGACCCTCTGGACAGTTTGGGGTTCACTCCTGCCACCCCCACCGAAGTTAAGTGATCCCGGGGCCTGCCCCACCTCCCCCTACCGCCATAGACTCGGGTGGGGGGTCCCTCTTGCTGATACGGGTCGTGCATCCCTGTCTCCTTTTGGGCACCTCCGGGCAGGCTGGCACTAGGTCTGTGTGAGGGATTCGTCTCTGCTGCTGGAGATGGTGATGCCCTAGAGATGGGCAGCTGCCAGAGAGGCCCGGCCGTGGTCCCCGTAGTGGAGGGGACGGTCCATTCAGCTCCATCCTGAACCCCGGCCCCTGCCCATCCCCTGATTCTGTCTTGCAAGATGCTTCCGCCAGGCAGGCCTCGTGTAGACGTTCCCCACCCGGCTCCGCGTCCCCGTCCTTGGACCCTAGCCGGAGCAACGCACCCCAAGTTTCATAGGGGCCCAGCCCCCATTAGGCACTAGGCCATTGAGCGTCTCAGTGAGCAAGCTGGCCAGCATTCAAGGGGTTAACCCACTTGCTTGGCAGGGTGCTCTAGGGGAGGACTGATGGGAGCTGGAGATGCCTTGGGGAGAGGCAGCTGCACTGGGGGCACGGCAGGGGGAGAGGGCAGCTCCCCACATCCGCTAGCAGCGGGCACAGGCCGAGCTGCTGCTCCCTGGGGATTTCATTTCTCTGCCCATCACCCTTTCCCGAGGGGCAGACGAGCTGGGTCCCGCACGCGCTGACCGGAGCCGGCTGCCCAGCCCCCTGGCCTGGCCTCCGCGGGGGGCTGGAAATGGGGGGTGGGGGAAACCCTTGTTTTTCTAAGGGCTCTTTTCTGGGCCGAGCAGCCCAAGGCCCCGAGTCTGAGGCAGACGAGCCGGCGGTGGATGGGGGTGAGGCAAAACTGAGCCCAGTCAATGCCCCGCTCTTTACAGGCATGGGGGTCCGTGCCCGCGCCAATTCCTGCACCCAGGCCCTTGCCTGTTGGGGGTACCAGGTGTCCCGGGGATTAGACTCGTCCTTTGTGGGTGGGAGGGGTTGAAGAGAACCCAGGAGTCCTGGCTCCCTGTCCCATACTTCCCCCCATTAGATCACACTCCCTCATCCAGCTGAGGATAGAACCCAGGCGTCCTGGCTCCCTGTCCCATGCTTCCCCCCATTAGATCACACTCCCTCATCCAGCTGAGGATAGAACCCAGGAGTCCTGGCTCCCTGTCCCATGCTTCCCCCCATTAGATCACACTCCCTCATCCAGCTGAGGATAGAACCCAGGAGTCCTGGCTCCCTGTCCCATGCTTCCCCCCATTAGATCACACTCCCTCATCCAGCTGAGGATAGAACCCAGGCGTCCTGGCTCCCTGTCCCATGCTTCCCCCCATTAGATCACACTCCCTCATCCAGCTGAGGATAGAACCCAGGAGTCCTGGCTCCCTGTCCCATGCTTCCCCCCATTAGATCACACTCCCTCATCCAGCTGAGGATAGAACCCAGGCGTCCTGGCTCCCTGTCCCATGCTTCCCCCCATTAGATCACACTCCCTCATCCAGCTGAGGATAGAACCCAGGCGTCCTGGCTCCCTGTCCCATGCTTCCCCCCATTAGATCACACTCCCTCATCCAGCTGAGGATAGAACCCAGGAGTCCTGGCTCCCTGTCCCATGCTTCCCCCCATTAGATCACACTCCCTCATCCAGCTGAGGATAGAACCCAGGAGTCCTGTGTCCACCGGATCCCTGGTGAGCAGCCCGGTGCGCCCGCCCCCCTGCACAGCACCGGAGTGCCTGAGCCCCCCGGCCCTCACCCCCACCCTGCGCCCACAGCCTGGCCCCTCCCTGGCCTATCCAACTGGGGGTCTGTGGCGCGAGGCCCGCTGGGTGCTGGGGGTACTGACGGGTCAGAGGGTCAGCGCCCTGCCCTGCCTGCCTGCAATGGGGGGGCTGGGGGGCTGCAGGGCAAACGGGCAATGGCCCTAACGAGGCCCCCGGCAGCAAAGGCCAGTGAGCCCAGGGGTGGAGAAACCTTTCGGGGGTTCAGAATTCTGCGGGGGGGCCGGGTAGGGAAGACCGCGCTTGGCCCCGCCCCCATCCAACCCCTCACACTTCACACCCCCTGACTGCCCCCCTCAGAACCTCCGACCCATCCAACCCCCCTTCCTTGTCCCCTGATTTCCCCCTCCAGGGACCCCCCGCTCTAACTTCCCCCCCAGACCCCACCCCTTATCTAGCCCCCCTGGGCTCTGTTCCCTGACTGCCCCCTCCTGAGACCCCCCAAAACCCTAACCAGCCCCACCCCCGGACCCCACCACCTAAGCCCCCCCTCAACTTGCTTACCTGCTCAGCCGGATGTGGGGCCCCGCGGCTCACCGCGCTCAGCCCGGCACCCTGGGCCACTGGCCCCGCCCTGCGGGCTGGATAAAAATGGTTGGCGGGTCACATGCGGCCCGTGGGCTGTAGTTTGCCCACCCCTGGCCTAGAGGCTGGGGTGATGGGCACAGAGCAGGAGCCTGGTCTCGGCTTCAGGGCTGGATCCCACCCTCCCTGGGGTGCGGGGGGTTTGCTTCACCCCTTGCAGAGCTGGGCAGGGAGCAAACTGCAGAGCTTTGCCTGCAACCCCCCAACCCAGGGGCTGTTTGGCCGGGGGGGGGGGGGAGTCTAGGTCTTCTCGCCAGTAGCGCTCCACGCGCTGGATGAAGGAGTCAGGCTCGTTAGCCCACATCCAGTTGGGGAAACCGAGGCACGGAGATCACCCCGGTCACCCCATGGCAGAGCAGGGCATGCCCCCTTCTCCAGCATCTCGGCAGTGAGGCACAGGGCGGCCCTTGGAGGCTGTGACCTGGGGAGTCCGGTATCCCCGGGTGTGGGGCAATGGGGAGATTTGGCCTTCGGGCCTTTGTGCCCAGAGTGACCCGTTAGATTTGGTGAAACCCTCAGACCCGTTGGCTCCCGATACTGGGGGTCTGTGGCCTCGTCTGCCAGTGAGGGGCGCCCCGTGACGTGGGACACTGAAAAGGGGCTGACCAGGGCGCTGCGGGAGAGGCCTGCGCAGGTCCCACGGCCGGAGCCAGCTCCACGGGGCTGAGTCACTGGGGATCAACGAGTCGAAATGTGAACCCCGGTGGCCTGGTCACATTCCAAGTGGCTACGACCTGGACTGTGCTCCTGACTCAACAGGATCCGCTGCGTATCTCAGCCGCGGGGTGTCAGCTCCCAGGGGATGTGGCCAGGCAGCAGGTGTGTCACACCCCAGAGGAAGCTGCATTTCATTGATGGCTCAGGTGAGTCTTTGTAGGGAGTTTGTGGAGACACGTAGATACGTTCATTCCGAACGAATCCATCTATCCGGCTCTTATGCAGGCGCCACCCCCCTTGGTGATCGTTCTCAGCCAATGGGAGCTGCAGAGCCAGCACTTGGAGCGGGGCAGTGCGAGGAGCCCCCTGGCCGTCCCGGCCCGTAGAACCTGCCTTAGCCCTGCTGTGCCACTAGCCAGACCTTTAACAGCCCAGTCAGTGCTGCTGACCAGAGCGGCCGGGGTCCCGTTCCAGTCGAAAACCAGACACCTGCCAGCGTCCGTCCGCGGGCTCTCAGCCCAGGCTGGGGGGCGGGGGGGGGGGATCCCAGGCTGGGTGTGTGTGTGTGTGTGTGTGCGGGGGGGGGGGGTTAGACTGTGCTGGGTACACAGGATTGGGTCATGGGAGGGGGCTGAGGGACACAGCAGCTGAGTGTAATATCTGGGAAGGCAGAACGTGGCCAGCGGTTCCCGGCCTGGCTGGGAGGGTCCCACGGTCCCTGTGCCAAGGCCAGGTTGGGGGGGGGGGGGGAGGAGGAAGATCAGCCAAGCCAGGCCCCAACTGAGCCAGCACCAGGCATGTGCTGTGATGGCACCGGGCCCGGGCATCAGCCCAGCGGGCCCATGGGGAGGGGTGGCCACAGAGGAGGCTGGCAGGTTCCCCTCTCCTGCCACCTGCGCCCCGTGCCCAGGGTATGAGCTGGGCTGAGTGGGCCCCTGGGGGAGCAGGACAAGCAGACCCCACTGGGTTCCTTGTGTCTCTCCCCTGGGCTGGCTGGAGCCCTGAGGCCTCGGTGAGGGACGAGTGCCCCTAGCAGAGCAGCGGGCCCAGGCATTGCCCCAGGCGCTCTGCGGTGCCCTGCGTTGGCGTCGGGCGGGTCATCCTTGTGCGTGACGCCAGCCGAGACCTCGTCCCCGCAGGAGCCCTCGGGCACTCGCCAACCCTCCTGCCCCCGGGAGATGCCCCCCTGTGCCCAGCACGGATGCCCACTTCTCACCACCCAGCGGGTCAGCAGCCTGCCCGACGCCCCTCAAGCCTGCTTCCCCAAACAGCTGCTGAGCCTGGAGAAGTGTCGTCACCAGCTGGCCTGCCTCCGTCTGGGGCCCGGCTGGCTGAGCTCTGCCTCCCCCTGACCCTGCGGCCCAGGATCACCCACGTCGGTGGCGTCTCCTGCCCAGAGCAGCTGGGCTCCGGCCGCCAGGGCTCACAGACAGAGGGGGGTGGAGCACTCTGTTCCCCGCCACCCGCCCTGGCTGGCAAAGAAACGTTGGGGCTCTCCGGGGAAAGAGCCACAAACCCGGCTTGCCGAGCAGACCCAGGAAGTCAGAGGCCTGTACGTACTGAGACAGCCCCAGCGTGGCCTTCGGGGAAGGCCCCTGCTCCCAAGGCTGGCACCAGGCCGAGGTACCAGCTGCGGGTCCCTGATTCCGAGCTGCCCAGCCCTGGCACAAAGGGCAGCTCGGGATTAGGGCGGTGGACAGGGTGCAGCGGAGCTCTGCTCCTGCCCTGCCCTCTCTGCATGCCAGGGGTGGATGGCTGGTGCAGGAGGTGCCAGCTTTCCAGTGGTGGGGAGTTCCCCGCCCCCCCAAGAGGGAGTTTCCCACTGGCCATCTCCAGCTGTTTTAATGCCACTTTGTGCTGGATAATTGGGTTCGTTATTTTTGCCGAGCGCGGATCAATCCCGTGGCTGGCGTGGTGGGCAAGGCTAGTCAATGAGCAGATCACAGGCAGAGCGAGGAAGCCTGGCCTTGGGGATAAGGGACTGAGCTGGGACCCAGGAGATCCTACCTCTGACACAAATTCTCTGCGTGCCCTTGGGCAAGTCATTTCAGCTCGGAGCCTCAGTTGCCCCATCTGTCATTTGGGGATAACAAGCTGAACTGTCCGCTTCAACTACCAGCGCTCTGTCTGTCCAGCCCTAGCGCGCTGGAGCCCTGCTGGAGTACGAATGCTAAAGAACAATCCAAGGCTGCGGTAGAAGCAGGAAATTGTAGTTTCTCCCAACACCACCCTGTTGCTGCCCCGGGTCTGCACTCAAGAGCGCGAAGGAGCCCGTGGGGTCTTTCCAAACGCCCTGGAGGGCTGGGCCTTCTTGGCCAGCGTTCTCCTTAATAACAGCCCTGTGCGGCGTGTGGGGTTCTTATTAACCTCTGGCTGCTTTCTAGTTGGCGCGTGAGCCCTAATTAGGGAGACAGGCCAATGACAGGGAGACGAGAGCTAATTGCGGCTTTGCAGGTGCATCCCGTGTTCGCCCGCGCACAGCCGAGGGAAGCAGACCACGGCACCGACCTGGCCTTGCCCGGAGACGTCCTCAGATAAGGCAGAGGAGGACGACGGAGGCGTTCTAGGGAGGGAAAGGGGGGCGGGGAGGCCCTGCCGGATCAGTGCCCCCGATCAGCAGCGGAAATAAAGGTAATTCGTGGCCCTGCTCATGTTGCCACCGGCTGATGGGCGAGGAGCGGGGGAGGGCAGGAGATGGGGTGCTCCCAGCCTACAGGTCATGGGGGGGGGGGGTCCTGAGCTCGGCTCTCTGGGTTACTTGGCTACCTCCTGGGCCGTCAGTGCTGGGGTGTCTCCATGGCTCTGGAGAACAAGGGCCCCTCCATGGGGTGTCACGTTTCCACTTTCCGGACGTTTCCACTTGCAGGACCAGCGGCACCTTTGTGGCCAGGAGGCCGGGCTTAATCTGTGCCAGGCAGAGCCCCGGCACCTCCGGGCCTGGCCGTTCAGAGTGCGGCACCTCCGGGCCTGGCCGTTCAGAGCGCGGCACCTCCGGGCCTGGCCGTTCAGAGCCCCGGCACCTCCGGGCCTGGCCGTTCAGAGCCCCGGCACCTCCGGGCCTGGCCGTTCAGAGCCCCGGCACCTCCGGGCCTGGCCGTTCAGAGCCCCGGCACCTCCGGGCCTGGCCGTTCAGAGTGCGGCACCTCCGGGCCTGGCCGTTCAGAGCCCCGGCACCTCCGGGCCTGGCCGTTCAGAGCCCCGGCACCTCCGGGCCTGGCCGTTCAGAGCCCCGGCACCTCCGGGCCTGGCCGTTCAGAGCCCCGGCACCTCCGGGCCTGGCCGTTCAGAGTGCGGCACCTCCGGGCCTGGCCGTTCAGAGCGCGGCACCTCCGGGCCTGGCTGTTCAGAGCCCCGGCACCTCCGGGCCTGGCCGTTCAGAGCCCCGGTACCTCCGGGCCTGGCCGTTCAGAGCCCCGGCACCTCCGGGCCTGGCCGTTCAGAGCCCCGGCACCTCCGGGCCTGGCAATTTGTAGTCCTGGCTCCTCCGGGTCTGGCGGGTCAGAGCCTGGCACCTCCGGGCCTGGCAATTTGTAGTCCTGGCTCCTCCGGGTCTGGCGGGTCAGAGCCTGGCACCTCTGGTTTTCCTGCATCGGATCTGAATGTAAAGAAAATTGCTTGAGCCGGGGCACGTCTTTAATTTCAAGTGAAGCCCTGGCAGGAGGGGGAGTTATTGACACGACCTCCTTTGGGAGCTGGTTTTATTGATCACCTCCTGCGCTGGGGGGTGGCAAGCTGCTGTGAGGGTCCAGATGAAAATTCTGGCATTTGTGTGGGCACGGCCGCAGAACCCACCCCCGGGAGCCAGGAGTCACAAAACAACCTTACACACTTTGCTGCACCGCTGTCCCTGGTGTGTTCCTTCCAGAAGCGCCCAGGCAGGCAGGGGTTAGGGAGGCGGCTGTTTGGGGTGGTGTTATTCACTAGGTGTGTTGTGGTTAGTGTCCTCGTCCTGGGCCAGGACCCCACTGTGCAAGGCGCTGTACAAAGGGACTGCCCTTGCCTCTCCCCTGCGCTGCCAGGTTCAGCTGGCCCAAGCAACAGGCTCCTTCAGCTTTAGCTCTTGCTAGCTGGCTCATTATATGGAACGATTGGGCAGCCTCTGGACTGATGTTTGCACTAGGTGATTGGTCATCTGAATCACATGATGTTATTTCTTCGCCCTGATGGGGTGACTCATGGGGGAATTTCAAGATGGCAGGTCAAGGGGCTGAGACCGGGTTCAACGCCTGGCTCTGCTGCAGACCCACTTCAACTGTCTGTGCCTTGGTTTCCCCATCTATAACACGAGGGCAATGATCCCTCCCGGCCTCCCAGGGATGATGTGAGAGGAAGCCATGGACTCCCAGACTCGCAGCAATGGAGGCCATGTAAGGGCCCAGTCAGACAGACGTTCTTTCTTCTCTGGTGGTACCCAGAACTCTCCAAACACCTGGAAGACTGAAGGGCTGTTGTGGTTTTGTTGTTTCCTGTTGCTGACCCAGCTGATCTGCCATTGGTGCCAGAAGTGGGATTCCATCCAATGAGCAGCATCGCACCCGAGACCCTCCTGACATGACTGGTGGAGCAGCAGCAGCAGCAGCAATTTATGTGGCAACAGCAACTCCACCTGCAACAGTTTACACAGCCGCAGCAGGAGGTGCTCATTCTCCCTGTTTCGTGTACCACGGGCCGCTAATCACAGAGATCTGCTGCAGCTGGCATTGTAGCCATGTGCACACAGACTGACTGCCTGGTTCCGCCTCCAAATGCCTCCCTCTTGCAACCCATGCTTCTCCCTCCGAGTTCCAGGCAAGTGTCTCTACTGCCAGGCCAGAGTCTAGCAGGAAAGCAAGGACTGTGGGGCTGCCCAACTCTAGAAGCTGTAGCAAATTAAATTAATGGGCAGCAGGTTTATAAAAAATAAAAGGAAATTCTTCACACAGTGCACAGTCAACCTGTGGAACTCCTTGCCAGAGGAGGCTGTGAAGGCCAGGACTATAACAAAACTGGATAAATTCTATAACAGAACTGGATAAAAGAGAACTGGATAAATTCATGGAGGTTAAGTCCATGAATGGCTGTTACTCAGGATGGGTAAGGAATGGTGTCCCCAGCCTCTGTTTCTCAGGGTGGGGGTGGGGGTGGATGGCAGGAGAGAGATCACCTGTTAGGTTCACTCACTCTGAGGCACCTGGCATTGCCAGGACACTGGGCTGGATGGACCTTTGGGCTGACCCAGGACGACTGTTCTTATGTGCTAGCAATGGGCCCTTTGATTGCCTTGGGCAGGGGGAGCCGGTCGCGCCAGGGGACACCATTAGATGTTAGTGAAAGAAAGTGTCTAGCCTGACCCACCAGTGCCCAAGGCCACCCCTATTGTGGGACTGATTGGCACAGCTAGTGGGTAATGAGTTCCTTGCCATGCCCAGGTGGGCATCCCCAAAGAAAGGCCAAACCACCAAGGAACGTCTGTCTGCATCTCAACTTGTTTCCTTGAGAAAGCTGGGGGTTAAGGGAACTCCGTCCTTCGGCCCCTGTGGTGGGAACAGAGAAACAGCCCCAGCTATGTGGGCATGTGGAGGGGGAAGGTCTGTGCCAAAGGGGTGTGGAGTGGCATCGCCTGGCACTTTCCAGGGCTGGGCTAGAACCCAGGACGCGTTTCCCTGTTTGTTTGGGTTGCAGCCGCGGCCGGCGGAGCTGGGTTTCTTCCACTGCTGTCGCTTAAAGTGCTCCAGGAATAAAACCTCACGGGGGAAACTGGCGGACTAATGGGTTGGTTCTTGAGCACTGTGCCAGCTGCCCTGCTCCCATGGCTGGCCCGGGTGTGAAAAACCACCCCAGCTCCAAACGCCTTCCACTCCCAGCAGGGCTCCAAACCTCCCCGTCTCTTCTTTTTACCCACCCATTATTTACATCCTCCTGTCTCTCCTTTCCAGCCCCTTACTCACACATCAGCTGTTAGTCCCACAGCTCAACTTTCCCAGGGCGGGGCTTGCTTCCAGGGGGAGCTCCCCCAAAGCGTGGGTCTGGTGGCCCTCAGGGTTCGCTTATTCACTTAGACTTTTGTGGGTTTTCCCCCTTAATCCTGCACTGGCTGCGGCGGTTACCTTCTCCCTGAAATAGAAATTGTCCATGTTCTTTAGCAGCTGTAAATAGCGTCTGGATCTGAAGGTGATGGAGGCTTTTAAAAAGGCTTCAAATAGACCCTGGATTTGTATTTGTTTCTTTCTAAGTAGCTGAAATCCTGCTAGCGAATTTGCTCTTGGCCCGTGCGAAGCCAGCACTGCGGATTTACACCCGCTGAGAATCTGGGCTTGTAATTAATTCAGACTTGAGAGCGTGCGGCTAATTTGTAGCAAATCATTTGTTCAAGTCATTTCACCTTCGGTTCCCCTGTTAGTGGACTGTGAAGAGACTGTGAAATTCTTTCATTTATTTATTGTTCAAAATTATTCACATTTCTCCAGCTGATAATTCTGGCAGACTCGTCCCAAATTGCCAGTTGCAGAGGTTTGTTAATTGCATTGTGTGAGTTAATTATGGGATAACGAATCACAGCGCTTGGCACTCACTTTGCATTCTTCCTGCGTGGATCTCAAAGTACTGGTTGAAAAAGGGTGGATACCATTACCCCCATTTCCCTGATGGAGGAAACTGAGTCACAGAGAGGCAGAGCAATTTGCTGAAGGCCAGGCTTTGAGTCAACAGCCGAGTCCTGTAGCGCAGTTTGTGTTGGCTTATGTAATCAGCCACCCCCATGTGAAATGCGGATTGCAAATATGACAACTGCATATAGGATCTGACATTCCCGTCGGGCATACTGGGTGTTGGGCGGCACTAATCTCGAAGACAAACAATCCCATGTGATTTACGTAACTCACCGCAACAGCCGGCATGTCCAGTTACAGCCTTGATTGTAATAGTCACAAATTTGTATTTCACGCTGCGGCGGTTAGTTACATGAGGCCTCCAGCCAGCAGATGCAAACGAAGACACGTGATTTGTGAAACCCAGTGGGAATGTGACAACTGAATGTCAACTCTGAAATTCACCTTCTGAGAAGAGTCAAGATTAAAACTGGCTGGTCGGAAGCAGAGCTCTGTGTTCGCACTTTCCAGGGAGTGATGATGGAATCAAGATTCACTTCTGAACTCGAATATTTGGGGAGTCGGAAATGTTCACTGTTTATGGGTCACTGCACAGCGTGGCTACTGGTAGGTAACAGACATCCAAAAAAGTAGCTCTCTACCACTTCAGATAGTGGAGGCTCTCCTTTGGCTGTGTGCAGTATAGGGCTTGTGTCACACAGGTGAGCAGTTCTGATTCCATCCAGCAGAGGGCAGTAGGATGAATATATGCCAGTCAGTCCTTATCTATCTCACAGGAGTGGTGTGTGGATTGAAGTTTTCCTCTGGTGTTGGTAAAGTGTGGAATAAATTCTGAATATTATTAATGCTCAAGGCTCAGCCCAACAGCCGTTAACTTATACTAGCCTGCGACAGGGGCTTCTTTGCTGCCCGGAGACATGATCTCTGGCCCAAAACACTCGCGACTCATCGCATGAATGTCACCAGCAAGCCATGGTGCAAGTAGATTTTAATTCTGACTGGCAGCGGTTACTGAGGAGCTATATTGTTCTTCTTCCGGGAGGCCTGCAGCTGTGGGGTGCCCCCGGTAGTACCTTCTGCCGGGCTGCTGTTGGCTTGACTAAGCTAAGCAGAGCCAGAAGGGGTTTACTGCATGGAGGGGAGACAGAGCCCATCATGGGTGAGTCAACAGGGGTGCTCTGCTCTCCCAGTGAGTGCTGCCCTGCCTTGGGGGTGATGCAGGGAGGGGGCACTTGGCCCTCCCTGGGGTGCCCGGAGCTGTTGCCCTCTTAACAAGGCAAAGGGGGGGGGGACATTTTGCCCTGGAGCCGGGGTGGGTGTGAATGTCTGTGGCTGACCCTGCTCCCAGATGCTTTCTCCCTGGGGCAGCTTCCCCGGAGTTTGGGATTCCTCCTCCCCAGGGGTGCAGGCCACCCCCTGGTCCCAGTGTGGTGAAGAGGGTCTGCTCAGATGCTGGGGGGCTGTGACACCTGCCTTAGAGGGGAACGGCTTTGGGGGCAGCTTTGTACAGCACCTGACACAATGGGGTCAGCCCGGTACATGGGGGGGGGGGGAGTGCTACCATAATACACACAATAAATGGGCACTAACAAAATCCTGGGGCCTCTCTTCCGCATAGCAGGCTCCGATGGTCTCCTGCCCCTAAAGCGCCCCCAGGGGAGGGCTAGTGTGGGGGGGCGGGGCTGTCTCCGGGGCCGGGCTCCGCCTGTAGGGACCCCCCCGAGTCGGGCCCCTCCCCAGCTGCGGCTCGTGGGCGGTGCCCGCCCCGCTGGGGGGGCTCTAGGGGGGTGGAGGCGGCGGGCGGAGCCTGGCGCTGGGGGCTCCGGCGGGGGTGGGAGCGCGGGGCGGCCGAGGGGAGCGAGCGGAGCCGCCCTGGCCCGGGACGGGAGCGGAGCGCGGAGCCGGGGGGCGCCGGTGAGTGGCCGGGAGGGTCCCGGGGTCGGGGGGGAGGAGTTTGGGGGAGTTGGGGAGACGATGGGCGGGAGTTTTGCCGGATGTTGGGGCGGTGGGGGAGGAGTTGGGGGGGATGTTGGAGGGGGGGGTTTTGGGGGAGTTGTGGGGGGATGTTGGGGCGGTGGGGGAGGAGTTGGGGGGGATGTTGCGGCGGTGGGGGGGAGTTTGGGGGGAGTTGTGGGGGGATGTTGGGGCGGCGGGGGAGGAGTTGGGGGGGATGTTGCGGCGGTGGGGGGGAGTTTGGGGGGAGTTGTGGGGGGATGTTGGGGCGGTGGGGAGGAGTTTGGGGGAGTTGGGGGGATGTTGGGGCGGCGGGGGAGGAGTTGGGGGGGATGTTGGGGCGCTGGGGAGGAGTTTGGGGGAGTTGGGGGGATGTTGGGGCGGCGGGGGAGGAGTTGGGGGGATGTTGCGGCGGTGGGGGGGAGTTTGGGGGGAGTTGTGGGGGGATGTTGGGGCGGTGGGGAGGAGTTTGGGGGAGTTGGGGGGATGTTGGGGCGGCGGGGGAGGAGTTGGGGGGGATGTTGGGACGCTGGGGAGGAGTTTGGGGGAGTTGCGGGGATGTTGGGGCGGCGGGGGAGGAGTTGGGGGGGATGTTGCGGCGGTGGGGGGGAGTTTGGGGGGAGTTGTGGGGGGATGTTGGGGCGGTGGGGGGGAGTTTGGGGGAGTTGTGGGGGGATGTTGGGGCGCTGGGGGAGGAGTTTGGGGGGAGTTGTGGGGGGATGTTGGGGCGGCGGGGGAGGAGTTGGGGGGGATGTTGGGGTGGTGGTGGGGGAGTTTGGGGGAGTTGTGGGGGGATGTTGGGGCACTGGGGGGGAGTTTGGGGGAGTTGTGGGGGATGTTGGGACGGCGGGGGAAGAGTTTGGGGGAGTTGTGGGGGGATGTTGGGGCGGTGGGGGAGGAGTTTGGGGGAGTTGGGGGGGATGTTGGGGCAGCGGGGGAGGAGTTTGGGGAAGTTGTGGGGGGATGTTGGGACAGCGGGGGAGGAGTTTGGGGGGATGTTGGGGGGGATGTTGGGATGGCGGGGGAGGAGTTTGGGGGAGTTGGGGGGGATGTTGGGATGGCGGGGGAGGAGTTTGGGGGGGATGTTGGGGCGGTGGGGGAGGAGTTTGGGGAGTTGGGGGATGTTGGGGCAGCGGGGGTGAGGAGTTTGGGGAGATGGGGGAAGCGGTGTGGGGGGATGTTGGGGTGGTGGGGTGAGGAGTTTGGGGGGATGTTGGGGTAGTGAGGGGCAGAGTTTGGGGGGAGTTGTGGAGGGATGGGAGTGTTGAGGGGGGGTTCAGGGCCATAGGGTGTGAGGGGAGGAATTTGGGGCAATGGGGGGCAGAGTTTGGGAGGAGTGGGGGATGGGGCATGTTGGGGGGCAGTGGGTTTGGAGATTGGGGTGAAGGGCTGGGACCTGCGGTGAGTGGGGTGTTTATGGGGGTCACTGTTGGGGAAAGTGGGGGGTTGCTGGGTATCTGGGGGAGGCCCCGGGGCAGGGGTCCCCGATCCCAGCGGCCAGGCCCCATCCCCTGGGTTCGGCTCAGGAGGGGGATTTATGGCGGAAGCAGCCCCTGTGCCTCTCCCTTTGGGTTAAAAGCCATAAGGGACCTGGGCCAGCCAGACCTCCCTTCCCCCGGCCCCGGCCTGGCCTTCTACCTGGGCAGGGGCTGGCCCGCTGTGGCATGTGGATCTGTTCGGGTTAGGGGAGCCTCGTTCTCTGCCCCTTCCCAGGGGGCTGCCTCTCCTCTCACTTTGCGGCCCTGTGCGGACCCCTGCGGTGCAGCGGGACAGGCGGTTCGGTGCTCACGACGGCGGAGAGTCGGGCGAGTTGTTTCGGGCCGGACTGGAGTCCTTCCCTCGCCTCTCGCTCCGCAGGCCGGGGTGGAAAGCGAGTCTGGAGCCGAGTCCTCCAGAGCAGAGAGTCTCGCTCCGGAAGCTTCGTCTGGGGAGTTTCAGCCACGAGTGGGGCTGGCAGGGTGCCCGGGGGAGGCTGGGGAAAGCGCTGTAGGGGGATGCGTCGAGTACACCCGGATCTGGCTTTCACCTCCGCTCCTCTGCTCGCCGGCCAGCTTTGGCTGTCCCGACAACGCACGGTTAATGCCGCGCTGCAGCCAGCCCCGGATTTCGAGCCGACGCCAGCTGCGTCGTGAGCCGGTCACTGAGCACAACTTAATATGCCTGTTTGCGGCCGGAGCTGGAAGGTCTGAGGGGATCTGTAATGTGATTCTTGGATTGGGAAGGCTGGCGGCGGGGAGCGGGGGGAGGAAGCTGTGACCTGCTCATAATGATGCCAGCTGGAAGGAGGAAAATCTCACAGTCCTTCCTCTGGCTTCCTGCTTTGTTGCCCAGCAAGGAAACCAGCCCCCTTTTCCCCACCCAACTGCTGCCTGTGGGGCTGGTGCAGAGCCCACGGAGGCCCATGGAGGTCCGGTTGCCATTAAACGTCAGGGAGGCCTGTAGGGCGGGCAGCAGGGCAGTGGGGAAACGTGACCGGATTCCCACGTGGCGACATGCACGTGGGATCCAAGTCCCGAGCAGGAGAGAGACATGCGGCGAGAGGCAGTCCTGCCCCCACGCGCGTTCTGATCAGCTGGGGAGGATGTTTTGGTGTGACGTTGGAGCCATAGGCGTCAACTTGAAATGGCCAGTGGTTTGTTATTGCAGCCTTGTGAGCTGATCTCATCAGACGTTCTCCTGTGCAGACAGGCTTCTCCGGCGGGTTCTCATTCCTTTCTGAAGCCTGGCTGCGTTCCCCTTCTCATTTCTCCTCCGTGTGTCTCTCTCTCCCCCACCGCCTCCCTTCCCTCCAGCGGGGTCACGCCGCTGAGGCATGCACAGCTTGATGTGGGGACACAGCCCGGCCAGCTTTCGGCTTCGTTGGCATGAGCGCGTGACGATGCCTAGAGGAAACCTGCCCTGCTCCCCGTAGCACAAATTTTACTAGGGAAAACGACACCCACTGTTTGGCGGCAGTTACATTTATTGCTTGTGTTGTTCTTTGGTCTCGGAGTCTGGCGGCTTGGGTGGGGAATTCAAACTCGGAGCAGCGGGAGGTGCAGGGAGTGGGAGAACTGGCGCCTCAGCAGCTGTGTGGAAAACCTGAAGGTAGAAAATAGTGTGTATGTGTGTGTATATGTGGGGAGGCGCGGTTGTATGCATGTGTGTGCATTGCTCCTATGCTTGGATTGTCAATTCTAGTATCAGCAGGGTTCTGAACATCAACCAGGCACCTCCGAGCCTGAGGAATAAACCTGGTAGCCCTAGGCAGAGAAGAAAAACCAGCAGGGAATATGTTTTCCCAAGCAGTTTCAGAGTGAAATTAACATGATTCTTGTCAGTTTCCCTTCTGCCTGGGGTTCTCAAGAGTTGTTGTGACACTGACCAGAGTCTTGTCAGTTTCACGCTGCTGCTGCTGCTGCTGCTGCTGCTTCAGAAACTTCTGAGCAGCTGCAGAGGTGAGCTGTCTGTCTGCAGACTCAGGCTTCATCAGGATGCTCGGAAGGCTTTCTTTGAGGCCATAAGGGCTAGAAACTCACTCAAATGTTCCAAATTCACACAGCACACGTTAAAAACTGGCTAACTGATGGGTCTCAATATGCAACAGGGAATCCTCATTGACTGAGTCAATTTCCATTGGGGTCTGCCGGGATCAGTTCTTGGTCCTAGACTTTTGAACATCAAAATCATCACTGATAAAGGTTGCAGATGACACAACACTTGGGGGAATGATAAATAACGAAGTGGACAGGTCACTGATTCAGATCGATCTAGATCACTTGGTCAACTGGGCGCAAGGAAGCCGTCTGCATTTTAACGCAGCTAAATGTAAATGTATACATCTGGGACAAAGAACGCTGACCATGCTTATAGGGCGGGGGATTCTGTCCTGGGAAGCAGTGACTCTGAAAACGATTTCGGGCTTTGGTGAATAATCAGGTGAATCAATGAGATCCTGGGTTCACACACAGGGGAAGCGTGAGGAGCAGGGAGGTTATTTTACCTCTGGATTTGGCACGGATGCGACCGCTGCTGGGATCCCGTGTCCAGTTCTGGTGCCAGCAGCTCAAGAAGGATGTTGAGGGGTCAGAGAAGATCCACAGGAATGGTGAAAGGGTTAGAAAACCTGCCTGATAATGACAGACTCCAGGAGCTTGATCTGCGTAACTTAACAAGGAGAAGGCCCCCGGGTGATTTGATTACAGTCTATAAAGAACCGACCCGGGGAGGAAGTCTCTACTACAGCTCTGCAGTCTAGCAGAGAAAGGTGTCAAACGATCCGGAGACTGAACGTTGTAGCTAGACAATTCCCGACTGGAAATAAGATGGACGTTTTGGACCGTGAACGTGAGTAACCATTGGAGCAATTTCCCAAAGGTAGACACGGCTTCTCTCTCACTAACTGTTTGTAAACCAAGAGTGAGGTTTTCTAAAAGATCTGCTGTCGGAGTTGTTTGGAGGCAGGTCTCTGGCCTCTGCTACACCGCAGGGTCAGACCAAAGCATCACCATTGTTGCTTCTGGCCTTGGAATCTATACAATTCTACCGAGATTGATGGTTTTTTCCCCCTGCGATGCCCCCCCAGCCCCTCCCAACCCCATTCTAACTTTCAAGCTGTCCTGTGAACCTGGTGTACGTGTGTCACGAAGGAAAGATGGAAACTCTAATCACCCTTCTCCATCTCCCGGCCCCATTAGCTGGTTGCTTAAGAGGGAGGACATCTGTTGTGATTCCTGAGGGGGAATTGCTGTGGAGCAAGTTACAAACCAGCATTTCTGCCAGGCCGGAGGGCGCGGGGACAGCAGCGCCAGTGAAACTAGATGACCTTCTAATCCATCCCCCACGTGCTTGCAGTTCCCGCTCGCAGGCAGAGGAAGGAACAATGAATGCAGAGCAATGAAAGTGAATCTGTGTGGAGCGCCTTTCTAGAGTGTGTGTGTGTGTGTGTGTGCAGCGCCTTTCTAGAGTGTGTGTGTGTGTGTGTGTGTGTGGAGCGCCTTTCTAGAGTGTGTGTGTGTGTGTGTGTGTGTGGAGCGCCTTTCTAGAGTGTGTGTGTGTGTGTGTGTGTGTGTGTGCAGCGCCTTTCTAGAGTGTGTGTGTGTGTGTGTGTGTGTGTGTGCAGCGCCTTTCTAGAGTGTGTGTGTGTGTGTGTGTGTGTGTGCAGCGCCTTTCTAGAGTGTGTGTGTGTGTGTGTGTGCAGCGCCTTTCTAGAGTGTGTGTGTGTGTGTGTGTGTGCAGCGCCTTTCTAGAGTGTGTGTGTGTGTGTGTGTGCAGCGCCTTTCTAGAGTGTGTGTGTGTGTGTGTGTGTGTGTGTGTGTGCAGCGCCTTTCTAGAGTGTGTGTGTGTGTGTGTGTGTGTGCAGCGCCTTTCTAGAGTGTGTGTGTGTGTGTGTGTGTGTGTGGAGCGCCTTTCTAGAGTGTGTGTGTGTGTGTGTGTGTGTGTGGAGCGCCTTTCTAGAGTGTGTGTGTGTGTGTGTGTGTGTGGAGCGCCTTTCTAGAGTGTGTGTGTGTGTGTGTGTGGTGTGTGTGTGTGTGTGTGTGTGTGTGCAGCGCCTTTCTAGAGTGTGTGTGTGTGTGTGTGTGTGTGTGTGCAGCGCCTTTCTAGAGTGTGTGTGTGTGTGTGTGTGCAGCGCCTTTCTAGAGTGTGTGTGTGTGTGTGTGTGTGTGCAGCGCCTTTCTAGAGTGTGTGTGTGTGTGCAGCGCCTTTCTAGAGTGTGTGTGTGTGTGTGTGTGTGCAGCGCCTTTCTAGAGTGTGTGTGTGTGTGTGTGTGTGTGCAGCGCCTTTCTAGAGTGTGTGTGTGTGTGTGGTGCAGCGCCTTTCTAGAGTGTGTGTGTGTGTTGTGTGTGTGTGCAGCGCCTTTCTAGAGTGTGTGTGTGTGTGTGTGTGTGTGTGTGCAGCGCCTTTCTAGAGTGTGTGTGTGTGTGTGTGTGTGCAGCGCCTTTCTAGAGTGGGTGTGTGTGTGTGTGTGTGTGCAGCGCCTTTCTAGAGTGTGTGTGTGTGTGTGTGTTGTGCAGCGCCTTTCTAGAGTGTGTGTGTGTGTGTGTGTGTGCAGCGCCTTTCTAGAGTGTGTGTGTGTGTGTGTGTGTGTGTGCAGCGCCTTTCTAGAGTGTGTGTGTGTGTGTGTGTGTGTGCAGCGCCTTTCTAGAGTGTGTGTGTGTGTGTGTGTGTGCAGCGCCTTTCTAGAGTGTGTGTGTGTGTGTGTGTGTGAGAGAGAGATCCGGATCTTCTCCGGGTGTCCGGCAGTGTCTGCAGATTGCTGCTCTGCTCTGGTACCAATGGCACTGGGGCCGGGGTAAGCGAGGGCAGGTCTGGTCACCACTTGGATAGCAAATCGCCGAACCAAACCCAAGTTCTGTCGGAAGTGAAGTTGTTTATTTTCGAGGAGGTGCCTCCCTCCCTCCCTCCCTCTCTCT